>JAACJM010000007.1:600000-1172734 GCA_013368315.1 Tetrapyrgos nigripes
AACCTAAGCCATTAGTAGAGATTTAAAGGCCATCCCATCAGTAGACTCTTGTTGTAGACACACTTTGCCTTGGGTTGGGTTTTGCAAACTCCAGACTGAGTAGAAGAGCAACTGTGTTATCTAGTCACATCTAATCTGGATTATCATTCTTTGCAGCCTGGTTTTGATGAGGAATATTGATGTAAATGTTATAACAGTATAATGTTTAGTTAATATTGACAAATTTGTGTACATGTCGCTGGAGCTTTGATAGGTCAATGGACCTCAGCAATTTGTAAATGAATAGTACTATGAGTTGGCTCCATTGGAAACTGCTGATGGTTTGCCCATGGAAATGTGGCCTACTGTAGAGCAGCATAGTGTTGTAAGCAGTCTGACTTGACTCCAGCTAGCCATGGAGCTGAGCTGCATTTGGAGTGAGCTGAACCTGTCAAAAATGAGAGTCCCTAGATAGTGGCTAATAGGGGTTAATACCTGTTTAAGAAGTATCTGTTTCTTTTTCCCTATCCTTTATTTCCTATCTTTCTCTCCAAGGCACACATTTGTGATCTGTAGCTATGCCTGTCTCACATATACCTGGCCATATTGTAGTTGGTACTCCAGTCGTCTCACCTATATTGTATTCATTTCATCCTTATACTTACTATATTTTACTGATTCTATTCATCTACAGTACCTTAGTACTAATGTGTACCCATTCTCTATAGAACTGGTCTAACAGCTCTGACTCCACATGGCTCAACTCTGACTCATTGCCAGCTCGAGTTGTCTTTCCTGCCACATTTTTTACTGGTACAGCCTGCCTTTCACTACTGCATTTTTTGCTCTGCATCATCACTACCAGCCGCTACCCCCTGTACACAACTCAGATAAGAAAGTTAAAGAAACAAAGCAATATATAACTTAGTAGACTGACCAGCTGTAGTTGCGCGCTAAATAAAGGCACAGTCTACTGCTTTTATTTAGCCCTTTCTATTCAGTGAGTTAATTGAAAATGCACTGAATAGAAAGAATCATATGTACATACCTGCGTCACCGTCCTCTAGCTCTTCAGCTGTTGCAGTGGCAGTAACAGGCCCTTCCTCAATTGGAAACTTTTTGCAGAGGGCTATTGAGGAAGGCTTGTAGTAGCTATGAAAGTGCGTGTATCAACAAGCTTTACACACACTTCAAAGATATAAAGACATACATGTAAGGTGACTTTTTCTATGTATTTAGTGCTGAGACAAGCAGAGAGTAGTGGGAGTGGCTTCTGGGAAGGACGGAATAACAGTGAGCAGTCAGCATTTGCTTTGCAGGATAGACAAGATGATAATGTAACCACATGGTTGCAATCTGAAAATAGAGTTGATTAGCAGTGCCCATTTTTGCGGTCTCGGAATTCTCCGGATGCTGATCAGCTAAGTTCTAAATGGTTGTCATCTGGGTCGAAGGCTTGCACTCTGCCATCCCTCCTGCACTCTTCTCATTGTTAGTGCTCACAATGCATTCTGAACATATCTAGGGGATATGTTGGAAGTTTTGAGACTAAAGTATGAGGGATTCATGAAGCATGGAGGCATACCAAAAATCCAGCAATTTGTCTTAGTAAGCACTTAGTAAGCACCACAGAAATTAACTCGCTTTTCAAGAGCATCCGGGAACTCAGGATCGTGGGACATCCATACCGCAGGACATATTCGTGGGACATTTCGCAGGACATATAATGAGTCCGCGAGACATTTCATGGGACATTGTAGTGGGATATTGTAGCGAGACAGGGACAGGGACAGATCATGAGACAGTGTTTGGCCATGTTAGGTGTAGAGGCTTGGTCACAGCTTGGGTCACACTAACAAACACTTCCTCCCAGTCTTTCATCAATGACTGCAACGAATCTAATATGTTCCCTTTTATTTCTTCTATGTCTTTGCACGTCCATCATCTTTGCAAGCTTTGAGACATGAACACTTTTGTAACCCACAAGTGCAACATTTATAGGGATTCTTTTTGGGATCATATTGTCATTTTCGGTGAGTCTCGCCCAACTTATACCTCATTTCTTAGTGCTCAGCAGTTGACTTTGATGTTTTAGCACCTGATTGATATCGTTTCAGCCTCAGTCAGGCAATGAAATCAACTAAGTATCAACACTGTAAAGTGTTGTCTTCAACTATTCAGACATAGGGATATACCAGGTTCATACTGCTGGTAACACTTGCAAATATAATAACATAAGTACTATGTGTTGAAGTATGATGAACAGACACCATGAATATGGGTTGACACGTCACAGTTACTTATGGTCATTTCTTTCTTTGTCTTGTCTCTTCCTTTATGGACCATGTGTAGACTACTTTATAAACCTCTAGTTCACTTTAGGACACCTCTGTCTTCACTACTGTAGTATTTCGACCGTAAGTTCGTTGATATTGAGCGTTACGCGATCTCTTTAGTCTGCATCAAGTTCATTTACCATATTAGGAAGGGTGCCGGCGAAGCCGGCGCTCCCATGACCCTTTTATGGTAAGAAGGCACCCAAAAATCCCTTTGTTATGTGTTACGAAAAGCATTTTTGACCAAGTTCGTGGGGGGTGGGTGACGCGTTACGCGAACTTACGGTCGAAATACTATAGTATCATAGACAGAGATTTACATTCTCTTTTACTTTATCTAGGACCGAATTCTAACACTATGTAAGTCGAGCTTTTTTTCATACACATACATGTCTACTTACTTACCTCTGTGGTGTAGTGTTACGGCCCTACAGGAGGTATTCATAACACTCATTTACTTCAATCTTCATAAATCAGTTGATGAAGGAATTCTCTCCTCTCAAAGGCTGATTGATATTTTCTTTCCCAGTATGCTATAGTCAGAAAGTCATGAATCAGAACTTGAAACAGTCTTGAGTCTGAGGAGGAGGAAAGGTGGGCTATTCATAAGATAGTACTATAGTGGATTTGGATGATGAGATATTTAGAAATAGAAAGAGATGATTGATTCTGAATGTTATCATTTGATATGATGAAGAAGGGTAATTCTCCTCACTATGGGGATGATTCTATGCCCTTTCATCTGCAGCTATTGTGGAAGAAGGGTTTGAACTACAGGAGGAGTCCAGGGTTACAGTTGGGTATGCTGACTGTAGCCAACACTTACAGTAATATACCTAGTTGCTCTGCAGAAGCGACAGAGTAGATTAGTGAATAGAAAGTTGAAAAGAAGACTCACTTTGATTGATACGTTGATCAAGTTCAGTGAAGACTAAGGGCGAGTCATTTGTTGACAGCTTAAGACCTTAGAAATGGAATCCAACATAAAAGTACGAGAGAGAGAGAGAGAGAGAGAGAGAGAGATAAATTTTCCACACCTCATAACACATGTTTACAGTTGATACATGTGATCGTCCGACTGCTAATTAAGGAAAGGTCAAAGTCACTTCAAGTCCTCAGAACTGGGGTTATACCAGACATATCCACCTCAATCAACGACCAAGTGCTCCTCCCACAAACTCAATCAGAGAGGCTTTGGTGACCTGAGTATCGTCTCGGACTCTCCACTTCTCTTCCACCTTCCAGAATACATTGATGAATGCAAAAACAAATGAATCAAAGAAAGAACAAGAAAAACATCCCCTCGTGAACCCATCATCAACTCCTGCTTCCTCCTTTGAACTAGAATATGTGTGGCCATGGTAGACTATGACCAGAGGACGTAGAGAGTCAATGTTAAGGAATAAAATGGATCCCCACGGGCTTGGCTTGATGAGTGCAATCTATGAGGGAAAGCCTAGAGGTATGGGCATTCTACCTGCAAGGCAGGTAGTATGTCCACACTATCCTGGAATACTTATATTTACACCTCTTTCAGAAACTTTTAAAGCTTAACTTTTCCAGGGATCCTGTATCCATTCCCAAGGGGTACCCAGAATTTGAACCCGTTACATCGGGTCGAAATTTTTTTTAAGCCATCGGTTGCGAGACCGACCGACTGACCAGCTGACTAAGCTACCATATATGGAAGGTAGGTCGCGCGGGTGTACGCGCCATCCTTTCTCTGTATCACTGGTGTTGCAGACTACACAGTGAGGCCACTCACACACGCCAAAGGGCTCTATGAGGCTCTATCACTGTTAATACTACACTAATCTGCACTTCTATATACCTCAAATATGCACAAGCTGCCTTCCTGCCATATCTTCAAGCTCCAATATTGTTTAAGCACCTCACCGTCAAGTTAGTCACTTTCTGGTGCACTTTGCACGTGACGTGTTACATGCCAGAACATAGTACTCACCTCATTAGCTATTGCAGCAACATGCTGAGGGATAAAGCTAGTGATGAGGTAGACAATGAAAGGTTCCACTGGGTATTTGATTTTTCTAGTGTATGACACATTTATGTTTACTTTTTACACTGTAATGGTATGATACACCTTGTATATTGGTTCTAAAAGCCACTGAGGGCATTCTTGGACAGTTTTGAGTGATTTGAAGTAGCAGAGAACTGCGAAACCTCAACAGAAAAATATGGTATAAATTTTTTTTAAGACCCCACCGGAGACACCGACCGACCGACCCTATGTAACAGATTCACGCCCCGGTTACCCCTTGTCCATTCCCATATTCATTCACTTGTTTCATCACTAGATTGAAGCTGCAACATTAAACCAATCTCAATCCTTACCTTCTCCCTACCTCTCACATACCATTGGCCCACTGAACTTGATCTACTGGGTTCTAACGCCAACTAGCTCGAGGAAGGCAAACAAGAAGCCACGTCGAGCGCCTGTCTGCCGGCGCCAAGCCGGCACTACAAGTAGCCGCGTTCCCATGCCCCAAGCTTCCCTGCACTTCAAGTACTGTCACCGTCTGTCCGCGTACGTAGAGTCCCGTGAGATGTCCCGCCTGATGTCCCGTGAGATGTCCCGCGAAATGTCCCGCGAAAAAATATACGATGTCCCGCGGTCCTCAGTTCCGGGGCAACTTGGGCTTTTCGGTTACGTTTCGGAGATAAAAAAAAAGGGCGCTGCTAATCAGCTCTAATGACGCAACTCTTGCGGCTAGAGCCGGAGCCAGTCGGAAAAAACGACTCCAGAGCCGAGTCAGAGCCATTATCAATAGAGCCGCTTCAAGCCGAGCCGGAGCGGATCGAACCGTTACAACACTAGAGCAGCATGTACTTCGACTACTTACTTCTATTCAGCAGATAGGCTGCACCTCAAAAAACTTGTCCACAACATAGTGATACCTAAGGCCCCGCCATCACTTCAAAGCATCCTTTTATTGGAGGAAGAGCTGACGGCAGTCATATATGACTAGTCAAGAGAGTGCTCTCTAGTTTGGAAGTCATAACGCGATAGTCAAATCATAAACATGGCTATATCTACTGCTCAATCACTAACAATGAGATGGCATGAATAGGTAGATCAAACTCGATCTCTACGCTCCCATTCCGCAGCTCAATCTGCGCAGGAGGATGTAGCATCTTCAGCATACCTTCCGCCTTCAAATCCGCAAGTTGCTCCTGAGGGGGATTCTGAGGCGAGCCCATCGCCAACCATGCAGAAAACGCATTACTATGGCTCTCGTCAATACGGAAATGCGTCAATCGCGCGACATCATGACCAGGAAACGCATTCGAGATGTTGAACGAAATCTGCGCGTCTGGTTTTGGCAAATCATCGTCGTGGTAGTTCCAGATCATCACCGCCATCTTGTCCTGTTCCTCGGATCTAGAAGCAAACACACCGACATCAGAGTCGCCTCTGACGCTACTCGACACCACGGAGTCAAGGTCGTGCTGCCCAGTACTATGAGCATCAATCCGCTGTCTCTGCATCTTCCCGAACATCCTGAAGAAATTCAGGATTGGCTTATCAATCTGATTCGTTGCCAACACTCTGAACCCATCGAAGAAGGGGTGGTCATCGAACTCGAAGGCCCAAGTCAACGTGCCAGCCAAGTTGATGCTGTGCTTCACCGCCAGATCAATCTGGCGAGTGAATGAAGCAGCCGTGTAAGAAGGGTATATCAGCCCATTCCGGTAATCGACCTGGGGCGAGAGACAAGCAGCACAAGAGTCGGGATCGTCTTCGCCAACAAAAACAGGAAGCTGATTGAGAGTTGGGAAAGATTGGATGACGGAGAACGCATCCTCGACGTTTTGTAGCCCGGCGGCCATGTTCATTTGCAGGTGCGCAGGAACAGAGTCGGTAGCGTTAATGAAGGTCGGGGCGCCTTTAGCGTGAAATGAGATGAAATCGAGGGGTGCTCCATTTTTGCCGGTTGCACTGTTCGCGCCGTCCAGCGTATGATTCAGGAAGAGACCTAGCCAATCTCCAGATGCTCCACCGGCTACTTCTGGTCCGCCAACTGTAGCACTAGGTAGAGCTCGAAGAACACCATCGACGGCGAAGTCGTAGAGCATGAAATATTGCTCTTGTGTTCCGTTCCAGTAGGCAATGTTGGGTTCATTCCATACCTTGAGCGTCAAAAATTAGAATGTTATTGATGCTACTTGACGTGAAGATAGACGTACCTCCCAATACCAACTCTCAACCTCTGCCTTCCCGTATCTCTCCACACAATGTTTGGCCCACTGAAAGATGAGATCTCCCCATTTCTCCCAAGATGTGGGTGGATTTGTCCATCCCGTAAAGATGTTGTTAGCTGCAGACGCTCCATCAAATTCGAAAGAGTAAGGATCTGGATGATTGCTCAAAGCCTTGGGCATAAACCCCGTCTGAACGTAAGGCTTCACCCCACTCTCCAGATACGTATCGAAAATCTCGTCGAGGATAGTGAAGTTGAAGATCGGTTGACCATGCTCGTCTTCGGTATAGACATTCGTACAACCCCACTTCAGACGATGCGGAGTCGTGTCGTCTGGCGGGTCACAAGTTGTAAGGAGGTTATGCGTTCTGAAATATGTAGGCTGGTCTGGGACAACCTCCCCAAGTTGCTGTAGAAGAGCTTTGCCATCTGGATATGTCGCGTAGTTTGGTTCATCGGCACCAAAAAAGCGGGCTACTGGTGAAAGACTGCCCAGGACTTTGGATGCATCTACAGTAATGTTGACCTGTCTGGCAGTGGTGGCATGGAAGAGGGAAAGTAGGAGAAAAGCCAGTTTCATGGTTGGTGGGGAGGTCATCTTCGAGGAGTACTTCTGTAAAAGATGTCTTTATACAGTGGAGCACGAGAGAGAAGGGCTGCTGCATTGACTACATGATGTCCATTGTAGCGGGCCGTGTATCAGCTGGTGAGCCCCATGTGCCCTTGCGACAGTATTGCTCGACGAAAGAATCCAAATAGCAAACGATGACTATGACGAAGCACAGACTGTACCTGAAGTCGTTATTCTTTGGATACAACACATGTTCAAGTGGAAGAACATCGTTGGCAGGAATACCCACGTGTCCAAGTCAATGAAGCTGAAGCGTCAGTTACGAGGCCGAATGAAATGAGGGAGTGTCCAATTGAATGACGTCATGCGGTGTCGCTAGCGGGAGTTTGAATTTTGACGGCCAGCTCCGAGTGGGAACTTCTATATCGTTCCACTCCTTTCCATCTTTCCTTCGCCTACAACCATGACTCTTGCCAACTCCCTTTGTCGCCCTGCTCCCGAATGCTGACCGTAGTGGTCGAGAATTACATGGGTCCCTCATAGACTGCGCTACCAAATACATTACTGTCTGGACAACTCTGCGCCTAATAAGCAAAATAAATCCGTTCGTGCAAATACCATCACTCAACCGTTATTAGAAAAAGTTGCTCTACTCTGTATCATGAATATGCAACAACATTTGTGACATCTATACCACGCTGTACATAACCTCATCAATTAGGCAGCTTCTGGCAACAATCAAGACTGGAATCCATTCTGTTCACAACTTTTGTCCTAGAGACTGACTGCAAGGCAACACATTCGCTCTTAGGCGTTGAGGCTGCTACATTCATCAAAGATTGTTTGAGTCTCACTTAGAGCAGTGTACAACGCTTACAGACTCAATCCCACTTACAGCTAGCTTCAGTGATAATGAGGTAGTAGTTTATTTTATTTCTGAGCACGATTTCCGTAGCAAGCTCCCTACCAATGCTCTTGACTTGTCTTTTCCAAGTTTGCTTATAGATGCTCCTACGTTTTTCTGATCTTGCTGAGTTGTTTCTATTTCATTTTCCTAGTATGCCGTGCTCAACATTTGCCTCGCTCGATCATTGCGCAGTAACTTGTTCAATAGTCTCTGTTAGTTTTGGTGCAATTTTGGACAATGTTTTTCAATTGTTAAATATGCTGACTTCTAAGCAGAGTTATCTATTTGATGCTAAGTGTTCTTCTTTCGCTGAACATTCTTCTTCTGTACTCATGGAAATAAATATTCTGACTCTATGAATTCTCCACCGTACTCAGAACCTCGATACTCAATTTTGGATGCCTCATGAACAAAATCCACCATCTACTCTCCATCAACCACAAAACGAGGGAAATGTGGGCCATCGCTGCGTGTGGCATGGTGACGAGGCCCAAAATAAAGGAACAGCATATCGGCACAGTATGGAATTTGCTGACTGAATGGTAGAGTTATTGAGCATAGCCACATGCTGGAACGTCGGGTTATAAGAATGAGTCCCTTAAAAGGGCCTCGTAACATGGTCAGAGTCGGGGGTGCCGCCGCGTGTGCGTGGCGTTACTGGATGAGTTTCTTAGATAGTCTTTCTGCCTGTGGCTATGTGCAAATGTTTCCGACTCCCTCCGTCCATTTTTTTTCGTGCGGCTCTTGTGCGGCTCCTTTTGTTTATAGGTCGATCGGACTTTGGTCCATTGGGTTTTCAGACTTGTTTGTTTCTGATTACGCTGCTTTTCACAATCCTTTTCGCACCTCAGCTTCATTTCCGATAGTTGACAGTGTCAAATTTGTCTCAAAGAATTTTGTTACCCTTTCTCATGGTGCCATGAAGCTTCTTTTACACTTTGGTATATTCAAGCAGGTCATGTTGGAGTGTTGGTAACATCAGCAAAAGTCAAGTATCCTATAAAGGCATTGTGGCCCTTGCCATTGGTGTAAAGTATTTACCTGGCATGAATAAATTATTTTTAAATCTTTTAAAGGTTCAAAAAGGATTTGCGGGACCTTTCAAAGGTATCTAAATGATTGGCACGTCCAGGTCTGGCCTGGCATAGCCACTGACCCTGGACCTGGGGGTCAGTTCAGGGTCGGTTTGGGACCATGAGGACAACACTGAGCTGGGAAGTTGTTAAGACTTATCCAGGGGGGTGTAGGACGGTGTAAAGCCATATAGGGTTGAAAAACTTTTAAGGGCCTGACGGCTGGACTAACTAGCTGTATGTAAGCAAGATATACTATATTAAGAAATAATAAGTCATGTGGACATTTGCTTATCTCCAAAGATAATATCATCCTGTCTGCACAATAACTACTCTTGACCATTCCACTCCTTGACACCCTTTAGAGCACATTTGTACAATGGCAGAGGCTCTGAAATGTTATTTCAAGCTGGCTTTACTGGTCTTAGTCCCCAAAAACCCTTTCCAGACCCTCAGATAGGGGTGTTCCAAAATAATTTTAACGGCCTAACGGCCGGACTAACTAACCATCTCTATATGGCTCTACACCATCCTGCACCCCCCTCGGACTTATTGTTAACTTACCACTAGCCTCCCTCAGCATGCAGTCCCTTTTCCGCCTGCTGCCGTTTCAGCATCCTCTCCATCAACCGGACCCACTGCTCCTTCCCTCTCTCCCTATCCCCATTTGCAACAGATGCCACCTCGCGTATCCACTCCCTGCCCTTCCCATTCTTCTCCAAATCCACCCAAAAAGCCCTCAAGGTCGTTTTCGCGTCATACATCTTTTTTTCCCATTCTGGCACCTTGACCGCCTCTACTGCAACGTCAGGCAAGATAGGCGTGCAAGCAGAGAACGAAGATGTAGGGAAAGAGGTAGAGGCCCACAAATACAACTCGTCCCTATAATCAAACTGCTCCTGTACATCGAATTTATGCCAGGATTTGGATATGGCTTTCTCTATCCGCTCTTCTATGTCCCTGTCTACTTGTCGCCTTTCTATCCTATCGTCATTACGCCCAACTCCAAGCTGTGCCTCCACCCCCCTCCTCAACTTCTCGTATTTATCCATCACTTGTTTCCATTCCCTTTTGTAATCCCAAACGGCTGGGTTATCTGAACCAGCGTTAGCAAAGACGGTAACGACGACTTGAGCTTGAGCTTCTAGCAAAGGGAATGGGGCTACTTTGGTTGGGAGACCTAGGAAGGCTAGTGTGGGCGGCGTCGGCTTAAAGCTGGTCTGGGGTGAAGGGGTTGGCGTGAACGACAACGGCGGCGACGATTGGTCAGGGGATTGAGGCGTATAAGGATATGGAGATGGTGGTAAAGAAAGTGGAAAGATGTGTCTCGCCAGGGGATAGATGTGATAGGTCGAGTTCCAGAATAACGGTGTTGGCGTAGCGGCGGTCGAGGTCGTTTTAGCCTTTTTCACCAAAGAGGGACTTGCCGATGTCGAGATAGAAGAAGTCGAGGCTGAGGCTGAGCCCGAGAGATTGAAGGGAGCAGGAGGCATCCCTTCCTTCGTTATGACCTCGTCACTGTCTTGGAAGAAAGGTAAATCGACCTTGTACCCCGTAGCTAGTATTACTAGGTCGATGTCTTTGTCTATGACATTCTCTTCAAAAAGGATGCTGTCCCCATTAGAGGAAGGGAGGAACTGGATGATACGGCCACGTTTGTGTATCTTCGACTTCGGCTTTGAGCTCGTAACGGTGCTGGCAGGCATGGGAGTAGAGTTGAGTGCGTTGAAAACAGCAATGGAACTCGGTGTGTTAACACCGGGCGCAGTGTCGGTTGGGTCGGTGTGATCACCGTTCGCCTCCTTAGCCTCGGTATGAGAACCAGCCCCAGCACCTTCTGCACCACCAGATACGCTCCAAAACACATTGTCTACCTCCACTCTCTCTGCCAGCTCAGCTGAGATATCAGACCCGGAGGGCCCAGAGCCTACGACGACGAGACGGAGACCACGACCTCTCTTTTCCGTTGGCCAGCTCCCGTTTGCCTTGCTTTTCGGTTCTTTTCCCTCACTAGAGCTTGAGTTGTCTAGCGAAAAGTCGGAGTTACAATTGGAAGTAGAGATTGTCAAGGAGAGGCTGGAGTTGGAATTCCGGGTATGTATCCACTCGAACAAAATCTCTGGATCCCGATAATATATCGAGTGGATGGCTTTGCCTTTGTTGAGCCATTGTTGAAGACCTGTGTTGGAAGAGTGTGTCAGGGGAAAGAACAACGACAGAGACGGAAGATGAAAAACGTAAGAGACAACGTAAGAGACAAAGGACGAACTAGAACGAAAGGCCAAGAGACCACAAGAGACAAAGACGCGAAGATGGAATGAGAACGAAGAAAACAAAGAGGGATAGCGGACAGCGCAAGTAGATAGAACTCAAAAGAGACAGAAAACGCGAGAACGAGAAAACCGACAACGAAAAACAGAAGAAAAAGAAAAAGGCGAAGGTATGGGTGGAAAGAAATCGTGAAACCCATAACAACTAGAACATATTTACATACCTGGAGTTTCAGGATCAGGATACCGAGGAATTTGGTAGTGTCCGTTACAGATAACGAGGAAGTCGAAATACTGCATTTCGACGTGGTCTTGGTCGCGACTGCGAGTGACGATTTTCCACTCTCTCCCATCTCCTCCCTTTAATACACCTTCATTACTTTGGACGGCCCTTTCCACCCTCTCAACACGCGTATTTACTTGCACGAATTTCCTCAGCCCAAAATTATCAACATACTCCTCTAAATATCTCCTCACATACTCTGCCTTCGGAAACAGCGGTGTCTCAGGAGAGAACGGGAAAGAAGTGAACTGCATGACTGGGTGTGGGAGATTAGTTGTTAGAGAGGTATAGAGGGGTGTCTGCGGGAGTCCTGGATGTAATTCTGGATAAGAAGCAGGTGGGGTAGACGGGGATGGGAGCCTGTTCGCAGAGAAAGATCGTTAGCATGAAGGACTAGAAAGATAAAGACGATACACAAGGAACGAGCACAGAATAAACGAAATACTCACCAAACCCCACCTATCCCCTCCCTTGCTTCATACGCCACGACTGTCCATAATCCCGATTTAACCCTGGGAGAAGACAAGATAGATTTGAGAGCTGCGAGACCGGCTGGACCACCTCCGCCTATAACGCAGATTTTTTTGGTCTCTCGCAAGTCTTTCAAGTCAATTTTGGGTTCTTGTGAGTCTTCCAAGCCAGAATTAAGGGAGTCGTCGATACGGTTGGTGTCTAGAGGGAAGAGAAGAAGAAAGATGTTTAGATGGATTATGCACTTCTATCTCATACTCGAAATAAGTAGTACCAACCTGCGTTGCCAGCCATTAGTGAAAAAAACCAACCTAGTAGGCCAATAAGAGTAGCTCACCGGAAGAGTAGACCAAGGTTTGGATTTATAAGATGATCATAGTGGATGATTCGGATGAGATGATATCGCGCAATGGCGGAAAAGCATTTTACGTCATTGCTCGCAAGCGATTCTGACATTTCTAGGACGATTGAGGGGTTTGTTTCGGTGAGTCATGTCTCCAGACTCCAGGTCATCTTTCGAGTAGTACTCAGTCTGCCGTCTTTTCCTCTTTTTTTCCTCTTTTTTTTTTCCTTTTATTGGCAACGCCAACATCCCTCTTATCTCGGAACAGCGTCTACTCGTCATTATCCTCCTCGTATCCAATTGACATGACTCATCGGAAGTTGGCTACGCCACTGGAGAAAACCGCCGCAAAAACTCGCAAATTTCATTTACATGCCATGCCTTTGTCAGTTGCGCATGCGTTTTGCTGGCGTGGTCTTCCATTCATTAATCGTCTTTCGCGCCTTCGGTCATCACTTTTCAAAATAACATCATCCTGCGTTTTCGGCTCTTGCTCAGTCTTGCTACATCTTCTCTGCATACTATACTTCCGTGAAACGTACCTAGTCTCGCCTCGGAATCGCGCATGTCCCTTCTCCTCAAGATCTCGACAAGTCCTGGTCGTCAAACTCACAAAGAACGCGCTGAAGATGTCGGGTTATGATGAAGTTCTGGTTTGGAAAAGTAGTGAGCGATGCTAGAGGTGCATCGCCAATCCCGTTGTCCTTCCAAGATGGCTACAGTATACTGACTCTTACCCGTGTAAAGCCCGTTTCAGATCTTTGTCCGTCACTTTACGCCTCAAGCAACTTAACTGGACTCAATCTCAAGCGCAAAACCCACCACTACGTCCAGCTTCTTCGCAAGTCCCTCGGCGTTCCGAACCCCCACCCGCCAGTGGACATCATGCTATTTTCTGCATACTGCTCGCTAATTTACGCGTTTCCATGTACAATGCGCCTATACACCACAATAGGCATCTTTTTACTCTATTCTACCGTGTTTTCGGAGATAGCACCTCCAGGCTCCTTAGCTCAGTGAATACTGGAGGGCCAAGTTCTCCAGCGCTGTGACCCCGCCGTCCCACTGTGTGTGATGGGAAGACTCCTTATCTACTCTCAATTCTCAATTCCTCCAGGCACAGAACTGCCAGAATCAGACTGCCGGATTCCGAATTGACGGGAAGGGACTCTAAGTACGATGATGGCCATGTCATACTGCTTTTATTCCAGTGATAGTCGACCTGCCAGCGTCAACGTGGTCTCTGTTCTCCTCACCCAACTTCTCCCCCCTGCCCTATCTATATCTGCAATGGATTACACTCTTCGCTATGGTTCCTCGCCTTCAGCTGAAGTCTATAAAAGGTGAGCACTACCCAACTAACCGTCACAGACGCTCGCTTACCTTAGGCTGTCAGTTACTCGAGCCAATACAACACCGCTCGTGGAAGACAAGGAGACCTATGTCTACCTGTTGCAGTCATCAACGGAAAGAAGATTTGTGATACCCCATGGGCTAATGAGTGTCATTGGGAGGTGGATTTCCCCATGTATGTTTCTCCTTTTCAATGAAAGCTGCGTTGGCTTCACATCGTCGCAGAGAGCCATCCGAGATGGTGCTTGCCGTTTCTTTCAAGTTGTATCGTAGGAGAAAGATGAGATGTCAATTATGGCCCAGCCGTACACTTGGGAGTGCAAGTTTGCATGGCTGGTTATATCTGGCGCATACCAGGCGAGCGGTCATGTATGATTGTATCGCCCGCCCCCTGTTCTAAATGGGGTTGCAGGTATTGAAGAACCAGCACGACAGGGATGGGCAGCTGGTTGATTTGTATAATCTCATGTTGAAGATCTATGAGATTGCGACGGAAAATGACCTTTACAAGCAAATAGGTGACAACGTGGTCAAGCAGTCCAAAGAATGTTCCATTTTCATCTCGAATTATGGATCTCGACGTTATCTATGTGAGTGCTTAATATTACCTGTAGCTTTGGATGTTCTGACCTGATTCAATCAAACAGACCGAATATTGACTGGTTCCGAAGCTTCAACAAGGATCCAGGATTTTCGGGTTTCGTTCGGTGACCTCCAAAAAGCGTTCACTTCAGGTCAAATCGACCTTACTACTCGGGGAGTTTTAGAGATAAAATCCTTTGTATTATCTCAAGGTAATCTATCTACGACCGCCGGTTTCCTTTACTCAGTGTCAACAGACAGCAAAAGTAAGCTTGCTGAGCTGGTGCCCCAGGCGAGACCTCCAGCCATTGCTTGGTGTCTTGACGGTACACGTCAGGAGTCCCTTCTCAGGATCACTAATCGGGTCACCCATGGAGAGGAGTCTGTATTCTGGGTCTCTGGTGTTGCGGGATGCGGTAAAAGCTCCCTGATGGGCTCAATGATCGACTACATGAGAGACCAATTCGGGGCTCGTACGAGCCGTCTCGCAGCGTTCATTCGCTTTGACCGAAACCAATACAATGGATGCCAGCATGTGGTCTGAGAGCTGGCGTATCAGCTGGCACACAATGATGGACGCCTGTGCGAAGCCATCGCAGACGCCTTCCAAGCACACACAATTACCAGCCCTCAATTACGGATGCAGTTGCAGAAACTAGTGATTCAGCCTCTTGTTCAGTGTCGGAGAGAGATGGAAAAGGATGACCCTGTGCCTACCGTCTTTGACGGTCTGGACGAGTGCAAAGATGATGACCTCTTCCAAGAATTCTTGAAGTTCTTCTCTGACAATGTCTTTGCACCACTTCCTCATATCAGAGTCATAATCGCCAGTCGCCCCGAACCTCGCATACGTGACGCATTTAGCAATGCGGACTCTCAAGAGGTATTGTCGCACGTTCACCCATTTCGCCTTGACACATCATCCAAGAAGACTAAAGATGACATACGGTCCTTCATCGAACAGAAGCTGCCTTCAATTAAAGAGAAGGGATTTCGGGACAAGTTGTGTGTCCAGAAGAATGCTGCCGCTGAACTCACGCGCCGTGCGAGTGGGCTTTTTATCTGGGCAGTAGTAATCAAGTTCTTACGAGGATATGCTTGTACTCGCCTCGAGATTGTTTTGGAGACGGATCCACTAGTTAGTGCTCTGAGCGCACTTACCACCCTCTATCAAACTGCCCTCAATTCTATTGCCGGTCTAGAGGGAGACAAAGACATCAGGAACGATCTACGGATTCTGCTCGGATTCGCCAAGTTCACAAAATATGATGACGGTTGGCACCGTGTCGGCCTTGGCATAGACTGGGAAACCCTCAGTAGACACACCGGCAGAAAATATTGAGATCATTGGAATTCCTGAGGTGATTGATGATAAAATGCTGGCTGATGTCGATTGGGATCTTAAAAAAAGGGTTGATTATTACTATTGAAGTATGTACTTGATGTAGCAGGTTAAGTATAGTCCTGGTATGATAACACAGTTCACATATCCCAGTACGAGCCTCAGTGAAGGTGCTGACGTAGACGAAGTTAGTCCTCGGAGTTTCGTGCTCGTCTTGGACGATGTCGAACAATCGAAGAGTTTGACGAGGTAGAGCTGGGGCCTGAGACGTTCAAGGGGGAGGTTAATGACATAGACGTAGAGGTAGATCACTGAGACCGAGCCTGACGCATCCATTCAAATAAACTCGATAGCATATCGATGGTATGGCTTTGCCCGTGCACAGTCATTGTTGAAGACCTGCATAAGCAAGCACTGGTAAACCAAGACGATCGTATTGTGTCGGTAAGTAACAATCAATGCCGATGGAAAAAGAAAGGTAAAAGAGAGAACGACAGACGAAACAAAACTTCGTAAAGCTGAGACTTGAAGAGAATGAAAGAAACCCAACGTCACGAAACAGATTAAAAGAAGGGGAAAGAAGAAGGCGAAGAAAAAATCGATGAAGTAAAACACACGATACATATCTAGAGGCTGAGGATAAAGATACCGAGGTTGATAGTGTCTGTTGTGACAAAAGTCGAAATACGTGTTTCGACACGTACACCGTGCTCTCGGTTGCAGCTGCAAATGACGACTCTGAACTCTCTCCCATCTCCATTCAATACACCTTCACTACTCTGGGTGACCTCTCTACCTTCTCAACGCGCATATTAAACTCAATAAATCGCCTCATGCCGCCCTGCCCTGGACCCGCATCAGCATATTCCTCTACTAAGTCCCCCTCAAAGGCTCACATACTCTACCCTCGGAAGCAGCGGTGTTCCAGGAGCAAAAGAAAAGGAAGTAAATTTCATCGCGAAGTGTGGGAGGTTGGTTGTTAGGAAGGTATGCAGGGGGTTGAGGGGGAGTTTCGAGTTTTGGGGTGAATGGGGCGGGAACGGGAGCCTGTTCGTGATACGGGGAGAAGTGTCAGAAGAATGTGAAGCCTCCATATAAAAACCAAAGAAAACGAAGAGTAGATTCACGGGACCAACGGACTCACCAAACCCCACCTATCTAGTATCTACTCCCTTGCCTCATACGCTACTCCGTTCCAGAATCCGAATTGAATTGAGAAGAGAGGATCGATTTGAGAGCTGGGAGACCGCCTGCACCGCCTGCACCTATGATGGAGATGTTTTTGGATTTCATTTCTGGGGAGTTTGAATGGGTTGTTTTGGTGTCTTGCGGCCGGTACGAGTGGATTTGGGGTTCTTGCGAGTCTTCCAAGTTTGACGCGAAGGAGTCATTGGTACAGTTGGCCGGATTGAGAGGGCCATCTGAAGGTTAGAGAGGCGAAAGGAAAGACAAATGGATCAGTACTATGGGTCTAGGTCAAGTATGAGAGTGGTACTGACCTAGATGAAAGGCCATTAGTAAACTGGCAGGCTGAGTCTCGCGGGTCCAAAACAGACATGAAATCCAAAAAAATCTGCATCATAAAGAATGGATGGCAAGAAGGGAGGATGATGAGAAAAGAGACAAGCCATTCCCGCCAGCCGTCGGTCATCGTTATCCTCAGCCTCAGCTTCGTCGCGGACGTCACCGACGATACCTGACTCTAAATGGTCTGCATTTGCTCCAGCTATTCTCGTATCAACGCCGCGCATGGCGTCAGCGTCGATGTCGGTGGAGGAATAGGTGGGCATGGAGGTGGTGATGATGGGGTCTGTTGAAGGGGGAAGTGGTGGGGATGGAGGCAGCCAGATACAGACGCTAAACCATGTCTCGTATAGAGTTAACGAGTTGCTGGAGAGGCGAGATCCGGATTGAGATTTTGCTTCCTCAAGAGGGACAAGAAAGAGGACGAGAAGCACATTGTCTATCAACGATGTGATTTACGACATCGACGTCTATATATATCTGCCATCAACGCATCCTCATCGCCACCTCGACCAATCTGGAACTCTATCTCAACTGTATCCGTATATGATCGTCAGTTGTCCAACAAAAGAGACAGTGCTGGAGATGTGGAAACACAGTATATTACAAGATATGAAAGGTTTAGTATTGCACTGCGAATCAGGATTTAGAAAATGTAGGTGAAGGGAATAGTAGATCTTTTACAGTTGACCCACTACTAAGTACTTTCAAACCCAAACAATCTCCTCGCATTCCCAACCAACAGCATCTCCTTCTCTTCATCCGTAAGAAGGGGCGACGTTTCGATGTGTCCTAAATCATCGGTAAAACCAGAGTGGGCATATGGGAAGTCCTGTTGGCGTTGCCAGTGGTCAGTTATATTTGTCGGTCAACATGTGTGTTATGAAAAAATACTTACAGTACCGTAAAGCAACTGAGACTTTGGGATCCCATAACCCAAGAGACCGGCTACTTGATGAAAGTACGTCGGGCCCGCAGAGTCCCAGTAGAATCTGTATGTAGGAGAACTCGAAGGTTAGTTTCTGCAACCTCTGGTACTCGAAAGGCCTTGATAAACGCACCGAGTTTTCAGAGCTTCAAGCGTAGCATTGTAGAGGTCAGGTCTCTCCGACATCATCCGGTCAAAAATGGCGGGGAAGGCACCACCGACTAGCAAAAGCACAATTAATATTAGTATTAGGCGCAATTCCACAGAAAGAAGGATGGTACAACGAGTAACTCACCGTGAGGTATAACATATTGTATATTCGTGAAATTGAGAGCAGTCTGCGTCATAACCAAGTCTTCCATCGTTCTTGCCGTCTCAAAGCTATCATTAATCAGTCTTTACTTGGACCAAACCCTCGAGGTTAGACTCACTAAAACTCCACAATACCCGTCTTATACGTCGTCGGGTTCGCTTCAACCAAAACTTCCTGTGCAAGACCATGTCCGCCGCACCCACACGACGCACCCGATACTCTCAAAAACGGTGTTGTTGGATGCACAATCACCACCTGCTTACTCCCCATATCCTCCAACGCCTTCAAAAAAGGCCTCAAAACCTCGCTTCCCAAATAATTATCATCGAAATTAGACATGAGGAAGAACCCACTCGCGCCGAGATGAGAAACCGCGTATTTAGCCTCAACGATGGCAGACGACGCGTACGGAAGGGGAAGGATGGCGTAGAATTTGAAATGAGGTGACGGAATGGAGGAGAGGGGAGATGAGGATTGGGATTGAGATCCAGGAAGAATACGGACTAAGGCAGCGAGTTGTTCGTTCATCACTCTAGCGACAGCGACTGTGAGGGTTTCGTTGCCTTGAAAGGTCGGGATATTGGCACCGGGTGTGGAGAAGGAGAAGACGGTTTGCCCGACTCCGAGGTCGTCCATGAAGTCGAGCCATTCGGTGAGGTTCCAGGTAGGGGTCGGGCTTCCGGCTGGAGAGTGTGAGGGTGTCAAAGGGAGAAAAGATGGTACAAGGATGGATTGGAGTGAGTGATTGATGAGGATCGGATTTGTGAAGGGAAAAAAAAGGAAAGGCAGATGAGTACGAGACCCATATCGGAGAAAGGGTGAGAATACCTGTTATCGGTCCTACAGCTTCCCGATACCAGTCCGGGACGATATGATCTAGCAATACCATTCAGGACAGCAGTACCAGCAGCAAAGGCATAAGGACTCACTATGCACATCGATATGAGTACCGTTCCTAGCCCGTTGTCTAATCTCATTAGCTTGGGCATAGGTATCGACAATCGCAGTCAATGCATCGTCTAGGAAAGGTAGGACGGTGAGATCGATGTTGTCTGAATGGTGGTCAGTGAGAAACTTGAGTTCTGAAAGTAAGTAAGGACTTCACCTTTCGCCGCATTCCGTATGATCGTTTCCTTTACATCTTCAGGGTCGAAATCGATTTCACGAGCTCCAAGAGTGGTACTCGCTCTCGTGCCCAATAGTAGCGCAGGGAGAAGGAGAGATACGAGCTTCATTTCGCCGGGCGATTGCACTGGTCAAAGCAGACAGGCAAGATGAAGCAGCCTGACCGGGGAAGAGTCTGCAGCCGGGCAGATCAGAAATAGGGAGTCATGGGAGAAAAAAATGTGTTCTTGTCATCAGGTCTCTTCCCTTGGAACAAATTAGATGTTCAGGAACGTTGATGGATGAGAATGACCCAGTGCGAGAATTCTCAGCCTCCGCTATGCATATGCACACAGGAGATGCTGGCAGTTGGAAGTAGACAAGGAGGAAGACGAGGATGTGGTTGGTGGTCGTGTTTTGACAAAATTCTCACAATTTGCTCCTGCTCTTCGACATCAATTCGACACCGTTCGTAACAGAGGACTCACAGTCCATACAACGTAAATGCATTCTAAAGTCATATACTAAGTTGAGTGGTATAGACCTGTACTGTACTAGCTACTTCTCGTATAAAGTCAGCCAGTCTCCAGATAGGACTCGGTCATTCAAAAGACCCTACAACGACACTCAACTAGGCAATCCGTCGTACAGGACTTTGCTACCGAAAACAAGATGCACCCACACAGCAGCACAGAGCGCACGTTTGGTCTACTATGTCCCTATGTCCAGGAAACCGTCCTTGATCAGCCGATCACGGTGCGGATGGGGACAAGAGCGCTGTCGAACAAGAAAGGCGGGAAAAGCCTATTTTCAATCCTCCACTTATCGTCTTCGTTGCACGGGCATTGTTTGGCAACTTTGACGGACGTTGATTTACGCCGAGCCTTGCCCAGTGCCGAAGCAGCCAAAACCAAGCCAAACTAATGGGATAAGTCAGGCCAGGTCGTCCAACGCGAGAAAGACCCAACACGGCCATCACTCTGACACTCACCCCTTCAAGACTTCACGCGTCACGCATACGACAATCGGAACCTCTTCACTTCTTCATTCACTACACAATTTATCCGTCTCTTCAGCAGCTTTTCGTCATCTTGGTCTTCCTCTCTTCCCTCCTTCTCATCATCATCAACACTGCATTCCGAGCGTTTGCATTTGCACTTTATCCCAGACTGAGGTTGCGTATAGCCATAGCTAGAAAGCAGCCCGCAGAATCATACTCTTCGTCTTCTATCTCTCCTTCCTCCATCTCCATGTCTATATTCATGTCCACCACCAGTACCTCGCCGCTTGGCAGGGTTTTTGCCGGTCTTGACAGTCTGACGCAGTGTGACTGTAAGTAGGAGCAGGCACAGAAGCAGTGAAGACGTTCTGTTTCGTTTCCTCATCGGGGATGGCATGTCGAGAACGTAACAGCCTAGGTTTGGGATGTGGATTAGGACTGGAATTGGTATTGGCATTGGAAATGTTGAGCACACGGGTCAGTGAGAACTCGGAGTTCAGAGTAACTTTCTGATTTTCACCGTATATGGATTCTCGTCAACAGTTGCAACACCTCGACCTTCAAGGTACCTAAGAACGTCTTCTTTAGCTGCCAAACAGCGACAGCCCCGCGAGCTTTCTGTTTGAATACGTAGATAACGGGCCCCGGATATCTGCGTGGATGAGTGGAATTCCGCGGATAACAGACAGTCAGGGTACATCCCCTATACACTCCTACGTATACATAGAAGAGATTATCATCGGAATGTTGCTGACAAGAGGATGTGTATATGTACAGAGAGTACTCACCGTCAAGACACAAATATGTACTCTACGGATGGCCGGACCTTCAGCCTGAGGTTGACAAAGCGCACCAATTGAGGCCAGATTTTTCTACCGAGCGCTTCAATCGCAGGTGACAGCATTATGATAAAGTCATCGGGACGAGGAATTGGAGCCTGGTTGGCGAAGAACTTAGAAGTGGATAGAGGGTATCACCGGATATCGTGAATGGCTCCTTCGTTGGATTCCTGGAAGAAGAATCCGAGACCCTCCGACATCGCTTGGACTATTACTGCACTTTTGGCTCTGGCTAGGAAAGGTTCGACGGTGTAAATGGTACTAGCACCTGTCTTGGATTCACCATGTATATTCGATGTAGCTGTACATACGCATACAGTCAATTAAAAATGTGCCATCCAACGTTTGAAGCATGACTCACCTCGGGTTACAATCCGAGAAAAGAAAGTGGAAATGATTGGTGACTTTTTCTGAACAATTGCCGAGCCAACTACGTGCGTGGGTCTCCGCAAATGAGCGGAACCTTTCTGGAAAGCTTGGTCCAGGCAAAGCGAGCGCTTCAGACAGTTGAAGAACGATTTGAAATCCAGAACGTCAACCGTAGATGTGCAGACCTCAACCGGCATAGTGCATCTGTCGATACGGCTTCGGTTTGTTCCAAATTCGCAGCTGTGACTTCATGGGGTGAAAGGGATGGTTCAATTTCTTTGTTCAAAGATTCGGGGTCAGATGGACGATTTAGATTGGCAAGAGAAACAAGGGAAGGCGCCAGGAATGAAAACGACATCCGCCCGGCCAATTGCAAATTGAAATTGATTTGACGGTTCGAGACTTTGAAAAGAAGTCGCACGACGTTACACGCAACGGTCCACTTCTCTTCCTCCACCGCCACCACCTCAACACGGATATCTTCTCTCGAGCATTTACTTCTGCATTGTTGCCGCAGTCTCGTTGAGAAATACATGCGGATATAGGTCAATTGCGGATGTGGTAGAGAATTGAAGTGGTCTGGATATCTGACAGCCTGTAAGACGAAATGACAACTTTGAAGGCCATATTACTTTTCCCTTTATCAAAAATGCTCATTTTGACCTCTTGAAGCTGTTCGTGGTGAATACAACGCTTTTTCGCCCGTAAATAGTGCTTAGCGAGTTGCCCTTTTGGCCTTATTTGTCTTTTACTCGTGAGTATTATCTCGCACAGACAAAGCACGGAGCATGTTTTGCTTGACAATCTCAATCCTCTAGGCAACGCATAGACCCTTTCAGTGGCGTTCCTTCTGATGTTCTACCTATCTTTACTTGGAGACGCGGACGTTGTTGGAGGACCAATACTATTCGCAGCAGATTCAGCGGATATTTTCGCCATCAATATTCTGCGTTGGGTATCAAACTCGATGTCGCTTCAGTTAGCGGTGTACTCACAGTGGCTCCTGGTTGATATTAAAAAGTGAGCATTTTTCAGCATAGACATACTGTTCTCACAAACATGTAGTATGATACACTCCATGACTCAGACTCTGAGAAATTTCGGAGCCTCTGCGACTAGGTACATCATTGTCAAATTCTCGTTCTTACCTTACTCAGACTGTCAGTGGATCACTCCTACAGGAAGTCCATCAGGGGAAGCTTGGCAAGACTCTAGCATTTCTTTTGGTGACAGGCAAAACTCGTTTGCCGTTCGTTTTCTGATTGAAACGGCGCAGACCATTCACACTCTCTCGTCATGGAGTATTATCATTCCGGGCCACCCTCAAAACATTTCACACCAGAAGGTAACTTGAGGGACTTTTTTGGACACCTATCAAACTTCCTATTGCTTCTGGCTTGGCAGCACGAATACAGACGGGGCCCGTGGTAGTAATCCTCTTCACGAACCAGCTACTTTCTCAATGACGAAAGATGCCCGCTACCCTCTTCGCAATTCACTCTTAGCGGTCACCTTCGAATGGTTTCTTTTTTGAAAACATTCCTTTCATTATGTTGTCAAAGCAGATCACTCTTAGCGGGCGCCTTTGAATGGCTTCTTTTTTGACATACATATTCCTGCGTATAAATATCGAAGATGCTGGAGGTCAGACTGCAGACTCCTTGAGCTGAACAATGTTTCCTGCCTTCGTGGTCGCTTCCCTCATTATTGTCATCTTGATTCGACGTGTGCGATATAAGTCCCTGGGGTTCCTCAGAGGGCCACCCTCCCCGTCTTTCCTTCTTGGTATGCGTTTCCCTTTCTGTCAAAGCCGGACGTTCTCCTAACCCAACCTCACCTAGGAAACAACTATGAGATTGAGAATCAAGAAGATGGTACCCTTGTGGAAGATAAGTGGTTCAAAGAATACGGCACAGCTTTCCGATATACCGGAAGTCTCGGCGTCAGTGATGAAATGAGTTATGATGTTTTGCGAGGTCTGACCCAACTCAACGACTACTTTAGCTCGAAATGTTGATGGTAGCCGATGTAAAGGCTCTTCAGTACATCCTGCATACATCTGGCTATCGTTTCCCCAAGAGTAGAGACTCTCGTGAACTGGCTTTACGATTTCTCGGAAAGGGGATCATTTGGGCGGAAGGTTTGTACCCTTGTCTTCTTCAATAGTGAGTTTACCTTTCTGACGAGAAGAATTTTGGTTGTAGGACAAGTACATCAACGTCAGAGGAAGGCTATGAATCCAGCTTTCTCTGCCTCTCAACTAAAGCAATTCCTCAACCTATTCCAAGTATCCGTGGACAAAGCAAGTACTTTTTTCAACCGACCTCGTCTCTAGCTATCTTACCTCAACTTATTTACTTCCAGCTTACAGACAAATGGGGACAGATGCTTCAAGATAAGAAAGGTGGCGACACACTCGACGTCGCCCAGTGGCTCCCACGAGCTACTTTAGATGTTATTGGAGAAAGTGGGATTGTCTTTCAAGTGTCGTTTTGCCTACATTGACCCGACGCAATACCAAACGAACCAGGTGCTTTTGACTTCAAATTTGATGCTCTGGACAACAAGAGTAGTGAATTGTCTGATGCTATGAGACATGCAACGTGAGTATTGATCCGATCTAGTCTGCTTCGTGACCTCAATGCATAATTTGTATGCAGCGACGATAGTCGCGACCCTTCCCAGCTTCTTATCTTGTTTCGTACTTGGCGTCGGAGACTAGCCCTTCCTGATTTTTTCTTGGAGCTTATTGACTCTCTGCCCATTACGAAAGAAGATTTCCGATTCGAACACTTCCTGAAGACTTCTAAAAAGGTCGGAAAGGAATTGCTTGAAAGTAAGGGCGAAGATGCTGCTGCTCGTGACGAGAAGGACATTTTGAGTGTTTTGGGTGAGCAATCTGATTTTCTAGCACAGCCTTACGAACTGACATCGGCACATCATTTGCAGTGCGTTCCAATCGTGCAGAAGACATCAAGAAACGGATGAATGAAGATGAAGTTTTATCTCAGATTGCGTAGGCTGGCAGAATTCTCTCTCAAGGATATTTCAAGACTAACCCTCTCTCTGAACTATCAGTACCCTGATTCTTGCAGGCCACGAGACGACGGCCTACACCATGTGTTGGATCCTGTACGAGCTCGCTATGCGGCCTGAGCAACAAGAGAAGATCGTAGGAGAATTAGCAGAAATACGACTCCGCAATCCAGCAGGTTACTTGACTGCGCAAGAATACGACTCTATGCCGTTTTTCAATGCTATTATTAAGGTCGACTCTTTCTCTCTCCCAGTATCATCTCGCGATGTGTGCTGAATTGGTTTTCCCTTTTCCCCTTTTTGTACACAGGAAGGACTCCGATTGCACCCTGTCGTAGCGAGGTTGAACCGTGTCGCTGGTCAAGACGATGTCATTCCATTAGCCGAAAGCGTCAAGTCCACGTCGGGGGATTATATGTCTCACATTCCGGTAAAGAAAGGTCAGAATATTACAATTGATATTTTTCGCTACAACCGGTGCGTTGCTGGTGTCTACTCATGCTTGTTGTCACTTATGCTCCACCTTTATTGTAGCTTGACCAGTGTCTGGGGTGAAGATGCATCAGAATGGAACCCAAGTCGTTTCCTGAACAGAGACTTGAAAGACCAGCTGTCACTGGGAGTCTATAGTAATGTGTATGTGGCAATGTCTGTTTCTCAACGATGTGATACTAAGTTCTTTTTTCGTCTCCTTTGCAGAGTGACGTTTAGTGAGTTTTGACGCAAACATATTCGTATTCTTGTCATAAGTACTAAAGCGCCGTTTGCGTAGGTGGAGGAGTCAGAGCTTGCATTGGGTACGATATCTTCCATCTACTTGTACTGATTGATAGACTAACTTCGTCTCATTTCACTATCTGTCCAGTTGGCGATTTGCGTGAGTAATCCTTATACTTTATACCTCAACTTTGCCTCTATACTCAATCTTCCTGACTCCATCACTCATTCTTTCCGACACAGTGTCATGGAAATGCAAGCCCTTCTAGCTGGGATCCTTCAGGAGTTTGAGTTCGCTGTACCACCTAGTCTGGACTTGGTGACATGCCCTACGATGAATACCGCCGCTGGCCCGATGCTTCGTGACCAGAAGGACAAGGGGATTCATCTGCCGCTTGTTGTCCGAGCGAGAGCGAAGCCCACTGTTTGAAGAAGTTTTGTAGTTCTGAATCTACGTATTCTATGTATTCATCGAACTCCTTTTTTAGCTGCTTTATAGCTCGAAAATACACAATTTCGTCTGGTAAATGATCATGAACAAGGCCAAAGCAACAGGAATTTTGACCATTGATATGTAAAATCGAGCTTAGCGAAGAGAAGGGTATCCTACAGTCGAGTAAGGTGAGAGACGGTTTCTGAATTGGGTATGTAATAGACAAAGGAATGATTAGCCTTTAGAGGATGCAAATGTGCACATACCTCGGGGTCACAAGCACCCAGAACTTCGACTTTCTCAACGATTATCCCTGTCTTGCCCTGCTCCACGACTTTCTTCCAGAAGTCCCGTCAGACGTACACTCGCGCCATTGGTCAAACTAGGTCTTTCAACAAAGTGGATACAGAAGAAGAGCAAGGTAGACAACGGGCATCGTATATATTATCATCAGAACGTTGCTGATAAGAGCCTGATATGTATATGTACAGAGAGTACTCACCGTTAAGACACATACTCTACGGATGGCTGGAGCCTCAGAGGTTGGCAAAGTGCACCAATTTGAGGCCAGATTTTTCCTACCGAGCGCTTCAATCGCAGGTGACAGCATTGTGATAAGGTCATCGGGACGAGTAATTGGAACCTGTTGGCGGAGAGGTGGATAGAGGGGTATCACCGGATATCGTGAATGGCTCCTTCGTTGGATTCCTGGAAGAAGAATCCGAGACCCTCCGACATCGCTTGGACTATTACTGCACTTTTGGCTCTGGCTAGAAAAGGTTCGACGGTGTAAATCGTACTAGCACCTGTCTTGGATTCACCATGTATCGATGTAGCTATACCTACACACACAGTCAATTAAAAATGTGCCATCCAACGCTTGAAGCATGACTCACCTCGCCGCTCGGGTTGCAATCCGATAAAAGGAAGTGGAAATGATTGGTGACTTTTTTCTGAACAACTGCTGAGCAAATTAGGTGCGTGGGTCTCCGCAAATGAGCGGAACCTGAGCGGAACCTTTCTGGAAAGCTTGGTCCAGACAAAGCGAGGGCTTTAGACAGTTGAAGAACGATTTGAAATCCAGAACGACAAACGTAGATGTGTAGACCTTAACCGGCATAGTGCATCAGTCGATACGGCTTCTGTTTCAAACTCGCAGCTGTGGGCCTGTGGCTTCATGGGGTGAAAGGGATGGTTCAATTTCTTTGGTCAAGGATTCGGGATCAGATGGACGATTTAGATTGGCAAGAGAAATAAGGGGAGGCGCCAGGAATGAAAACGACATCCGCCCGGCCAAATTGATTTGACGGTTCGAAACTTCGAAAAGAAGAAGTCGCACGACGGTACACGCACTGGCAACGGTCACTTTTCTTCCTCCACTGCCACCACCTCAACACGGATATCTTCTCTCGAGTATTTACGTCTCCATTGTTTCGGCAGTCTCGCCCAGAAATCCGCGCGGATGTAGCTTAATTGCTGATGTGGTAGAGAACTGAAGTGGTTTGGATATCTGACAGCCTGTAATTGGCCTGTAAGACGAAATGACAACTCTGAAGGCCATATTACTTTTTCCTTTATCAAAGTGCTCATTTTGACCTCTTGAAGCTTCGTGGTGAACATAACATAACGCTTATTAAATTTTCCTTTATCAAAGTGCTCATTTTGACCTCTTGAAGCTTCGTGGTGAACATAACGCTTTTTCGCCCTTTTGGCCTTATTTGTCTTTTACTCGTGAGTTTGAACAAAGCACCGAGCGTGTTTTTTTTTGACAATCTCAATCCTCTATGGCAACACATAGACCCTTTCAGTGGCGTTCCTTCTGATGCTCTACCTATTTTTGCCTGGAGACGCGGTTGTTGGAGGACCTGGATCTCAATCCTATTCGCAGAAGATTCAGCGGAAATTGAGCGGAAATTTTCGCTGTCAAGATTCTGCATTGGGTATCAAACTCGACTCAGAGCCATGTCGCTTCAGTTATCGGTGTACTCACGTTGGACCATGCGGCTCCTGGCTGATCTGAAAAAGTGAGCATTTCTCAGTGTAAACATACCGATCATTGAAGCACTGTTCTCTCAAGCATGTAGTATGATACACTCCTCCATGACTCAGACTCTCATGTACCTAGTCGCAGAAGCTTCGAATTTTCTCATTGTCAAATTCTCGTTCTTACCTTACTCAGACTGTCAGTGGACCATTTCTACAGGGAGTCCCTCAGGATTCAGGGGAAGCTTGGCAAGACTAGCATTCCTTTTGGTAACAGGCAACTGAACTGGAAGGGAACTCGTTTACCAAATTGTCGTTTGTTTTCTGATTGAAACGGCGCAGACCAATCACACTCTCTCGTCATGGAGTATTGTCATTTCGGGCCACCCTCTAAACATTTCACACCAGATGGCAACTTGGAGGACTTCTTTGGACACCTATCAAACTTCCTATTGCTTCTGGCTCGGCAGCACAAGTACAGACGGGGCCCGTGGTGGTAATCCTCTTTACGAACCAGCTTCTTTCTCAATGACGAAGGATGCCTGCTACCCTCTTCGCAATTCATTCTTAGCGGGCACCTTTGAATAGCCTCTTTTTTGACATACATATTCCTGCGTATAAATATCGAAGATGCTGGAGGTCAGACTGCAGACTCCTTGAGCTGAACAATGTTTCCTGCCTTCGTGGTCGCTTTCCTGGCTATTGCCATATTGGTTCGACGTGCGCGATACAAGTCCCTGGGGTTCCTCAGAGGGCCACCCTCCCCGTCTTTCCTTCTTGGTATGCTTCCCTTTCTGCCAAAGCCGGACGTTCTCCTAACCCACCCTCACCTAGGAAACAACTATGAGATTGAGAATCAAGAAGATGGTACCCTTGTGGAAGATAAGTGGTTCAAAGAATACGGCACAGCTTTCCGATATACAAGAAGTCTCGGCGTCAGTGATGAAATGAGTTATGATGTTTTGCGAGGTCTTGACCCAACTCAACGACTATTTTAGCTCGAAATGTTGATGGTAGCCGATGCAAAGGCTCTTCAATACATCCTGCATACATCTGGCTATCGTTTCCCCAAGAGTAGAGACTCTCGTGAACTGGCTTTACGAGTGCTTGGAAAGGGGATCGTTTGGGCGGAAGGTTTGTACCCTTGTCTTCTTCAATAGTGAGTTTACCTTTCTGACGAGAAGAATTTTGGTTGTAGGACAAGTACATCAACGTCAGAGGAAGGCTATGAATCCAGCTTTCTCTGCCTCTCAACTAAAGCAATTCCTCAACCTATTCCAAGTATCCGTGGACAAAGCAAGTACTTTTTTCAACCGACCTCGTCTCTAGCTATCTTACCTCAACTTATTTACTTCCAGCTTACAGACAAATGGGGACAGATGCTTCAAGATAAGAAAGGTGGCGACACACTCGACGTCGCCCAGTGGCTTCCACGAGCTACTTTAGATGTTATTGGAGAAAGTGGGATTGTCTTCCAAGTGTCGTTTTGCCTACATTGACCTGACGCAATACCAAACGAACCAGGTGCCTTTGACTTCAAATTTGATGCGCTGGACAACAAGAGTAGTGAATTGTCTGATGCTATGAGACATGCAGTGTGAGTATTGATCCGATCTAGTCTGCTTCGTGATTTCAATGCATTAATTTGCTTGCAGCGACGATAGCCATGACCCTTCCCAGCTTCTTATCTTGTTTCGTACTTGGCGTCGGAGACTAGCTCTTCCTGATTTTGTCACGGAGTTCATTGACTCTCTGCCCATTACGAAAGAAGATTTCCGATTCGAACACTTCCTGAAGACTTCTAAAAAGGTCGGAAAGGAATTGCTTGAAAGTAAGGGCGAAGATGCTGCTGCTCGTGACGAGAAGGACATTTTGAGTGTTTTGGGTGAGCAGTCTGATTTTCTAGCACAATTTTACCAGTTGACATTGGGACGTCCTTTGCAGTGCGTTCTAATCGTGCGGAAGACATCAAGAAACGGATGAATGAAGATGAAGTTTTATCTCAGATTGCGTAGGCTGGCAGAATTCTCTCTCAAGGATATTTCAAGACTAACCCTCTCTCTGAACTATCAGTACCCTGATTCTTGCAGGCCACGAGACGACGGCCTACACCATGTGTTGGATCCTGTACGAGCTCGCTATGCGGCCTGAGCAACAAGAGAAGATCGTAGAAGAATTAGCAGAAATACGACTCCGCAATCCAACAGATTACTTGACTGCGCAAGAATACGACTCTATGCCGTTCTTCAATGCTGTCGTTAAGGTTGGTTCTTTCTCTCTCCCAGCTTCATCTCTCGATGTGTGCTGAATTGGTTCTCCCTTATCCCCTTTTTGGACATAGGAAGGACTCCGATTGCACCCTGTCGTAGCGAGGTTGAACCGTGTCGCTGGTCAAGACGATGTCATTCCATTAGCCGAAAGCGTCAAGTCTACTTCGGGGGATTATATGTCTCACATTCCGGTAAAGAAAGGTCAGAATATTACAATTGATATTTTTCGCTACAACCGGTGCGTTGCTGGTGTCTACTCATGCTTGTTGTCACTTATGCTCCACCTTTATTGTAGCTTGACCAGTGTCTGGGGTGAAGATGCATCAGAATGGAACCCAGGTCGTTTCCTGAACAGAGACTTGAAAGACCAGCTGTCACTGGGAGTCTATAGTAATGTGTATGTGGCAATGTCTGTTTCTCAATGATGTGATACTAATTTTTTTTCGTCTCCTTTGCAGAGTGACGTTTAGTGAGTTTTGACGCAAACATATTTGTATTCTTGTCATAAGTACTAAAGCGCCGTTTGCGTAGGTGGAGGAGTCAGAGCTTGCATTGGGTACGATATCTTCCATCTACTTGTACTGATTGATAGACTAACTTCGTCTCATTTCACTATCTGTCCAGTTGGCGATTTGCGTGAGTAATCCTTATACCTTATACCTCAATGCCTCGAAACTCAATCTTCCTGACTCCATCACTCATTCTTCCGACACAGTGTCATGGAAATGCAAGCCCTCCTAGCTGGGATCCTTCAGACTTTTGAGTTCGCCGTACCACCTGGTCTGGACTTGGTGACATGCCCTACGATGAATGCCACCGCTGGCCCGATGCTTCGTGACCAGAAGGACAAGGGGATTCATCTGCCGCTTGTTGTCCGAGCGAGAGCGAAGCCCATTGTTTGAAGAAGTTTTGTTCTATGTATTCCTCGAACTCCTTTTTTGGCTGCTTTATAGCTCGAAAATACACAATTTCGTCTGGTAATGATCATGAACAAGGCCAAAGCAACAGGAATTTTGACCATTGATATGTAAAATCGAGCTTAGCGAAGAGAAGGGTATCCCACAGTCGAGTAAGACGAGAGACTGTTTCTGAATTGGGTATGTAATAGACAGAGGAATGAGTTAGCCTTTAGAGGCCGCAAATGTGCACATACCTCGGGGCCACAAGCACCCAGAACTTCGACTTTCTCAACGATTATCCTTGTCTTGCCCTGCTCCACGACTTTCTTCCAGAAGTCCCGTCAGACGTACACCATCACACATAATGACGGTCTATTATAATTGCTGTAAAGATCCCAGCCCAGTTCTATCCACATTGGATCTGGGTTCTAACTGGATTTTAGTGATTCTAATCTGATTGCATCGGACCATGGTCTGATATAATGTCCAAAATGCAATTACAATAGGACATACTTTTGTGTGATGACTCGTGCCATTGGTCAAACTAGGTCTTTCAACAAAGTGGATGTAGAAGAAGAGCAATCTAGACAACGGGCATTGTATATATTATCGTCAGAACGTTGCTGATAAGAGCCTGATATGTATATGTACAGAGAGTACAGACTGAGTACTCACCGTCAAGACACAAATACTCTACGGATGGCTGGAGCCTCAGAGGTTGACAAAGTGCACCAATTTGGGGCCAGAATTTCCCACCGAGCTTCAATTGCATTTGGGGTGAAAATTCCGCGTAGTCAGTCTGCTACTACCGAGACTAGGACTGAAGTGGATAGACGCTGGGTTCCTGAAAGAAGAATTCGAGACAGACACCGCTTAGACTAAGTATTACTGCACTTTTGGCCATGGTTGCCTTCCTCAGAAAAGGTTCGACAGCGTAAATCGTACTAGAATATGTCTTGGATTCCTCCACTCGAAACACGCAACCTTGTACTTATATTCGATGTAGCTATACATAGTACACACAATCAATTAAAAATGTGCCGTCCAACGCGTACGCATTGGCGCCTATAAAGGGGTCTGTTCCACGGTGGGACCCTCGTGGCACGTTACTCCTCCTCCTCCTCCTCTTTCTCCTTCCTCTGTGCATGCTGTTAGCCAGGTTGGGAGCTAGGGGATTAGAGGCTTGTGAACAGCTTACTGTGCCATCCTAGCTAACGTCGGGGATGTCCTCGAGCTACTATGCAGTGGATGGTTAGTCTCAAGAACGATGTTCATTCGGGAGGTGGCTACTTACAGCATTCTTGTACTTCTGCAGCCCCACCACCTGGCCCAAGCTCTGGAGTGTACCATGCGCGATACCAGGGCTGGCGAAACCTCCAGTTCCATGTCCAAAAGTAGCGAGCTTACCTGCGGCGTCAGCACCAGCGTCCTTACCGTCACGGCGTCACCCATGGGCCACCATAGGTGAGCTCAGCCTCGAGATCCTGGTCCGCCTTGGTGTTGTGGAGAGCATCGGGAAGGGCAGATTTGTCAGCAGGAAGCTTCTCGCGGTTGCTGGGCCCACTGGCCCACTCTTTTGCGGGCCACCGCTGCGGAAGCCAGTGCCGGTGGTAAAGGTCTGGTCACCTTTCTGATTCAACATGTTTGATGATGAGATGAAAGTCCGGTTGAAGAGAAGTGTTGTGGTGTGTGAAGTGCAAAGGTTGTCGTAGTTTGTTGTGCGTTGTTGAGAGACTTTGATAGAGTAAAAACGCCTCGTCTTATTATACTAAGTACTAAATTATAGATGTCGACGGCCAGGATCACGAGGCAGCAATCCAGGGTACCGTGCTGAGGAGTATCAATGTATCAATGGCTCCCAGCGCAAGACATCCTCTGCTAGGTCTTCTCCTGCACCCAGAACAAGATTTCCACAGCGTTCTTCCTCGCATCGTGTGTTCGGCATTATGAAGACTTCATAGTTGACATCGCGACGTTCCAGTACCTCAACCGGGCGTAGTACATCAGTCGATACGGCTTCGATTTGTTCCAAATTCGCAGCTGTGACTTCATGTCATGGGGTGAAAGGGATGGTTCAGCTTCTTTGGTCAAGGATTCGGAATTAGATGGACGATTTAGATTGACAAGAGCACCTAGGGAAGGCGCCATCCGGCCAATTGATTTGAGTCATTTGACAGTTCGAGTGAAAGAAGTCACCGCGTGCCTACAAATTCAGCGTTACACTCCTCTTCCTCTACCGCCACCACCTCAACACGGATATCTTCTCTCGAGCATTTACGTCTACATTATTATTGCCGCAGTCTCGCTCAGAAATCTGCGCGTAGGTCAATTGCAGATGTCGTAGAAAACTGAAGTGGTTTGGATAGTATCTGACAGCCTGTAAGGCGAAATGACAACTTTAGGGGTGGATCTTTGTTATATCACTTTTTCCTTGATCAAAAATGCTCATCCTGATCTCTTGAAGCTGTTCGTGGTGAATTACAATGCTTTTTCGCCCGTAAAGAGTTCTTAGCGAATTGCCCTTTTGGCCTTATTTGCCTTTTGCTGGTGAGTATTATCTCGCTCGGACAAAGCACGGAGTGGCATGTTTTTTTTGACAATCTTAATCCTCTGGACAACACATAGATCCTTTCAGTGGCGTTTCTTCTGATGCTCTACCTAACTTTGTCTAAAGATGCGGTTGCTCCAGGCGGACCTGGATCTCAATCCTACTCGCAGATTCGGCGGAAATTTTCGCCATCAAGATTCTGCATTGGATTATTGGATATCGAACTTGACTCACGTCGCTTCAGTTAGCGCTGTACTCACGCTGGACCATGCGCCTCCTGACTGGTCTGAAAAAGTGAGCGTTTTTCAGCATAAACATACCGATTATTGAAGCACTTTTCTCTCAATCATGTAGTATGATACACTCCTCCATGACTCAGATTCTCATGTACCCAGTCGCAGAGGCTTCGAAATTTCTAAGTGGATAATTTCTACACGAAGTCCATCAGAGGAAGCGTGGCAAGGCTCTAACATTCTTTTTGGTGACAGGCAACTGAAATGGAAGAAAATTTGTTTATCGCATTCCAGTTCGTTTTCTGATTGGAACGGCGTAGACCATTCACTCTCGTGTCATGGAGTATTATCATTTCGCGCCACCCTCTAAACGTTTCACACCAAAAGGAAATTTGGAGAATCGCCGCATACTTCAACTCTGGATACCTAAAACTTCTAATGGCTTCTGGTTTGGCAGCACAAATACAAACGGGGCCCGTTGTAGTCAATCCTCTTTACGAACCAGCTTCTTTCTCAATAACGAAGGATGCCCGCCACCCTCTGCGTAACTCACTCTTAGCCTTTTTTTGACAACATTACGTCGTCAACGCAGATACATATTCCTGCGTATAAATATCGAGAATACTGGAGGTCAGACTGCAGACTCCTTGAGCTGAACAATGTTTCCTGCCCTTGCGGCCGCTTTTTTCGCTATTGCTATCCTGATTCGTCGAGTGCAATACAAGTCTCTGAGGTTCCTTAGAGGGCCGCCCTCTCCGTCTTTCCTTCTTGGTACGCGTTTCCCTTTCTGCCAAAGCCGGACGTTCTCCTAACCCACCCTCACCTAGGAAACAACTATGAGATTGAGAATCAAGAAGATGGTACCCTTGTGGAAGATAAGTGGTTCAAAGAATATGGCACAGCTTTCCGATATACCGGAATTCTCGGCGTCAGTGATGAAATGTTTTGCGAGGCCCTGTCCCAACTCAAAGACTATTTAGCTCGAAAAGTTGATGGTAGCCGATGCAAAGGCTCTTCAGTACATCCTGCATACATCTGGCTATCGTTTCCCCAAGAGTAGAGACTCTCGTGAACTGGCTTTACGATTTCTCGGAAAGGGGATCATTTGGGCGGAAGGTTTGTACCTTCAAGTTTGTCTTCTTCAATAGTGAGTTTCTCTTTCTGACGAGAAGACTTTTGGTTGTAGGACAAGTACATCAACGTCAGAGGAAGGCTATGAATCCAGCTTTCTCTGCATCTCAGCTAAAGCAATTCCTCAACCTATTCCAAGTATCCGTGGACAAAGCAAGTGCTTGTTTCAATCGACCTCGTCTCTAGCCGTCTTAACTCAATTTATTTACTTCCAGCTTACAGACAAATGGGGACAGATGCTTCAAGATAAGAAAAGCGGTGACACACTCGACGTCGCCCAGTGGCTTCCACGAGCTACTTTAGATGTTATTGGAGAAAGTAAGATTGTTTTCCAAATGTCGTTTGCCTATATTGACCTGACGTAATAACAAACGAACCAGGTGCCTTTGACTTCAAATTTGATGCTCTGGACAACAAGAGTAGTGAACTGTCTGATGCTATGAAACATGTAGCGTGAGTATCAGATCCGATTTACATAGTCTGCTTCGTGATCTTACCGCATAATTTTGTATGCAGCGACGATAGTCGCGACCCTTCCCAGCTTCTTATCTTGTTTCGTACTTGGCGTCGGAGACTAGCCCTTCCTGATTTTGTCTTGGAGCTTATTGACTCTCTGCCCATAACGAAAGAAGATTTCCGATTAGAACACTTTCTGAAGACTTCTAAAAAGGTCGGAAAGGAATTGCTTGAAAGTAAGGGCGAAGATGCTGCTGCTCGCGATGAGAAGGACATTTTGAGTGTTTTGGGTGAGCAGTCTGATTTTCTAGCAATGTGACTTTACCAATTTACATTGGCACGTCATTCGCAGTGCGTTCTAATCGTACAGAAGACCTCAAGAAACGGATGGATGAAGATGAAGTTTTATCCCAGATTGCGTAGGCTGGCAGAATTCTCGCCCAAGGATATTTTAAGACTAACCCTCTCTCTGGACTATCAGTACCCTGATCCTTGCAGGCCACGAAACAACAGCATATACCATATGTTGGATCCTGTACGAGCTCGCTATGCGGCCTGAACAACAAGAGAGGATCGTAGAAGAATTAGCAGAAATACGACTCCGCAATTCGACAGATTATTTGACTGCGCAAGAATACGACTCTATGCCGTTTTTCAATGCTGTCATTAAGGTCGGTTCTTTCTCCCCCAGTATCATCTCTCGATGATATGTGCTGAATTGGTTCTCCCGTTTCCCCTTTTTGTACATAGGAAGGACTCCGATTGCACCCTGTCGTAGCGAGGTTGAACCGTGTCGCTGGTCAAGACGATGTCATTCCATTAGCCGAAAGCGTCAAGTCTACTTCGGGGGATTATATGTCTCACATTCCGGTACAGAAGGGTCAGAATGTTACAATTGATGTTTTTCGCTACAACCGGTGCGTTGCTGGGGTCTACTAACTCACGCTTGCTGTCACTTATGCTCCGCTTTATTGTAGCTTGACCAGTGTCTGGGGTGAAGATGCATCAGAATGGAACCCAAGTCGTTTCCTGAACAGAGACTTGAAAGACCAGCTGTCACTGGGAGTCTATAGTAATGTGTATGTGACAATGTCTGTTTTTCAACGATGTGATAGTACTGAATTCTTTTTTCGTCTCCTTTGCAGAGTGACGTTTAGTGAGTTTTGACGCAAACATATTCGTATTCCTGTCATACTAAAGCGCCGTTTGCGTAGGTGGAGGAGTCAGAGGTTGCATTGGGTACGATATCTGCCATCTACCTGTACTGAGTGATAAACTAACGTCTCATTTCGCTATCTGTCCAGTTGGCGATTTGCGTGAGTGTTCCTTATACCTCGATACTCAATCTTCCTGACTCCATCACTCATCCTTTCCGACACAGTGTCATGGAAATGCAAGCTTTCCTAGCTGGAATACTTCAGAACTTTGAGTTCGCTGTACCGCCTGGTCTGGACCTGGTGACATGTCCTACCGTGAATTTCGCCGCTGGCCCAATGCTTCGTGACAATAAGGACAAGGGGATTCATCTGCCGCTTGTTGTCCGAGCGAGAGCGAAGCCAACAGTTTGAAGAGGTTTTCTAGTTCTGAATCTACTTATATGTATCTTATGTATATCCTGAATGTATTCCTCGAACTCCTTTTTTAGCTGCTTTATAGCTTGAAAATACATGTAAACGAATGTAAATGAACGTGGCCAAAGCCACGAGAATTATGACCATTAATGTAAAGTGGAGATTGAGTGAAAAGAAGGGTAAATTTTTTGAAGCCTAACAAGACAGTCTAGTAGATTCTATCGCTGGAAATCCTTCAGGACGAGGAACATCACAGATTCATCCTCCCAGCCCACCTCGGCATCGGCACACACTCCCTCACATTTTCAATCCCTCCAACCCAACCAACGAGCCTCTCAAAACCCATCCCAAAGCCAACATGTGGTGCTCCACCAAATCGTCTGAGGTCGACGTACCACTCGTAAGGGCCAAGATCTATTTTGTCTAGATCCAACCCCCAATCGGATTTGTCGTCCGTGACATCCGAAGGTAAAGCCGACACTGGTAACTCGTATGGCGACAAGGGAGATGTATCCAACCACTTCATAATATAACCCTCACAGCCCGGTTTAGGCTTGACCAACCCAGCTACAAGCATTGCTCCAACAAGATGACGAACTCTTTCCTCCCTCACAGATCCACCGACGAGTTCGCCTACACCAGGTACCAGCAGATCAAAGCAAGCTACTTCTTGTCTTAGCTTATGGATGTCTTTATTGTACTCGTTGAGCCTCATATAAAAAGGCTTCAGTTGTTTGGGGTAATTGAACACGAATACCGGACCCCGTGCGTAGACTTCCGCTAACCACTTTTCGTGTTCGCTTTGAAGAGGCTTGCCATACTGGGGCTCGTATTCGAAGGGCAAGGGCGAGGCCTGGGTGTCACCCTGTCCCTTTAGCTGCAACTGCTTCACATATTCCTCCTGCAGCTTTTCGATAGCCTCAGCATAGCTTAGCCTCATCCACGGACCAGAATCTTCCGAGACGAATCTCTCCAGCTCGGCTCGGTTGGGGTTGAGTCCACCGAGTACGTCGTTCCCGTTGTCTTTGAGTAAGCCCCCAATAACGGTCTTCAACATCCCTTCTACGACTGTGCAAATTCCGTGAACACCTGCATTAGGACCAGAGACGCTGCCAATGTTAAGATCTCCCCACTCTGCTTCACACATCCAGAACTCGGCTAGATGTCTATTCGTTTGACTTCGTTCGGCGCGGAAGCAAGGAGAGAGTGTCCATACTCGGCTTATGGCGGTTTGCATGGCTTCGAGATGGAGTTGGGAGGAGACAGTGAGGTGAGCTGGGTGAGAGAAGAATTCTTCTTGTTTTTCTTCGGGTCCTGGGGATGAAGTTGGCGGTGGTGGAGGAACAGAAGAGGTGTGAGGGGATAAGGGTGAGGAAGAGTTGGAAGGCGACGCGTCTGGGGAGGAAGTATCTGCTTTGACTTTTGCGATTCGGAATGTCTCTCCAGCGCCTTCTGCATCGTTGGATGTAAGAATCGGTGTGTTTATGTAGGTGAAGCCTTGTTCCTATTGAGACAACCGTCAATGTAAATCAAACGAGACGCGTAAATGAAAAAAAAGCTCACCTCAAAATATGAAACTAACCCTTTCTGTAGAGCATGACGGAGTCTTAGCATGGCAGCAATGGAGGTCGTACGTCCTCTGAGATGAACATTGTCTCGTAGAAACTCGTTTGAGAGAGACTGTTTCTGAACTGGATATGTCTGTAATAGACAGAGGAATGAGTTAGGGTTTCGAGGACGCAAAAGTGCACGACATACCTCGGGGTCGCAAGCACCCAAAACTTCGACTTTCTCAACGATTAAATCCTTGTCTTGCCCTGCCCCACGACTTTCTTCCAGAAGTCCCGTCAGACGTACACTCGCGCCATTAGTCAAACTAGAAGTCTTTCAACAAAGTGGATGCAGAAGAGCAATGTATACATACTCTTTTGGTACCATGGATGATTGTAGGACAGCCTGCAAGCCAGCAGTGGTACTTCCATCGCTGACTGTCGCGAAAGAGACGCGTTTTTGTTTGCGTATCGACTTTATCCACCCATTCACCGTGACTTTGTTCGAGACGGCATTCTCGCTGTTTTTGGTGCTTGAAATATGTGATGGACTTGCTAGGAGTTGCTTGATGGTAGGGGGTAACCTGTAGGCTTTGTGGATTTCACTAAGAAATCTCGCCGGCTTCATGCGATGCACAGCCACATTTTCACTAGTCTAGCAGCTAGCTTATTATATAATCAATTTCTTCACCTTCTTTGGCAACGTTAACCCCAGGCTGGGACATCCTGGATTCCGACAAATGTCGTCTTACATATCTGGATGGCGGTATTTCAGACGTTATTGTAAGACAAGGTAGGTTTAAATTTTCTCTATGTACTACAATAAACGTTGACACTGGTGATCACCTTCGTAGATAGTTGGATCTCCAACTTGAACTACCCAGGCCCTGGCCTTCGCATTTCACCGAACGAGACCAGACGAGACCGTACCAACCGTCTCCAGTCTCATCCATCATTCAATATTTCTTAGCTTGACGGATGCATACCTTCTTGTCAGCGCGACGTCGCGGAAATTGGCCCAACGGGATGTGTCGAAGATCTTTGTCACCTTGAAAGTCCGTGTGGAAGACAAGGTCACGAACAGCTTGTTGGAATGCAGTGGCCTGGCACTTTGAGGTCTCTAATGCAGAGGAAGGAGAAAAAAGGACATGTGCACACGAATAATTGCTGGGTTGGTATGTTATTCTACCGGGTATGTCTTTTCTTCGACTTCTTTCCTGGCTTACTGACGGCTACTACCTACAGACGGAACCGCTTTCTGGCATAAGTGGCCCAGATGCATTCGATTATATTGGGAGCCATTATGTGTTGTTTTCGTTCATATCCTCCGACGAAAGAGGTCATGAAATGCCCTCATATTGCCCTTGTGTCTTCATTTCCGCAAGTGCTTTTTGTCGCGGTGATTAGAGTTAAGGTGGAGTGTCCTATTCTCTCCCTGGTTGAGTTTGATTCGCTAATTACCTACTGTTGATGATATGTAGATGGTAGACTTCACGCTTAAACAACGATAGCGGTTTGGATCTGCAGTTGTTATGCAGTCGGTACTCTAAATTTGGAATTTGGAATTAAATCTTCGCCAGTCAGACGACGGCCGCCAAATTGGAGGGGATCTACAATCTGTCAGTGCATATGTGCTTCAAGGCCTGGTCTCCCGGCTGAATTACCTATACTATTTGGGTTTCAAGTGTACAACTACGGTCCTTTGAAACCAAATCTTACTACAGCTGATAACGATCCTGACTGATCGTGGATGGTAGGTATCTACGTTTTCAGCGGACTGTTTACACGATAACAAACCCGCTGGCAGATGCCACTGCGGACCATGGTGCCTCCCGTACATAGTAAAAGCAGGTCTGAATACTGGTACTCATCCAAGGCTGTATTCGTTTGGAAGTTCCGCCGGGGACAATGACCGCGCGCATCGGGAATCACTCTATACAGCAGGTTTATTTCTCAAAATGGATAAATAACGAGGAGTCTGCCGTTCTCTTTACCTCCTCCTTCAACCTGTGCTACATACAGGACCGGCGTCGTCACTTTGAGAAGATATGGTTCATCATTCGCTATACGAATTTTTCATTTAACCCTGGTTTACAACGCCCTATGTGGCAGATGCCTGATTTATGGTGGCTTTCCGAGAAAGCGCCGATCTCTACGCTCGGAGAGTCTCTTGCGCAGGTCATCTCATTCTGATCTATACCACATAGATAGGCGGATAGACAAACAAGTAAATGTCAATCCTTTAAAATTTAAAAGTGCTGGCAGAATACAACAGACGTATTCTGCCTCTTTTTCACCAACTTGCTTTCTCTTATTTAAAACTCTCTTTCGAACCAGTTCTCTCTTTATCTTTCATCTTTGTGGCCCTCCTTACTTTCCTGCCTCTCATGGAACCCCGACCTGTCCAAGATACTGTCCGGGTAGCAATCCCAGATCTAGAGTTTGCGACCACAGACAGGATACATTATACTCGAAGGCTGTATGGCAAGGAGAGGATGGCAGCTATTAACTCGTAAGTGATCAGTCGTGTTTGCCTTCCCCCTGGCTGACATTCCCGTTATCATACGCCCACAGCGGTCTCGGAAAAGGATACGGCCAACTCATCAGCATGGGCGACCTTCGGTTCAAGCAGATCCTTTCGAGGGAAGAATTATCGACCCACGTTAGAGCAGCATGGATACGACTACGATTCCAAGCTCCCTGGTTTGCTTACCGATGCAAAACCCTCAATGGCTTCGAGCCCAATTCCTTCTACTTCGAATACAAGAAGTCTTCCAAAGCCGACGTGGCTGAGGCATGGGCAGACGAGTCTATTTTCTGGAGGACCGAATCCCTATCTCATCAAGAGTGGGAACTGGAGATGAAGAAGATTCGCTGGGAGCCTGGGTCTGGGCATGTCGCAGTTGAGATGCATATTGCGAAAGGGAAGGAGCCTAATCAGTGGTTTTTCATGTGGGTTTTTTCCCTTGGGTTTGAGACTGTACGCTTACGCGTCTAATATGGAATCGCACTTGCAGGTATACCTTTCCCCATCAGACTGCAGACGCCAGAGGAGCGTGTGGTGCTTTGGATACTTTCCTGAAAAACCTTCAAGAAGAACTGGAAGGCCGTGCCGAGTCCTACCATAATCTCCCTTGGGGCGAGGAAATCAGCAGACTCACGCCTACTGCTGCCCTGATGGTCCCCGATGTAGGTGCCAGCGATTTGCCTGCGCCTTCTCAAAAGCCTGCGTCTGTAAGTGGTTTTGGTACTCTTCACGTTAAATCATAGTTCACCTGCTCTATGTAGACTCAATTCCAGCGTATTCCTCTCCAAGAATGTCAAGTTGCAGGGTCAGACGAGATATATCAACTCGTGTGTCTTTCTGTCGAGGAAACCAAGGCCGTCCTGACCAACTGCAAGAGATATAAAGCCAGCCTAACTGCGGTGATAAATTCCATCTTGGTGCTTGCTGAAATCGAGACGGTCCTTCAGCTCGCGGCTGATGCGTCCCCGGACGAGTATGCCAAAATCATCGAGTCTTTCAAGACTTCAGACGTCTTCACCGTTGCGGTCAATATTGCAGATATGGTGAGTACCGATCTTTCGTGATTCGTAATGACCTTACTCAACCGTTTGGCTTCTACACAGCATTCATATGTGTACCCCAAATACGCAAAGGCCTTGGGAGGATGCGGTACTGGTGGTTGCATTAACGTCGCCTTTCCAACTCATCACAATATGGACCACATTAGGAGATGTATCTCAGTCGGGATTGACGGTCAAATCACGAGGAATTTTTCTGGTTCTGGATTCTGGGATGGTGTTGTCCCCGATACTCAAAAAGGACTCGTTTCAGGCGGTCGTGTACGTTGAGCTCACACCTTATCTCCCTGCTTTCAACCTGGACTGACCCGAAACCTCCATCATATCTAGCAACCCCCTCACGCCTTCCATGTCCTAGACCAGTTGAACGAAAAGATGGCTCCTCAGATCAAAAATTTCCACTTGCTCACCCAAAGTGTCGTTGCATCGTCTCTTGGCAGTGTCGAGCGCGTGGGTCTCTTCCAACCATTTGCCCCAGCAAATGCGGAGAAATACCCCAACTCGCTGTTCTACATCGAGGATTGGATCTTTGGGATGTGTGCGACCAACCTTCCTGCGAGGGTCGGTCATACATGGGAGTACAATGGTAGACTTTACATGAACCTTCAGGGGTCGAGTAAATGGCAGACGGAGAAATCGTTCAGGCTCTTTGCGGAGTCAATACGGGCCAGATTGGATCAGATCATGTCTGTGAGGGCTACGCTATGAGTTTGCTGGGGGGTTTACATGTCGGTTTACTTTGTGGATATTACACTGCTTCACTACTAATTACTATGTATCTTATTTATATATAATCTTCATTATTGGGGCGACGTATTGGTTATCCTACAGTCTGAATCTTACCGTTCTCGTCGTCCAAAAATGCGAGGCTACTCATAGATTACTTTTGAGCTGGAGGGGGAGGAGGAGGATCAACCTCACACGAGGGTCCCGTGGAGGATCATTTTCGAGGGAGAGATACGCACACGTGAAGGCAAATCTGTGGGTTCTGAGTAAGCGCGACTAATTTTGTTCCTCTCTTTCCCAGTCGTCTGCAAATCTGTGGCTCCAACTCACCCAAAATCTGCCATCCTATCCGACGCACAGCCTCGAATCATGTAACACCATGCTACACAGCGAACAGTAAGGCATCCGTAGACGCATCCCGTCAAATTTGAAACTGCTGTATGTACTTATAGGCGCCTATCAATGATAAACAAGCGAAGCTACAGCTTGTACATCAGGGACACTTATTACGCCGGTCTCCTTAAACCTCTTGTCTCTACCCTCAACACTCCAATCCACGACATGGACCAGAACACTCCTACCATCGCCGCAGAACTACGTCCCGAACAAATTGACCAGATTTTGGACAACCTACCCAGGCCTTCATACCACCTGGCATCACTGGACGCTTCTGCTGATGTAGATTTGTCGTCATCATCTCCGCTACCTCAGCGGGTCCATTGGGCAATGGAGAGATTGAAGAAGTTATTCAGCGAGCTCGAGCCAGAGCAGCTCGTCTTTGTACTACCGAAGATGAGGAAGCTGATGGAACGCGCTAAGCAAAACAAAGGGCTGGATTTCCCGGAATTTGACCAGTTTTTGCGATACTCAGGCTTGGGCAGACTGCTGATTGTTAAAGAGAAAAAAGGTGAGGCCTCATTAACTATATTATTCAGGCGTTTACTAATATCATCACTTGTCTTCATTATTATCATTTTTTCTAGGTAAAATACCAGTTGTTCGTTATCTGCCTTGTATCTCCGATTTTCCTCCTTCCGAACTCAATGGACCTGCTCCACCTGAATGGCTGGCAATGTTAGTGCATCCCGCCCAAATCTCCCACCTTGTCTGACATCCCATCTAGGTTTGTGCATTCAGACGTACCATCTGTTTGTATCGAAGACTATAACGCATGCTGCAATATCTGCCTGGAAGATTTTGAAGAACCACCGCTGGCGCTAGAGTTTCAAGTTGACGCCAATGATGATGACGGGATCCAAGCGAGTACTAAACCATTGAGGCAGCTGATATGTGGGCATGTTTTACACGTCAGTCTCCCCTTCTACTACATTGCTCTCAGCTGTCTGTTGTGATTGACTGTATCTTCAGGAAGAGTGCCTACCCATGTTTCAAAGTGATGACTATGACGAAACGTTCGAGTGCCCTGCATGCCGTGCAGAAGTCTGGACCTCCCTGTCTTTTTCGCTTCTCTCAGCTGAAATTCCTCGCAACGCCGCACATAACAGTATCTCCTCGGACCGACAGGAGACTTATGACGATTACTACGACACTCTTCCACCATGGGAGAAGATACACAGGAAACTATTGGACTGGGTTACCTCGTTGCCTATCAGCGAACTTGACGTAGCCCTTAATAGCACTGCTCATGGGCGCATGGTCAACGATATAGCGTTACATATTTGGACTAGCTGGACCTACAAGAGATACATTTATTCCAGGATGACAGATAGCCCTGGGGGAGTTGTGGATTGCTTATGTGTGGATTCGAGAATGGCATGGATGATTAGCAACTCCATCTCCAGAGGGGAGCATAGGGATGCGGGTAGGATGTTGAGAGAGTCTTGGGATACCTTTGGTCTGGAGGATGCGCCTCGTTTATTGGTGGTGTTAGCCAAACACTTTTCAGATCAACGCCATTGGGTGGTGCACAAGTTCTCGCTACCTGATGGTGCTCTGACAACGTACGATTTTTTTCCTGAACCTGATGCTTTCCCTGCCAGTCGTACTACGAAGTTGTGGTGGTCCGCTTTCCGTCTTGCGTGGCCTGATGCTGCTATTTGTCCAATCCCTGGCATGCCGAAACCAAAGCTGGTCCGTGTTCGCCAACCAATGCAACTGGCCGTTGACGAATCTGTGGCTGCAGCTGGTGTCTGGCGCAACATCCTCATGGGTTTGCCGGCAGAACAAAATCCGGATCTCGAACATCTTAGAGATGCTATCTGCACTGAGGTCGACAGTTTCCGTCAAACCTATACCTCATGGGCAAATCATCTCTCAATGTTCTTCGGTGACCTATATGGGAAGATATGAGCTAGAGGGTATATTGTGCCGTGATAATTTACTGTATATTCCGTTCTTTTTAATGCTTTTACCACGTACTACTATAACCCATCGTGATCATACTGCCCGACACTGTCATGGTCCGAGTCGTGTCGAAATTGGTACTGCACCAATTGAAGAACACTGATAATTTCATTTCCAATGCACGAAGAGAAGTGTTTCGAGGGTGAGATACGCACGTGTGAAGAAAGTTCTGAGCTCAGGATGCCGATTTGTTTGCGATTTGTGCACTGTACAGCCACATTTCCATCTTACTCTTGCACTCCGATTGCGAGAATGAACCTCTCTCTCTCTTTGCACTCCTCGCCTCAATGTTCGGCGCAGGACGGATAGCTGGTTAAATGGAATTTTTGTGTATTTGATTCAATGATCCCAGTGATTCTGAATGACCATGGCACGTGGCCGCTCATGGCAGCAACCTCATGGTGCCCATTCCATCCTTTCTTTTTGACTCAAGGATCTTACAATTGTGTCAAGTAGTACCTGTGTGCTTGTCGGCCCTGTCTTGTCAATGACCATGCTGAAAATAACGCGTCACGCAAAGTTCTTGTATTCTGCACCTTCCATCAGGCTTTCGTCCCTTGCCATACTCTAGCGCATGACTCTCAAGCATTCTTTTCCTAATTTTACGCATTTCCTCGTGTTCCTGGCAGTTTGTTGTGCTGCCCTGTACCTGTACCCGCATGAGCTGGCGTGCGTAGCTCTTGTCAGTTACCTCGAGACAATGACCGATGAGAGGTGTATATAGCATATAATATCCGCATCGAGTCCTGTTGGGCTTCTCTTCAAATCACCTAACTTTCTCCGCGTCGGGACTTCCTTCGACCTTCAATCTCCTTCATACTTTATGCCCTCGCTATTATTATGCGATAGCCCCTGCTTCTTCAAAGCTTCCATTCTCGCCATGTTAGTGAGTGCCTAGGCGCCTAAAACCCACACGATTTTATGGTCAGGTGCTGAGAACCTTATATAGTCGCTCAAGGAATTGAAAGCTGCCAGCACACTTCAAGGCCAGAAGCCCGAGTTTTCGGATAATCAGTCGAAATCGCTTCTTCAGCAAGTTGAGCTGTCAAGATTTCATATGCGTCTAGGAGGTACTCAACAATCAAGAGGAGCTTGAAGCCAAAGCAGGTCATCTCGAAGACATGGTCTTAGCACCCGACACATGAAATGATTCTCGAAATTGGGTAAGTGTATTGCATCACACGAGTTATCAGGAGTTATCTCAAGGTTCTTATCCCCGCGCAGTGCGCATATAGTAACTAATGGTTCTTCGATTCTTGATCGGAAAGACGGTGCATCATATGAACAGGAGCTGGAATATTGCTCAACGTCATGATAATAATACCACCCGCACCTTATAAAAGGCCTTCGGTTGAGACCTTTTCTTTTACGTCCGTTGTTCTTCGATATCTCACCGTGCTCCAGGATGGTTAGACTTTATGTCGCGACTGCCTTACGTTGCTTTGGCGTTCTGTCAATCCTCTATCCTTTGGTTCTCGCAGGTCCAGTCCAAAAGGCCGGCCTTCGAGTACCCGACAGTGCCTTCCAACACCGTGACGATGTCAAGAATATCTTCATAGAGAGTTATCAGGCCTACAGGTAAGGATGCTTCTTTTCTCTGGTCTGTCTATCTCAGGCTTATGCTACCCTCTTCTATTGGTGTCGGTCAGGAAATTCGCGTTCGGACACGACGACCTAGAGCCCGTTAGCAAATCATTCAGTGACGGTAGGAATGGCTGGGGCGCGTCCATCGTTGATGGTATGCCGACTATGGTACGGTTTTCGCTGGGGAGCATGTGATAATTAATGTTAACGAACCATTCCGTATCCCTCATTCCATCACAGCAAATCATGGGTTTGGATGTTCGTGATTTATCCTTATATTTGCGCGTGGATTGGAGCTGAACGCATGTTTCTGATGTAGGATTTCTTCAACGAAGCCGTACAATTTGTGGGGAAGATAGACTTTAGTGAATCGCAAACCCCGGACACTGTCAGGTCAGTCGCGACCCTGACGAACTATGATAATGAATTCACATGCGATATCTTCTTTCTTCGCAGTTTATTCGAGACGACAATCCGTTACTTGGGTGGGCTCGTATCCTCATATGAGCTGAGCGGAAAGCAACACCAGATCCTGATTGACAAGGCCAAACAACTCACGGACAAGATGGCATTCGCTTGGGAGACCCCAGTGCGTATAGAGCTTTACTCAACGTCGATAACACGGCTTACCAATTGTGTCGATAGAACCAAACGATACCCTGGCGTTTTGTTGACTTTGACACCAATTCACCCAATCTCGGCACTGTAAGTCACGAAGCTACTGTATCAGAAGGAGCTTGTATTGACGAACATCTTTCCAGTCCAACATCGCCGAAGCTGGAACGGTATGATGCGTTTATTACTTCAAGCTTAAAAGCGATTTTAAGACATGAGTTCAGCTCGATTTAGAATGGAACAGGCTATCCTTGCACACTGGTAACGACACATATCGTAGGCTGGCGGAAGGATCTGTGCGGACTATCGCCGGACTGGTATGTCATTCTACTCGTCATTCAACTTTCTTTTCTGATTACCCAATGTACCTACAGACGGATCCTCTTCCGGGCCTCGCTGCTCAGGGTATTGATCCCGCTACCAATGCGTTCGTTGGAAACTATATTGTATGTCAGTCATTGCTGAGAAAAACTCTGCATGCTCACTGACTATTATTGTACTATCTCGCCTATTTTCGTTTCTAGACTTGGGGTGGTGGTTCAGATAGTTATTTCGAGTACTTGATCAAGTATGCTCGTCTGACCAACACTGACGATAACTTGTTCGCGGATGAATGGCATACAGCTGTTGATTCGTCCATCAAGCATCTGCAGAGTGTGAGCTTCTTTGCAATACCTTCTGTTGGATCTGTTCCTCACTCAACATACGCAGAGATCTACAGTCCAGAATCATTTGTACTTGGCTGACAGAGACGATAACGGAGACATTGTGCATGTTTCTTCGCATCTTGCCTGTTTCCATGGCGGTAATTGGATTTTTGGTAAGGCTTCTCTTTGCATAACATCTGCGGTACTTTGTGACTCATTACTTCGTTTTCTACACGGTTAGGCGGTAAACTCCTCAACAATGACACTATAGTCAACATTGGTTTGGAGCTCGTCGAAGCCTGCTGGAACACCTACGCCAGTACTGCGTAAGTCAATCCGTTGTCTGTCGATTTCCACTCGCACTGACAATCATATTCACCAACCCATTCTCTTCACTTCCTCACCAAATCATCCTAATAATGTACACAGGACTGGTATAGGCCCCGAAGCCTTCGAATGGCTCGCCCAAGACTCCTTCCAACCTGGCGACACTCGTCCCAACCGTCAACAGACTGCCTTCTACCTCCAACACGGCTTCTTCATCACAGCATCAGACTACATCCTTCGTCCTGAAGTACTAGAGTCAAACTTTTATGCTTGGCGTGCGACGGGAGATACCAAATACCTCGACCGAGCTGCTAGTGCTGTAGAAAGTTTCAAAAAGTTTTTGCAGGTCCAATCGAGTGGAGGGTATTCTGGGATAAATGATGTGAATAATGTGACTGTGAGTAGGATTGATGATACGGAGAGCTTTTGGTTTGCGGAGGTGTTGAAGTATTTGTGAGTATCTCCTCTGCCTGTTCTTCTGTTTTCTATGAGTGGTTAGGCTGACGGGATCCTCATTATAGGTACCTCACGTTTGACGACCCGGACCACATCAGTCTTGACAAATGTGGGTTTTATTGCCCTTTTTCTCCTTCTCTCGGCCTCGACGAATAGGTCTCATTCTGACTCTTTACAGACGTTTTCAACACCGAAGCCCAGCCCTTTGAAGCACCTCCAGCCAAGCCAGTGTACGGCAGCGGACACCCATACCCAGCACAGGGGTCATATGTCATGAAGCCTTCTGGGGCTCCCCTTCCCAAAATTAGCCCTATTCCAGGCGTATCGATCTCTTTTGGGACGAATGACAACAGTAACAGTAACTGAGCACGATGAAAGTGGTGTGGTTGTAGTCCGTAGCATGTAGTTTGTAGTAGAATGAATAAAATGTATAGCGCATTTGTCTAAGGACAAATTTGGTCAACCGTGTTTTTGGGCGCGGGTTATATCTGGCTCGTCGTCGGGCGACACAAATTGGGCAAGTAGAGTAAACGTCATTTTGCTATGAAAAAATGAACAACAACAACAGCAAAATGACATTGGGTGCACGTATGCGAAGGGCAGACTAGAACATGTGAAGCATTACTGATACACGGGAAAGGACAAGAAACAGAAGTGACCGTTGCAAAAGTCATACACCACACTCCACCCATTAGAAACCCCTCCCTCGTCCTCTTCCACGACCACGACCACCTCCTCTTCCTCCTCCTCCACGATCTCCTCCACCGCGTGCACCTCTCGGACCTCCACGTCCTCTCGTGTCGTCTTTTTTCCTTCCTTTTGGTTTGGGGGCATCATCAACGAGGAGTGTATCCAGCGGCAAAGCATCTGGCAGTACAAAGTATCGGATATTGTTTCCTCTGATTGACAGCGAGTCCAGAGAGACAGGATCGCGATTCCGTGTTGTCATCTTCACGGTTTTGAGGTGAGTGTTCATCTGCATGTCGACGCCTATGTATTGTAAACGATCAGCAAGTTCTCCTATGTACCCAAAAACGCATAAGCCGAATATAACGCACCAGTAATCGTTCCATGCACGACAGAGCCGTTTTTGAGTTCCACTGTTACCGTCTCGTTATTGAGCTTCATTAAAAATCTAGAGGGTAGATAAAGGTTGAGATTTTTCGCGGTTTTTTGGGGCACGGAAAAGCCATACCTGACGAGCTTCATCTTGGCGGATTAACAAGGCAGTATTTGGAGCAAAAAATTGGTTTGGATGCGTCGGACACCAAGCGTCGACGCTATACACGTTTCCCAAAGGAAATGGTCAAGAAATGGGTTTGAGCGGAGATTGAATTTCGTTTACATACCGTCGCCAGGGGTCCAGGGCGCTTTTCCTCTTCAAAACTTGGGTATGTTATACAGTTTTTCTGTTTTCATATTTCTGATGGACATGCCAGCTGTAGGATTGTAGAATTCTGTGGAAAGGCTCTTCTTCACTGCGAAATACAATCTCACTTGCACTCTCATTTGGCGTTTGCGTACCTCAGAGTCTCCAAGAGCTATACATAACCTCACCGTCAAGCCCGATGCATTGAAGTTGGACACACTGACTCGCTTCCAGTGTCTCAAATTTCTCGACATTGGCCAATCTCGCTTAGATCCAAAATGGAGGAGGGTAGTCGTGCGCGTTTTGAATGACATCTTACCATTGGACTGCAAATTTCAAGGGACTTTTAATGCCAGATGAATTGGTCCGTCGCAGTGACGAGAAATGGGGCAAGGTCGCATTTGCGCTGCGTCACAGTTGTGGAAGTTTCTTTACCTGAGCATGGGAGTCTGTAGATCAACGACCTTCTTTTCTTGACTATCTTTTCCTATTTGTGTACTATCTAGTTAGGATATACTCTTCTTGACTGCTTATATGTACCATCTAAGTCTCCAAGAGCTATAAATAGTATCGCCTCCTGGAAATCTAGCAACACTAACAGGTACGCGTCTTGCTCGTATTCCCGTCGACGCCATTCCCAAAGGAAATGAAAGTCAGGAATGGGTTGGCGGAGCTTGAATTGTATACTGTTACCTTCCTCTCAACTTCCTCTTCACAACTTAGGTATTAGAAAAACAGGTATATTATACAGTCTTTCTTTTCGACGTTTTTGACGAACATTGCAGCCCTATGATTGTAGAGTTCTGTGTAAAGGTTCTTTTCACTGCGAAATACAATCTCACTTTCGCTCTCCAGAGTCTCCAAGAGCTATCCATAACTTCACCAGTACCGTCAAGTTTTAGAACCTTAGCCGGGTGTCCTTTCCAGCACTTCACTTTGTCAGCCTCCTTTCCCTTGCTCCGCTCGTCATAGTCATGCATGAGGTGTTGCTGATACCAGAGCTCCTCCAACACATACTATACCTCGTCGATCGAGAATCTTTACGTGCTTGTATCTTCGTCTGTGATGCCTGGAAGGCAGACGTGCTATACGTGTATTGGGAGACTGCCCATGGCATAGAAACCATCGCCCGTGCTCTTGGGGCCATTAGAAAGAGGGACTCAGAAAATGCGGGTGAAAAAGTCATGGTATGTCCCTCAACTTTTGAGCGGTTGCGACATTGACTCAGGGACTTGTCAATGTGTTCTCATGGCAGGGTTTCGACTCCCTTCCTGACCTTGCTGCTTGGGAGCGCTTTGACAGCTTGTACTCTCGTGCAGTACGTGAACGATCTGTGGACCTCACAAAGGCAATTCCCATCTCCTGCAAATGATTGCGGAAACTTGTCCAGCCTCTTTCAAACTCCTCCCTAAACTCCGTCGACTCTACGTATCTGACGAATATAATTCATCTTCCCCTGCCGATGACTTTACAACGCTTATACCATTCATGAATACAAACGTGCAGCATCTCGCCTTGGATTTTTACTACGAGTTCCCATCCGCGTCGATTTGGAAGACAATTGCAGAACAAGTGTCTCACCTCACATCCCTCAACGTTGGGTTCAATTTGACCTTGACGAGGAGATGGCTTGGGACTTGTCCAATTTTTGCACAAAACTGCCTGCTTTGGTGAAGGTTGACCTGCATGCAAACGGGTACCAATGTGACTGGTCCAACATCTTTGGGGCAATTGCAGAGCACTGCCCTAGTCTTCAGTCCCTCAGGTGTGATGCTGTATTCGTTGTACAGCCATCTCATGAACGTAAATCCTTTCCATCTCTCATACACTTGGATTTACCTCTGTGCACGATAGAGGCACTTACCCTGCTCCTGGAAACTCACCCAATGCCGTCGTTACGCATACTAGAGATCGACGGTGAGGGTGCTCGCACTGTTACTTCTGCAGAGTGCCTGCGTCTCTTTGAGTTGATTGGCGCATTACCTCAGATTACCGAGCTCTACTTCTATGCAGAAGCTAACCTTGGATTTAATGATATCCGACCACTCCTGCAGGTAGAGACTCTGACTCATCTCGAGTTGTGGAATGTCAGCGTATCCATGACCGATGCAGAACTTTCCTCTATTGGACGCAGCTTACCATGCTTGGAAAGCTTGGAACTGGATGCCTGCCCGAATAGGGTTCCAGACACGGTGCCAACTCTTCGAGGGCTAATAGATCTTGCAAAGCACGCCCTCAAACTTCAGCGTCTTACAATCCTCATCTCGCCGGTTTTCCGCCCCTCTGACACCGACGATGGGGCTCTCGATGCATTGAAATTGGATACACTGACTCGCTTCCAGTGTCTCGAATTTCTCGACATTGGCAAATTTCGCATTGGCCAATCTCGCCTAGATCCAAAATGGAGCTCAGTAGTCGTGTGCGTTTTGGGTCACATCTTACCATTGGGCTGCACATTTGAGTTTTGGAAAACTGAAAGGCCAGTGAGAGATGAAGTGGTCCATCGCAGTGACGAGGAATGGGGCAAGGTGGCATTTGCACTGGATCACAGAGGCCGCGTTGTAGAAGTTCCTTTACCTGAGGATGGGAGTCTGTAGATCAACGACCTTTTTTCCTTGACTATCTTTTCCTATTTACTTGTGAACTATCTAGTTGCGATACTCTGCACCATCTCGTTTGAAGAGAGCCTCCAAAAGAGCTATAAATAATTTGAGGTGCAGTATCATTGCAGCAGTATCGCTTCCTGGGAATTTAGCAACCAACACTGACACGTACGCGTCTTTACTCATTCTCTACCGCTACAATGAAGTTGCTCAGTCCTCTGCTGCTGCTGGCAGCTGCTGTAAATGCGTCAATCCTTACTCTACAGTCCCCCAAATTCACCATAGCAACCAAGGATGGTCAGCAGTCTCGCTCAGAGCCGTGCGTACCACTGATACCACATATCCTCGAATGAAACGTTGACGCTCTTGCTCCTTCTGCTTCCTCTAGAATCTCACTGGCGCAAAAACCCTCGCCTCTTCACCTTTCTCAAACAGATATCCTGAAACTCACATTCCAAATTGTTGACAAGAGCTCGGGAAATGGTGTCCAACCTCGACAGGTTTTCCTTAGGTTCTACGATGAAGAATCTGGCGAAGAGGGTATCCAGCCTCTTCGTGTCGCGTCTACCGGCAAGGTCAAGTTTGACCTGGTGAGTGTTGCATTGCAACAGAGGGCTATGGGCATTTGACTAACTCGGGTGCAGGACATGTCTAAACCACCGCTCTCCATTCCTCCCACATCTACCGCTCCTCTTGAGGTTTCTCTCTTCATTGGTGGTAGCACCACTTCCACCTCATATTCTCCCCTCAAAATGGACCTCTTCTCTCTGCACATCCCGGCTTCGCATCCCGTCCCTCCTCACCCAGACGAAGCTTCCTTCCACCTCCTTCCAGAAATCGAACATACCTTTAGGCCAGACCCTAAACTTCCTCCGACTTTCATCTCAGCAGTGTTTGCGGGAGCAGTGATTGCGGCCCCTTGGATCGTTTTGCTTGGATTGGTCAGTATTATCTGTGTCTGTCATTTTGCGCGTTTACACTCATACTGACTATGTCTTTCTCTTTACGTCTAACAGTGGTTCTCCCTGCCTTCCCTTCCCCTTCCCTCTCTTGCCTCACCCTCCATCCTCCCATTCACGCTCTCCATCGGCGCATTCGAGTTCCTTCTATACAAATACTGGGTCGAACTCAAACTTGGGGATGTTTTGTTCTATGGAGCTATTTTGGGTGGGGTAACTGTTTTCACAGGCAGGACAGCGTTGAGAGCTGTTGAGCAGAGGAGAGTTGGGAAGTAATTTAGGTAGACTGGAGGTGCTTGGACTTGCAAGATGACTACCGCCACCGTCATACTGTAGACGCAGTACGAGCACAGCTTGTATCAGTTTCTCCTGCCGGCTAAAATGGATTGTTATCGTTATTGTTCTCTTCCGATTCGTTGCCCATGCAAACTTTGACTCTTGATGGCGAATACCTACCGGTCCTTGAGTCTGACGTACTCGCCCCTCTCTCAGACTGCTTGAGAGTCTGGATTGGATTTGTCGGGTGGGCGTAATTGGACAGGTGCTCGCGTTCTCGACCTGGAGGTAAATTTATTGGTACCAGCTCCAGTCATGGTGCTAGTCGACGTCTGACTGTTACTTTGGCTTGAGAAGACTGCCACAGCCACGAACTTGCTTCAACTACTGCGTCGTATTTGTAGTCTTGGTGTTTGTCATTTTTATACACTGTAGTTTTCGGACGTTGTGTTCCTAGTACTGTAGCTACTCGTGATTGTTGTGGTTGTAATTTGTAAGGAGCAATCGCTGTCTTTGTAGCGAGTGTTTTCGTTAAATAGTTGCCAATGCTTTGCCAATGAGATCCGGATTTGCCGGTGTATTCCTATTTTGTCCATGTCATCTTTTCTACGTCGCCTATGGCAAAGACTAAGACACCCAGTGAGTACTCAAACTGATGTTCATTCTTCTATCTTCATTCTGATTGTTGATATCTCTCTGTAGACTGGATTTGTTGGGTATGACCTGGAAGGTACGCGGTTTTGGTCAATCAGAAAGGTTTTTTGGTCCAAAATTCATTTCTTACAGGGAATGCGTATTTTGAAGGATTCTTGGGCCAAGGTTAGTACTTTGTCACAGCTAGCGAAGGTACAGAAGGCTCAGAAGGATGATATCATGTACTTTTTGCAACTGCGACTGCGACTGCGACTTTTGAAACAAACGAACTCGATGCGCGTCACTGTCTGTCTCCGACTCTGTTGGATTGTCTCCCTTGTGCTTCTCGTCCTCGATTACGGATTATTTGGCTTGGGATCGACTCTGTCATGTTTGCACTTCTGGAACCGGTTGGATTGGGTTGGAATGGATCTGGCATTTGGGACTGGATTTTTCTTTGGTCGGGTTGAGCAGGTAGAAGAACAAAACGCAGTGTACGATACACTGACCCCGATGATATGTGGAGGTATGTGGGCGGGTCGAGGAGATTGCCTGGTGTGTAGTACCGAAGTTTTGAAGAAGACTTGATCCTAACCAGTATTTAGTGCAATGGACAGCCTGGTTAGCCCATACCAGATCTGACCCTCCTACACTTGGGGTGAGTCTGTCTGTTTGTACTCTTAGCGCTTAATCTCACATCCGTCTGTTTTCTCTCAGGAACTCCAGCGCGATGTGGTCCGTCAACAACGTCTCCTGCATAACGTCAGAATTCTGGAAGAGGCCGATCAAAAGCAACGGGAACAGGAGCGCGAGCTGAGGATACAACAGAATGCAGAAGCTCAGGCTGCCGCTCTTCAAGCTCCGGGTCGTGATTCTATAAAAGTTGACGCAGACAGGAAAAAGGCGACACACGCAGAACCAATTGCACACAACAAACTCTCGCAGTACCATGCGGTCGACGTCGGGGCTACATCTTCTTCTGAACCCTCAACCAACCAAACTCAAGCCACGGCCACATTCACTTCCGCCTCCGGGTCTACATCCTCGTCTCCAGCATCACCTTCACATACTCATCCGCGTGAACCGCAATTACATTCACAACCTGAATCACCTTCAAAATCGAAAGGAAAACCCTTACCCACCTTCGCAGGCAAAGATGAATATCAGCCTGAATCATGGACGCCGACGGCAAAGGCTAGAGTAAAGAGAGGACAGTGAAGGATACCCTACTATTAACGACTTCACGGGTGTTTGACGATAGGAGGTCATGTTGGGAATGCGAAATACGGAGACAGTGACCAATCAAGGGGAGTACAACCATACATCCTGATCCTGCTCGTACTCGTCAGGTCATCGTACTGAGCCTCCATAATATAGAATGATGACGACGTTTTCACAACTATAAAGTAACAATGGTCTGCACCGCAAATAAACCTTTTCTGCTAAACTGTATACACCAAAGAAGTTCTTGGTCTTGGGGACCTTATCCTGTTTTTCTAATCATCTGGCCGAAAGCTTCTTAGGAAAAACAGGGCGCCCACAAATCTCTTGAATTGCCGTTAATGGGCAACTGCATATGGTGCCTTTGGTTCTTTAGTTCTGGGGACTCGCCTTGGCTCAAAGAGAGGGGCTACCAGCTACAACGTTACCATCCTTGGGACCAATGAATATCGTTGTGAAGACGGATGTGCTGCTAGGGTGTCGTACTTTCATTTTGACCTTTACACCCATACTGACGGAATCCTGCAGAGACTGTACGCACTCACGGACTCATGGATGGCCTAGAAGTGTCCGAGAATCTCCAGGTCATGCTCAAAAAATTTTCGAGTAGGCTCTGACAGCCTCAATTTTGCAAATCCGCGCTCTCCTTCACGAGAAGTGCAAATGAATGAACTACTTGCTCCATCGACGCTTCTTGTTGACAGCACTCGGAATCATTGAGTCCCAGTCTACGAGATTCTGACGTTGCCTGAAGATAAAAACGTGCGCATTATCGTGATGCCGCTTTAGAAATCTGAATGCCTCCTCGGTCGGAGCTACCGTTTGATACGGCTGGAGAGGCCATGGGTTTCGTTAGCCTGCTCTTCAGTGAAGCCTTGACTTTTTCTACCGACATCGTTTTCTCTCATTGACTAGATAATTCATAGGGCCTTCAATCTGTTACACCACCATCATATTGCTCACAAGTAAGTTTGCTTTTGGGCCTTCTCCTTACCATTCTTAAATCTTTTCAACAGTGACATCAAGTGGAATAGCAATATGATAAACTCCGCGCCAGTCTACCGTAAATCTATGCATCTGTCGAGTACAGCCATACTTTCGACTGGAAGCGCAACCCACGCAGGTCTTCAGCCCAGCATCCCGTCAAGTACGCACTATTTCATCGACTTTGAATTAAGTCGACAATACGACCCCGAAGCTGGTTCAGCACGAGAGATGACCGGCTACGGCGGTGACAAATCTGTTCCAGAATACGAATTCGAGGTCTCATACGCTGTCCACATCTATCGTCTCGGTAACCTCATACGGACATTCCTCATCTCGAACCAGTTTTGGCAGAACCTTTCTGACGCGAAAGACCTCCAGTACAATCACTCCCTCGATTTTATGTCCGAGCTGGTTGCAGACATGATACAAGACGATCCAGCGAAACGACTTTCTATTGACGAAAGTAGTGGATCGTTTTGATGGGATTGTGAAAGGATTGGGGTCTTTCAAACCGAGGTCGCGATTTTGTCCCCAGATTGGGAGATACCTGATTCAGGCTTGTGGTTTGGAAGCCTTCACAACATTTTTTGTCGCAAGTCGTCAACGTGCTTGGGTGTTATTCACCTATTCCTCCCACTCCTGGTCCTCCAAAGGGTCGGAAAAGTCGGTAGCTGTACCGTGTTAAATGTTTGGAATTTGTATCGAATGGACGACTGCAGATTTGCAACTTCTCTTCCCGTTCTCTGTGGTCCGTTCTCTCCCTAAAGTATTCAACTAAAAGTTAAAAAACTAATGCGATTGTCTTTTTATTGACGCCTACCCACAGCGATCTCATTCCTCCTTATTCACGTACTTTTATACCCATTTTGACAAAATGACGTCGCTTGTGTACAGTTGCGGCTTTGTTTTGGCGAGAGATTTGTTGCTTGATCTTTTTCTGGAACTGTGTATATACTTAATCTTGACTTCTAACACTCACGACCTTTCAATTCAACTCTCATCTCTGCCCTTGTACATCTTTGTAAACCTCTGTACAAACCCTTGGCCTCGAATAGTGCATCAGTTTATTAAACAATCAGTCATCATGGACGCTCGTCTCCGTCGGGTAAACAAGGAAATTGCAGGTACGTTTACTGAGTACCTGTAGGTCGCCTTCTGGCTAACGTTCTTCGGCTCTCTACTTCTCCACCTCATTCCTGTCTGGCTCTGGCCCTGATACTGACACCGACGCCGACCCTTCATCGATCTGATGTACGATCTCCAATTCTGTCTGCGACTCAACTTTTCACGGACGGACCCAACCAACCAACAACCTCATGGGACACCTCTGGACATTCATTAAATCATGTATCCTGTCCTATACAATTGACCCCCGTGTATTGTGAACGACACTCTGACTTGCATTTCGTCGTCGCCGGGCATCATTGCACATCGGGTCTTGCTCGTTCGACCATCTTAACGCCTATGTCCACTTCGTGCAACTAATCTGTGGATCAAAAAAGATTGCAAAAATGACAAAACCTCCAATATCACACTTGAGCTCATCGATGACTCTCCATTCCACTTGAAAGGTTCTTTTCCTGGTCCCGAAGATACAGCTTATGAGGGCGGGCATTTTGAAGTGGTATGTGGATCTCTATCCGTCTGCGTCTTCGGTTTCGCTGACCGAAAACTTTTATCTCTCTTTTCTCTCGGCTCTGCTATATTGATACGACCTCACAATCTACCCATACACACCTCTCTCAATTCTCTTTATTTCGTGACAACGCAGGACATCCAAATTCCGCCTTCCTATCCTTTCCAACCCGTCAAAATGAAGTTCATCACAAAGGTCTACCACCCCAATGTCTCCTCCGCATCCGGCGCCATCTGTCTAGATATCCTCAAAGACGCCTGGTCTCCCGTCCTCACTCTCAAATCCACTCTCATCTCCCTACAATCTCTCTTATGCTCCCCAGAGCCAAATGACCCTCAAGACGCCGAGGTAGCGAAGCATTATACAACTAGTAAAGAGAGCTGGGAGGAGACGGCTGCTTATTGGACGCAGATTTATGCTGGTGGTCCGGGGCCGAAGGGAAGGAAGGCAGATAAGGCGAAGGATGATAAAGCAGGGAAGGGTAAGGCAAGTGCTAGTAGTATGGATGAGATCGCGATAGCTGGGTTGGAGAGGGCACATGTGGAACAGTTTGAAGGGTTGGGATTCCCGAGGGCTAAAGTGGTGAGTGCTGTTGTTTCGTTTCCTTTTTTTTTGTCATCCTGGTTTGTATTGCTTGATGAATTTTGGACTGACGCGTGTCTTTTCCTTTTTTCTTTACAGATTGACGTCCTGAAGCGACTCAACTATAGAGGAGCCAATGTGACCAACATCTCTGAAGACAGGATAGTGGAAGAGTTGCTCAAGTGATGACGATTGCTTCGAAGCATATAACCAGAACTCTGTTGTATGTGTGCCTGTGTACATTTGGAAGAATGAACAGCGAACCTTTTTCAACAAGCATGCCATTTTTCGCCTTTTGTCGCCTGCACGCCGAAAGATATAACAAACAATTTGCCTTGTCATCTTACTCTACCTCATTCAGCAGCAATGTGTATCCTACGGCCGTGACCATCTGATCGATGCAGTAAAGGTGGAACGGGTGGCGAGTAGCTGCCAGTCGCTGGTCCAGTGCTTTGTGTTGCGAGTGTTCGACTGCGTCCAAGCATATCGAGCCGTTTGAATAATATTTTACACGACTAGGTCCAGGCTATCTTTATTATCCAATCAAGTAGTAGGGCAGTAGAATACAGTCATTCTTGCGAAACGAAAAGAAGATACAAATGGATAGATAGCCGGAGAGACTGCAAAAAGCGGCAAAAATGCTCAGGAATGTAACTCCCGTAGCCACTGCGAGTGCCATTGTGAAAATGCATTATCAAGCCTTCAGGAGTGGAAAGTGGCAAAACTTTAAAGCTACTCAGTAGCTCACGAGGAGCTCGTGGCCGCGGCTAGCATCCTTTCTTTGCGATGCATCATGCACCCTACCGTCGTCGCAAACATCAGAAAGCACAGAAGAGCCATAATCCCGCGAGCAAGACGAAAGAGACGAAGAGAATAAAATTGGAAGAAAATAGGCTTCTCTCCGATGGCGAGCTCTGTCTTCAATCTTGTGTACGGTGCGTATGCACACCCGCTGGTATCTCACCGTCTTTTTCCACCTAGTTGCGGGCTCAGATGAGTACCAGAATCCAAGAAGGGGCCGCATAGTACTTGTGCCCGCATAGTATGTACTTACTACTGACATACCCAGAATCATGGAGTAAAGTGAGAGAGCCCCAGATAATCATCTCATCGTCGTTCCTCCGCCGAGTTAAGTTACAACCCGCGGGCTTGAGCAAGATATCAATGAGCTACCGAGTTCCAAGGGCCTAGAGGTGCCCAAGAGCTCCCGAGAGGTAGCACATCTGCACCTGTCATTGCTTGCGTAGATCCTAGTAGATACCTACCAGTACTCAAGGAGTCCTGGCATACAGTACAAGTCAGGATCGTTATCAGCAGTATAGTAGTATTCATTGCCCTTGTTTTTGTTTTTCAAAGAATGAGCTAGTAGGATCATTATCAACGATTGTCTCGGTCCCAATCATTAATCTATCACTACTTACCACCCAATAGTCTAATTTGCACATTTGGAGATTTGGATTGATGGCGGGTCAACCGTATGGAAGGCCTATGCCGGTTCTGCGTGGGTCTAACTTGAAGATGTGTGCATACCAAGAGTCTGACTGAACCAGGGATTAATGACAACTCATTCGGTGAAGCGATCATAATTGTACGACCTCAGACCGGTCAGGTCCTTCCTTCACACCTCGTGGTGACCTCGGATTTGCAAAGTGCGAGCACTCACATTGGACATCATTGAAGTGGTCAGTAAAAGGATATTGCAGAAGAGCGGCAAATTACCAATATGGGTTCAGAAAGAAGACCGTCCCTCAGGCTACCACCGCAGCTGCAGCAGATTGGAAAATCTTGAGATTCCAGAGATTGACGAAACTCTCGGACCCATAGGCGACTGAGGGGACAACCAAAATCAAAATCATCGACGCAGATCCTGTATTGAAGGCACAGGTCAGAATGGATGTCATTTACCTATTCTAGGACAGCAATTGTCGATCCGTGCAAACAGCGAGCGCCATAGTCTTTCCGACCCTTTCTTCAACCAATAACGTCGATCTGTGCGGGCAGCGTCGTGCAGCGTCCCGCCTTCCGACCAACGGACTATTCATAATCAGCTGCAGGTTCTGTCATCGTGAAACACTCTTTGCGCAACTATGTAAAACCGCAGAGTAAACGTCTAATATTAGTTCAAATGGCTATCTAATGTCATTAGATGCCTACCTTGCGGCCTTGCCCACCAGTCCATGTTGATCGCTGAAAGGACTTTGATACGACTCCTAAAGTATACACCTAGGTCCAAAGCGGTCAGTTACCTCGCTCGAAAAGAAGGATGTAAGCTACAGGTGGTTCAGCTACTTACCAACAGAAGAGGATCAGACTAACGTTCTTAGTAAACTCCAAGGTGAAGTCGTTGAACTTGTTGGACTTTGGTTCAAGTTGGACTCAAAGACAAGGACGACTATTCAAACTCCGCCACTGGTAACTATCGTCATTGTCTGCCTGAAATTTGCGATTTGCGGTTATCCGGTTCCGATTCGTCGTCTTGCTCGTCTGCCCCGAAATTATCCTTTGAAATGCCAATCTATACATTGCATTACTTTTTCTGTGAGTGTGGTACTTTTGACGACGATGGACCTCAGTGAGCTCAAAAATGAACCAGAAAGGCTCTCGGGGAGATGTCAACCAATCGATACTTACCGAATCGCGCCTGCGGCCGCTGTGCGACAGCAGCTTGTCAGTGAATGATACTCTGAGACTGTAGATCCAAGTCCAATCTAACGGAGTGATAGCTCCCTAAACAACCGACGTCGTAATCCTGACACGACTTTCCGACAGTGGCCGGTGCCCTCTCGAAACAGAAGGTGTCTGTGATTACCATCAGTTTTCTGGAGTATTTATACTTCGCATTTGGTATGTGTGATTCTACTCATCACCGTTATCCTATCTATTCGAGTATCTATCTGCTGAGACATGCGGCCCAGCTACCTCCCTTTCATTTTTCTTTCGGTCTATCTCTCAGCGCTATGTGCAGCAAAAATTGTTGAACGCGCTGAAGAACTGCCCACTCAAGACTTTGACTTCATTGTGATTGGAGGTTTGTTACTCGTGTTGTTCTTACTTCTGCTTGTACTGATAACTACTTGTCCTTCTTACAAGGTGGTACTGCAGGGAGTGTAGTCGCAAGCCGCCTCTCTGAGGATCCTAGTGTCTCTGTATTGGTCTTGGAAGCAGGTCCATCGTGAGTACAAAGGTTTCTTACTGTAAAGGAATTATCGAAAAAACTAATCTCAGTCTGCCTCGTCTACAGGAATGAAGGAATTCAGGACAGTATCGTTCCAGCGTTCTTCCCTCTACTCTCCGGATCCGAATACGATTGGAAGTATACTGCTCATTTAGGGGCAGCCGTAAACAACCGGTCAGTGTCCTTGGTGGGCGGACGTATACTCGGAGGAACCAGCTCAATCAGTACGTCTAAAATCTGCTCACTATGCCGCGCAAAATCAATTAACGTACGTGACACAGACGGCATGGCATACACCCGTGGAAGCTCCGATGACTGGAACAGATATGCCAGTGTAACGGGAGACCCTGGCTGGAGTTGGGACAATGTCCAGCCTTACTTCAGGAAGAACGAACACTTTACTCAGCCTGCGGATAAGCATAACATTACTGGCCAATTCGATCCAACTGTTCACTCCTTCAACGGGACGATGTCCGTCACCCTCAGCGGGTTCCTACATCAGATGGATGCATTGGCGATTGAATCCAGTATGACCTCAGAGGAATGGCCTTTCAATCTCGACTTCAACGGTGGAAATACACTCGGCATTAGTTGGATGCAATCTACAATCTTGAACGGAGAGAGGAGTAGTGCTGCGACGGCGTACCTCGCCCCGAACACCGTGCAGCAGAGACCAAACCTGCATATCCTTGTGAACGCCACAGTTACACGAATTTTGCCCACAAATGCTTCTAATGAAGAACAATTGGCTTTCGATGGGGTGGAGTTTACTCAAGATGATGGAGGTATGTTACTTCTATTGTGTCCTGAGGCGAAGCTGACTTGCACTCCACAGAGACCCTGCAAACCGTAAAGGGAAACAAGGAGATTGTTCTCTCTGCAGGTACGGTCGGATCAGTCAAGGTACTGTCAATCTTTTAGTGGTTTCTGACAAGTCGCTGACGATCTGTTTACCTAAAGGTTCTCTTACACTCTGGCGTCGGCCCTTCAGATTCGCTCACCAACATCGGGATCACACCTCTCCACAACCTTCCCTCTGTAGGCCGAAATCTCTCCGAGCAGGCTCTACTACCCTACGGCTTCCTAGTCAACTCGACAGATCCCACCGCAACGGCTAATCCTACCCCTATACCTGAAATGCTCGCGGAATGGAATAACTCGAGAAGCGGGCCCTTGGTAGACGGGGCATTGAATTCGATTGGGTTTGGTCGATTGCCAGAGGATTCAGAGATTTATCAGAGGTTTGAGGATACTTCCGCTGGGCCGAACGGTGGGCATTTCCAGATTTCGTTCACGGTGTGTTGTCGATATCTGCCTTTTCTACTCGAGACGAAATGCTTACGATGAGATACATCATTTCAGAACGGAATGACAGCCGCTTTATTCGGACAACCCGCCAACGTGACTGGATTTATCCCTCTCATGGTCGCCCCCGCCTCCCGTGGCTTTGTGGGTCTTAACTCCTCCAACCCTCTCGACTCCCCCAACGTCCAAGTCAACTTGCTCTCCAATGAATTCGATCTGTTCACCCTCCGATACGCTATCCGAAGCATCCAGCGTTTCATCGCTTCACAACCATTCCAAGATGCCAAGTTCATCGTTGGACCACTTGTTAACGTGACGACGGACGAAGAGATTGATGAGTTTATCAGAGAGAATGTATCTGGAGCATTACACGTTGTGGGCACGAATAGCATGTCGCCGAAAGGTGCGGATTGGGGTGTGGTAGATCCTGATTTGCGCTTGAAGGGTGCGAAGGGTGTGAGAGTTGTTGATGCGTCTGTGTTGGTGAGTGCAAAATATGTATCTGCGTTGCTACGTCAAAATGTTGATTCTCGTCAACTTTACAGCCGTATGTTCCATCTGCGTCACCCCAAGTCCCAGTCTATATCGTTGCAGAAAGGGCCTCGGATTTAATAAAGGCATCGTGGAACTACTAATGCATGTCTTGTCCCAAAAACAGTAGATTAGATATTATAATTAGAGGCTGCTAACACTTTAAACTATATTGTGGAGTACATACCACAGATGACTATCGATGACTACTGCATTCCTTTATACATAAGTACGTAGTACTAGCTAATTTAAATATTATCTTATGTTGGGTGCTCTCCTTCACGCAATGATTAAGCAGTCCAATTCGGATGATAATCGATAATGGAGGCCCAAACTGATTGTAATACATCATAGATGGATACTGTGTTTAAACTACCCCACCAAAAGACGACCATCAATGCATCACCGGCACCGCTCAGTCAGAACGTTAACCAAGTGTCCATAATATCAAAGGAAATACATTATCGGAGCGACCTTGTCATGCACTTTCTTAAACTCTGTCTTCCACTGAGGGATGTTTACTTCCTGTCCACGACAGTTATCACTGCCATGGGAGCTAACACCTTCAGATTGGTGGAAGACTAGTACTGAGGAGGGGCTCAAGTGGTATACCAGACGAGAGCAGGCCAGCTTTGATGAGCAGTGGAAAGAAAAAAGAACAGCAAAAGGAGGATATTCGTCAGTAAGCAGATGAAGAAGAAAGTGATCCTATCCTTACATCCGCGTCTATACACGGAGATTACAGGAGAGGAGGATTGTCTGTTATAATCGGTCTAAATTTGTCTGGTGAGAAATTTGACCAACTCACAGGTGTTGTTGTTAAAGTCCCAGGAGGCGATACTCCTCAAAAATTTTATAGTTCTTGGGGGTTCTTGATGGTACATATATGCAGTCGAGAAGAGTATAGCAACGGGATAGTACACAAGTAAATGGGTCAAGAAAAAAAGGCGGTTGGTCTACAGACTCCCATCCTTAGGTAAAGAAACTTTCACAACGCCTCTGTGACGCAGCGCAAATCCCACCTTGCCCCATTCCTCATCACTGCGACGGACCATGTCATCTCTCACTTCCCATGGAGTTTCCCAAAGCTCAAATTTGCAGCCCACTGGTAAGATCTGATCTAAAACGCACACGACTACTGAGCTCCATTTTGGATCTAGGCGAGATTGGCCAATATGGAGAAATTCGAGACGCTGGAAGCGACTCAGTGTGTCCAACTTCAATGCATCGGGAGCCCCATCGTCACTATCAGAGGGGTGAAAAACCGGCGAGATGAGGACCATAAGATGCCGGAGTTTGAGGGCGTGCTTTGCAAGATCTATTAGCCCTCGAAGAGTTGGCATCGTATCTGGAACCTCATCCGGACAGGCATCCAGTTCCAAGCTTTCCAAGCATGGTAAGCTCCGTCCAATAGAGAAGAGTTCCACATCGGTCATGGAGACGGTGACAGATCCCAAGTAGAGACGAGACAGAGTCTCTGCCTGCAGGAGCGATCGGAAATCATTGAATCCAAAGCTAGCTTCCATGTAGTAGTAGAGGCTGAGCTCCGTGATCTGAGGCAACGAGCCAATCAACCCAAAGAGACGCAGGCACTCTGCAGAGGTAACAGTGTGATCACCGTCAATGTCAACCTCTAGTATGCGTAGCGACGGCATTGGATGAGTTTCAAGGAGCAGGGTAAGTGCTTCCACCGTGCACACAGGTAAGTCCAAGTGTGTGAGAGATGGAAAGGGTATACGTTCATGAGATGGCTGGAAAACACATACACTACCACACCTGAGGGATTGAAGACTTTGGCAGTGCTCTGCAACCGCCCCAAAGATGTTGGACCAGTCGCATTGGTCGTTGCCCGTTGGGAGGTCAGCCTTAACCAAAGCAGGGAGTTTTGTGCACAAGTTGGCTATGTCCCGAGACATCTCCTTGTCAATGTCATGTTCGAACCAAATGCTGAGGGATGTGAGGTGAGACATTTGTTTTGCAATTGTCTTCCAAATCGATGCGGATCGGAACCGAAGAGGATGTTCAAACCAGTCGAAATGCTCCACGTTTGGATTCATGAGTAGTACAAGTGTTGCAAAGTCATCGGTAGGAGACAATAGACCATCCTCAGATACGTAGAGTCGACGGAGTTTAGGGAAGAGTTTGAAAGAGGCTGGACGAGTTCCCCCGATCGTTTGCAGGAGATGGAAATTGTCTTCTGTGAGGTCCACGTGTAGTTCACGTACTGCACGAGAGTACAGTGTGTCAAAGCGCTCCCAAGCAGCAAGGTTGGGAAGGGAGTCAAAAACCTGTCATGAGAACACGTCGACGAGTTCTTAGTCACGTCGGAACTGCTCAAAGGTTGAAGGACATACCATCACATCTCCTGTATCCCTCTTTCTAACGGCCCCAAGAGCACGAGCGACGGTTTCGATGTCATGGACAATCTCCCAATACGCGTGCAGCGCGTCTGCCTTCCAGGCATCACATACGAATACACAAGCACGTAAAGATTTTCGATCAACGAGGTGTAATATATGCTGGCGGAGCTCCGGTATCAACAAGACCGAGTGCATGTCTATGATGGACGGAGCAAGGCGAAGGAGCCCGACAAAGTGAAGTGAAGTCAAGGACGCCCGGTCAAGGTTCTGATACTTGACGGTGAGGTTATGTCAGAGACTCTGGCAAGGTATGCAAACGCTTCAATTGCCACCAAAGGAGAGTGAAAGTTCGGAGATTGTATTTCGCAGTGAAGATGTGAAAGATGACAGTATGAAATGAAGCTCCGCGGAACCCATTCTTGACCATTTCCTTTGGGAACGGCGTCGCGAGAACGAGTACTAAAAATCTCGGGTTTGGCTGACGCAAAACTGTTCTCTTTCTTTTCTCTTCTCTCTGCTCTGCTACCTTCATATGTCGTTGCAACCGAAACGCATCTGCACAAACTACCTCATATATCCTTTTTCTGCTACAATGCAGGACATCCAAATCCTTCTCTCCAACCCGTCGAGATGAAGTTCATCTCAAAGGATATTGCCACCTCAACGTCTCCTCCGCAGCTGGCGCCATCTACCTAGAGATTCTCAAAAGACGCCTGGTCTCCCATCCTCACTCTCAAATCTACTCTCATCTCCCTACAATCTCCCAGACTCCAGAGCCAAATGATCCTCAAGGTACCGAGGTAGCGAAGCATTATACAACTAGTCAAGAGATTGGGAGGAGACGCCTGCTTATTGGACGTAGATTTATGCTGGTGGTCCGGGGCCGAAGGGGAGCAAGGGAGATAAGGCGAAGGAAGATAAGGCAGGGATGGGTAAGTTGGTATTCCCGAGGGCTAAAGCGGTGAGCAATGTCTTCTCGTTTCTTTCTGGTCTTTCAGTCACCTTCCTAACGCATACTTTTTCTCTTTGCTTTACAGATCGACGTCCTCAAGTGACTCAACTATCGACGCTCCAATGTCGCCATATCTAGTCTGAAGACAGGATAGTGGAGGAGTTGCTCAAATGATAATGACGATGCTGCTTGAAGCTTGTAACCAGAACTGTGTTGTATGTGTTGCCTCTGTACGTGTGGAGCAATTAACAGTGAACCGGTTTTAAATCAAAGTAAAAGTCCTTGCAAACCTCATCGCCTGCACCCACCGAGCCGAAAGACCTTATTGCTCTACTCCGTCTGACTCCTGCGGCAGTCTTCGCTCTATTGCTGTCAGCGTTCTACGTAGAGGTAGAACGGGTAGTGGTTAGCTGGTTCCGTACTGACGGTCCATGTTGCGAGCGTTCCACTGCGTCCAGACCTCAATAACATTCTTAAAAATGTGGAGGTCGTCTCTCACCATCTTCATTATTGCCCCATAAAGCAGTCGAAGTAGTACAGTCATTCCAGAGAAACCGTATAAATACATAGACAGTGACTGTAAAAAAGCGGAAAGCGGGAAATGCTCATCATTGTGAAAGTAAACTGTAGCTCCCTACAGTCGCCACCAGTGCCGCTGCCGAAATACACGATCAGGAGTCCTAGCATTGAGGAAAGTGGCAAAGTTTGACAATCACTTGAGGCATCGGATTGAGTAAAGTACATCATCATCAAAGCATACATTCCGGAGTCGTACATATCCTCGTGTTTGCAAACTACCTATCAAAAAGTCCACTACCATTCTGTCAGAGTACGCAGTCGCCAAGTGCTCGAGATATCAAAGGAAATACATTATCGGAGCGACATTGTTATGCACCGTCTTAAACTCTGCCTTCCACTGAGCAATGTTCACTTCCCGTCCACGACCATTATCACTGCCATGAGAGCTAACACCGTCAGATTGGTGGAGGGTTGAGGAGGGGCTCAAGTGGTATGCTAGGCGGGAGCAGGCGAGCTGAATTAAAAGAAGAAATGGAAAGTAAGGTGTTCGTCAGTTACCAGTTGAAGAAGAAAGTGATGAAACTTACGTCGGCATCTGTGCATGAGATTACGGGAGAGAAGGATAAAAAAGGAAGATTGTCAGCTATCGGTTCGTCTGCGGAAAACTTTTGACCAACGCACAATAGACGGGGGCTGGGATAGACACTGAGCGTGTCGCTTTTGCATAAATATGGCACAGAGAGAAAGACAATTCTTGAAGCCTGCATGTGCAATGTAAGGAACAATCCACAATGAACAGAGAGAGGCACACACTGGCTAGTGTTATAGTTGTAAATCTCGTCCTCGATAACGGTATAATGGCTTGAGCGAGCGGCTATAAGCACAAAGGAAGGGCTCAGTCATATATCACAGCATCATCATCAGAAAAGAAAAGGTACTCACTGCCCTGAATTGCGGAGTGCGACTGAAGATAAAAGTCGGTAGTCAACGGATGCTTCAATTCATTGGTCGCAAAACCTGCTAGGCAGTTTCCTTTTCCATCATCAGCAGGACTATAAATGTTATGAGTGAACAATGTCTATCGGGAAAAGGAAACCTGTCACTTACCTGTCTTTGTCGGGGAAGAAAGTAATATGGTGCCGTTTGCCAACGACGATGTAGGTCAGCTTTGGCTTGTCCCCTTTCAGATTGCGCTTGATCCATAGATCATTAACAGCCGCTGCATACAATCAGTACAAGCTTAAATGAAAGAAACTCAAGTCACCTACATCGAATCTGCTCGACCTCATTCGCCGCGACAGTCGAAAACTCTCCTTCACTCAGGCCATCTCGATAAAAGAGGATTTTCTGTGGGGGATACTTGTTCACCCGGCCGAATTGATCGATGGCTGCGGAAACCATGGGACCAAGATTGACGATGGCTTCCATCCTTGGCTCTTGAACGTCCGTAAATGTTACGTAGGAGGTTCCATCACGGTCTCGAGACCAAACGAGGCTGGTTACGGAAGGTCGCGGTAAGCCAGGGCTGGGGTGTCCCACATCAGCACCTATTGGAAAGAAACGAAGAATGAGAACACGGAAATTCAAGAGTATGCAAGTTCTACTCACCCATTATCATAAACGGTGCCTGTTTAAGTCGTTGGAAGACTGGCGACTCAACCGTAAAGTTTCGCCCACCCAATCGCAAGTTGATTCTGTAATGTCTTCATTGATTTCAGGACTATCAGTAAAAGATGTATGGACATACTTCAAAGCAACATTTTCATAATACTGAGTATTTGCTTGACGTAACTTCGAACTGCGAATGCACTGGGTTGGAATACCTGTAAAGCAGAGAGCAGATATCAATGTACATGTTTAGAAAACATCAAATGCAACTAAAGCAAAAAGGTTGTCTACACACCAGTTTGAATATCCGACCAATATTTGACAGCTTGCCGGAGATTGGGATTATTCCGGTCGGGGCAAATGACCACTACAAGTGTCTTCTTGCCCTGTTCGAAATCTTTCATCAGCATTTTCTGCACCTCCTGTAGGCCTCTTTCATAGGCCTGTTCATTGAATACCCTAACCGCCTTCACATCTGCTGCATCTAGAAGACATAGTCAGAATCTTACAGGGGTAGATCAAAGATGATCCGTAACATACACATGCCTGCAAAGAAATCATAATGAGTACAACACGCTCCAATTCGCTGAAACAGTACTACTCACCCAGTCGTTCACACGCCGTCTTGAGATGCGAGGCTACTTGAGCCAATTGAGACTCATTTTGAGACACCCCGTCGAAAGATACAACGACCCAGCATTCAAGCTTGCTTGGACCTGATACCAACTGGTTCCTAAGATTCCAGGCCCCATTAGGAGGTGTCTGCGAGAAGATGACTTTTGGTCAGTTCGACGTTGCAAAAGCAAAACACCAAAGACACTCACTATAGGTGCTCCCCGGAATTTGACATCAGGAATTGCAAGGAAGCGACCGGTGATGATGAGAGGGATTTGGCTGACTTGCACACCGGCTTCGAGGAGGTACTCAGAGTTTGCATAGCTCAAGACCTTGAACAGATAGCTGTCAGCCAAATTCGGAACATAATCGCATAGGAAACTGAAACACGTACTGGGGAATCAAGTTTAACATCTCTAGAACCCCGACCGGTTATGGCTGCGAGACGTTCGCCGGGTCTCAAAGTTGCAAATCTGACCACATCGGCCGTTTTGTCATCGGGGACCTTTTGCTTGTAGATTTGACCGGGTTTCAAAATGCAACATTCCATTGGTACAACGACCTTCACATCGGCGTTTGGAGGAGACAGTATGAGGCCAACCATACGAGGATAGCTCAGTACGATGCCATAGCAAGACTGAAGGTATTGCTGTGGGAGAAAGACGTGTTATTAGCGGACATTGGGAACCCGACTAACAAAGACACAGACACACATACCTGCACTGTCATTGTTTCACCATCCTTTGAAAACTCGAATTCTCCTGCACGCGGTTCAAGCCCCCGAATCGCTCTTATCTTTTTCTCACCAGTCCTCAATTCGATCTCGATTTTGAGATTTCTCAGAAAACTCTTCAGCTTGCGAAAACCTAGCTCCGAATCGTTGAAGTAAAGGTCTCGTGGGTTCCGAATACCAAGGAAAGACATGGCCAGGTCCACAACCGGTCCACCTTTGTAACTGAGGAAAGATCAGTATTAAAGCAGGGAAGAACACAAGCAAAAGAAACTTGCACGGTTGCCATGGTCGTGTCCACATTTACAATCATCCTGTCTGCAAGCGGCCTGACAGACCTAATAATACACGCTATGAGATTTAGATAAACGCTGAAGCAATCTTCAGACTCACTGGAAGAACCCCCGCCAAAGTTCCAGACCTCCACCAATATCGCCGGCACCAGGATTCGAGTAGAAAGCTCTGGCTGTATGAACCAAGCTGTTTCTGTTAAGAGATGATTCATCAATCAACGCACAGCTCTGGTAGAGGATGGAGGGGCTTACTGATTTGGAACTTGGCAGAGTAAGAGTTGCAGTAGATTTGTTGCTGTAGTGGTCTTCTCATCTGACTTGACCCCGCTCGCCAATTGTTTCAGATGGCTTAAGAGGATGTCAGATGCTGCCGAGGTGATCAAGCAGTGTGCTGATACTACTCACTCGGTTTTGACGGGCTCTGCAGAAGTCGCAGCGATACGTATGGTGCATACGCCACGTTGACCAGCCATTGGTCGGGTGTGGTGACGATCACTCATGCTCATACTGAATGTAAACTAAGAAGCATTGTCATTTGGGAGGCACGAAGGAATGAACGTGAAGACTCACATCTTGATATTCGTGAACTTGGAGCCGTCGTGGCGAAAAAAGAATCCTAGTGCCATCAAATATGCACTTGGGCGTGAAGAAATCCGGGTTGACGACGTTTTGGAGCTTGTGGATCAATTCTTGTCGCCTGTTGAAGTTCTTAATCTCGGGGCTAAACGCTGTAGATTGATGTGGATCAGGACATGAAGCCGCCTCTGAGACTGTGGGTCATGGCACCTACCGACTGGATATTAGAACGTCAATGAAGGATTGGGAGACAAAAAATTAGCTCGGCGAATTAGGATCGTTAACGTTGCATCGATAACTCACCGTCATATTGATAATATTCTTTCTGAGGAAGCCTGCCGTGTTCGACACAAAAAAGTCAGTGATGATTGGCTCAGTATAAAAAAGCGAGCGACGTTACTTTGTGATGGAAAAACAATTAGTTTTCAACTTGATATCGATGTCGGGAGGTGGGCGCGAATGGGCTTGTACCGGCGGACCACCCCGACCTCGAAAGCTAGACCCGCCTCCGCCTCCACCACGACCTCCACCGAATCCGCCACGACCTCGACCTCGACCTTGATAGGGTTGTTGGTACATAGAGTATATCGCGTTGCCTGGAAGTCTGAAGCAAGTCTGAAGACGACTGAAAACACTCCGCGTCCGATTGCCAGCAAATTGCCAGTGCCACTACCAATCGCTTTCCTCTTTATACCTACGAGACACTGGCAGTGCGAGACAACATGTTTCAGGGTACAGATTGCAGAGAACATTCTGATTCGCTGGAATCAGACAGACAAAAAGGTCCCTCTGACTTATGATCATGAAAACGCGCAAGGGTGTCCATTTTTTGAGTTGTTTTGGAAAAGAGAGGCCTAGAACACAATATATTTGAGATTCAATCTGGAGAAAGAGATCCATTTCGACGAATGCGGCGATTTGAAGACAAAAAACAGTAATGAGGAGGTCCTGATCATGGTTAGAAATGAAGATACAGCCTGGGCAAAAGCCGCAAATGGCCCCAAGTGCCGGTCAAGCTGCACGTTCAAAATGGAACTCTCAAAGACATGTGCGCCTAAATATTTTATAATTCTTATTCTACATTCTTTTCTTCTAGTAATTTCTTCTCTAAAACGCTCTACTAGTCATCGATATCATGATCGATCAATCAGAAAAGTACTCTGGTAAAATGAAGGCCAATTTCTTCCTATCCTCGGGATTCTGCTGCTCAGATCGGGACATGATCGAGAATTGCATGGTTCCAACCTCTTGGAGAAGGAGGTTCTTGCTTTCCTTGGACCCTGAGCTGATGGCTTGATGGAGGTCTTCGAGGATGGTAGCAACGACGTGACGCGAGGTGTCAGCATTTGCTTTGAGCGTCTTGAAGACTTCAGCTGCAGTGACAGTTTCTGAATGAGGGCGCCACGCGTCGTAGTCGGTGGCAGTGGCAACGAGACCGTAGCTGGGTAAAGAAAGAACATCAGTCGATCTGGGAATTTCAAGGACAGAAAAAGGCATAACGCACCTCAACTCAGCTTCCCTAGCCAACTTTGCCTCAGGCAAGACACTCATATTGATGAGGTCTCCTCCCCATTGACGATACATGATGCTTTCTACACGTGTAGAAAACTGTGGACCTTCCATACAGACTATGCATTTATCCGTGAACAACTTTACGCCACGACCTTCTTCTTCCAATGCCTTTGAGACTTTCTCTTCGAGCCATTTGACAAATTTGGTACTGAATGGGTCACCGAATGACGCGTGCGCAACAATAGTTGTGCCTTCGAAAAAGGAAACGGGTCTGACGCCTTTGGTGCGATCGATGATTTGGGTTGGAAGGGCAAATGATCCGGGGGAGATTTCTTCGCGAAGAGAGCCAACGGCGGAGAAGGCTAGAATGACGCGAACGCCCAGGGACTTCAGTGCAGCAATATTCGCCCGAGCTGGAACTGTAGATGGATGGAAAGTGTGTCCTATACCATGGCGAGCGAGGAAGGCGACTCGAGTGCCGGATGGAAGAGAACAGATCGCAATGGGCGAACTAGGAAAACCCCAAGGCTAGAATTTGGCTTGTATCAGACGTGCAAGGTGACAGTCAAGGGATGATTGCACACCGTTTCTGGATTTACATGTTCCCTGAGACGAAAGGTGAATGGAACAGACGAGTCGACAGTGGTAACTTCTTACACCAACGTAAGATTGTCCAAGTGGTACAGGCCGCTTCCACCGATGACACCGATGAGTACTGGAAATTGTCGATACGTGAATGAACTTCCTTGCAATCATAAATCCTTACCTTTCGAGCTCGACATGGTTGAGGAATTAGGACAAGGTGAAAAACCGAGGTGGCTGTGTTCATCCGAAAATCCTTCATTCTTGTATGTACACAATTTGTCTACGAGCGTTCTATGTATGGGTTACAAGAAATATACTGGTAGAGTACATTATGGAGATGATGATGTTCAAACTGACGTGCCAGAATCCTTCCCTTCACGACACTTGGCTTTCAAGCAAAGTCGCAACGGCGCGTAGTGTGTGCTGAAAAGGCTCCAGACCCTCAAGTTTGGCGAAGGAGAGGGCTGCTGGCGCAGGATGAATCCTGAGTTGGATTACTGCACAGTGAGTGATTAAGCTGAAGTACCCGGAAACTTCAGTAGACTTGAGCTATCCCAAAATGACATGTACATGAGTCTGGTGGGTTCAGCGAGTGGTCTGAAGTGGTTGCTCTCCAGGAGGCTACCCGCATCATACAATGCCGCCTGAGTGATCCTAGGGCCACATCAAGACCTTCCTTTCCAGTACCCACCATCTTCCTCGCCGCACACATTCCTCTTTTACAACAACCTCGACTCGCAAAACAACCTTAACCCCAGCCTTCTATAATCTCCCAGCAAATTACCCAACTCTTGTACATCCAGTACCATATCGTCCTTACTGAGCAATGCTAGGATTCTGACCTCAGCCAAACGCTCCACACTGCTAAAACTATTAACTGCAGCACTGGCACTGGCTGTGATAGACTCCGAACTTGAACTTGTACTCTCAGACCCAGATCTGGTCCATCTCGACACCACGACGTCAGCAATAACTTTCGTGGGTAAGGTGCCGTGAAGACGAAGGTCCAGAGAATGAAGGTGTTTGAGGTGCAGTAAAGATGGAGAGGGCCCGGGGTCGTTGGAAAATACGGTGTCGGGATCATAATGGAGGGTCAGGGATTGGAGGAACTTGGCTGTGAGGATGCTGTTGGTGTACGGATATTTTGGTCCAATTTTCTCGTGAATGGTCAAGGAGGTGAGGGCGGGTAACGCTGAAAGCAACTCTATTGCTTCATCGTCAGAGAGAGGAAAGTTGGTTAATGATAGAGACGTGATAGTGCAGGCTGAGCGTTCTAGGAAGGACGGAAAGCAATCGTCTTCGAAAAGACTGGTGCAAGCAGTAGGAGGAGATCTTGAATCGCCTGCGATACTGAAAGACACCAATTGGGGGAGAGTGAGCCACTGGAAGTAATGATGAAAATGTGGGTCCTTTTGGTCCACGACAATGGAGAGCGAACACAAGTGACGCAGCATTAAAGGTCGAGTATACGTATCGCCTGAACCAGAACTGTACGGGCACTGATATATCGCAACTTCACGGACTTCACTCGCCAGAGAGAGTCCATGAAGAACAGTATCAAAAAGCACGGTTTGAAAGGTAAAATGTGTGATTTGTGTCCATGGAAGTCCCAGCCCTTCTACTCCGCACATAACAACGACTTTCCTAAGACTCGGTGCGACTTCAAAAGTACCCAATTGCACCTCGTCATCCCGGTCTACCATATTCAGAACCTGGAGTAAAGGCAGTTTTCCCTCGACAATGTCTAGAGCATCCATCATCTCTCGTATATCCAAAGTCACCTCCCTCCAGCGATGTGATTGTGCAAGCAGCATGAATAGCATGTCCTGGGCAGGATCGTCCTCAGGACTGAATTCTACTATATCTGGCATTGAAATTGTCAGGTATAGTGGGTGTTGTTGAGATAGTTCGAGATGTAGCGCGAGGAGGGGAACGCAGAAGCTGTAGACTGCAGCACCAACGAACAGTGATGACCACAGTGAGGGAATCCTTCGCGCAAGATCTCTCCAGCCTGCGCAGATTGAAGAGAGAAGAAGTGGTGGGCAGCAAATCACGTCGCCGAAGGTGGTAGGCTCACTACAAGTGAACTCGAACACCAACGCGACGACTTCGCACGGAAGTTTTCGAATTGGTGCCAAAAGTGATTTATATCGCAATGCTATCCATTCCAGCTGTTCCTGTTCGGCAATACTGGATGCTAAGCCAGGTATCTCGTCCGTGATTCGTCGTAGTTCGCGTTCCGTTTTGGAGAGACACTGGGAAATGTTTTCGGGATCAGGTGTATAGCAGCCGTAGTTGGAGCGAAGTAAGGTGTTGATGCGCTGTATTTCATGTTCTGACGGCTCGGTGCCATGGCACTGGGCGTCGGGTTCCATGAAAAGTGAAGGGAGGAAGCAAGGCGAATTATCTTATCTTATCTGGCTCTTATCCTTTCCGAAGAAAATCTCTTGTCTGCAATTCACTGCGTGCACATCAAGATATGATGAGCGTTTTATTCTGAAGATGTCTTGAAGATACTACAAAGCGCTGAGGATATCTTGATAGATCAGAGCATCTTCAAGATATCTTCAGAATACGCCATTGATTATATTTTCATCTGCATCCAGTGATTCTAGATTGAAGCGCAAACAATTATGGCATATACATGAAGCTTTGAGTAAAAGCATAACTGGATACAAACAAGTAAGTATGTAGAAAAAGAAAAAACACAACAGCAGAATAAAGCTATACATGTATGTCTAGTGGTGTAAGAGGATTAACAGTGGCACGAAAGGCCTTTTCCAACCATTTTGACGAGCACGAAAACCGAAGCCCTAGCCTTTTATAAACCTCCAACGACTCAGACAACTCCTGCACATCCAGCACCACTGCATCCTCGCTCCTAAGAACCACAACCCTAACCTCCTCCAGACTATCAACACCCACCACCGGATCATACCGCAATTTCTTCCCATTCCATCTCGAGAAAACAACATCAACGATGACTTTAGCCGGAAAAGTAGCGTGGACGCGGAGGTCTAGAGAACGTAGATGTCGGAGTTGCATAGAGGGAGAATGTCGGTCTGAGAGCGCGTTGTGGTGTTCGATAGTGAGCGAGTTGAAGAAGGCGTTGGTGAGGATGGTGTTTTGGAAAGGAAGGGCCCCGACACTTTGCTCGTGGATTGTTAGGGAAGTGAGAGATGGTAATGCGGAAAGCAGTACTATCGCAGCAGAGTCTGTGAGGGGAAGGTCGATTAATGAGAGAGAGGTAATGGTACAAGAGGACCGAGCAATGAATGAGGGAAAAGTGTCGTCGTAGATATCGGTGAAAGCGCGGGGAGGGGATTCTTCAGCGCCTGTGATGCTGAGAGATGTCAAATTGGGGAGAGTGAGCCAATCAAAGAATTGCTGGAAATCCGAGTCCCAACGGTCTACGATGATGGAAAGAGAGTTGAGATTATGAACTATTGGGAATTCATCGGGCAGGTAGTCCAGATTAGTTCGGTGAAGTGTGACTTCACGGGCTTCGGTAACCATAGACAATCCCTCGAGAGCTTCGCTAGCAGATGCAGAGCCAATAGAGAACTCTGTGATCTGTGACCACGGGAGTCCCAGGTCTGCCGCAGCATAAGACAAATAAACCCCTCGGAGATTCTCTGCAATCTCAAAGGCATGCAGGTCCGGCACGTTATCCCAATCATTAATGTATAGGACCTGAAGTAAAGGTAGATTTCCTCTGAGATCATCGAGGTCGTCGTAAAAGAATTCATGCAGGTCCAAATGGACCTCCCTCCAACGACGCGACTCGCCAAAGAGCATCTGCAGTATGAGTCGCGCAGTGTCCTCATGGTCTACCGCCCCAGGACCCGACATTGAGATTGAGAGATTGAGAGGCGTTTGCCGTGACAAGTGTATATGGGCTGTGAGCATGGAGATGATCTTCTCGGAAGGGTGGTAGAGAACAGCATCCTCGATGTGTATCGACGACCAAAGAATTGGAGTCCTGCGCACAAGCTCCCTCCATCCCGAACATACACGCGAAAGCTGCGCCGGCGGAGACCAGAGCGTCTCTGTAAAGGTAGCAGCTTCACTGCAGAACGACTCGAAAATGGGAGCGATGATCTCTGGGGGAAGTGACCTGATTGGAGCTAGCAAAGAACGATATCGAGCAGCTCTCCATTCCAACCCTCTCTTTTCCACTTTTAAAGAAGCTAGCTGCGCCTCTAGCTTGTGTATTTCATCCGAGGTCCTTTGTATTTGGCGTTCCGTTAGGTGGAGAGACTGTGAGATGAGTTCGGGGTCAGGAGTGTAGGAGCCGTAGTTGGAGCGAAGTAAGTTGTTGATGCGTTTTATTTCATGTTCTGGCGGCTCAAAGAACTGGAACTGGCCATCGTCAACATCCATGGACTCGAGGTAGAAAGAGGAGTCTATTACCCGGGCTAGACGTAAAGCTGAGTTATCTTTATCCCACTCTTGGCAGAAAACTCTGCTTCTTTGTCTCCTTCATTTCCTCTGTCATGAATAAACGACGACGTCTTCATTGATTTTGTTGGTGAGTATTCAGACTTCCAGACAAGTAAAATGGCCACATTGACAATTTCAAAGGGAACCGTGCTCCTGAACGCCAATGTCGCTTTCCTTTCCATCAACTCCCTCGACAAGTCTACATCCGTGCCTCAAAGGTCACCAGCGCAGATTGCAAGTTATATCTCCGTAGTGGCAACTCTAGGGACCATCATCCCCGGTCTCTTCCTCGCCCGCAAGCATCGCGTCAACTCAAAAGAATCCGCAGTAGACGCAGCCAAGTTTTTGGCTAATTGGGCTATGGATGAGAATGGTGATACCGATAGTACGATAGGGTTGGAGACGTTGGCGATATTGTAAAGTGTGCCTTACGCGTTGTTTATGTGGGGGTCAGTCTTTATTCTCATTTTCATAGCAATTCTGGGCTGATCCAATGGATGCCATAGTGTCATCTTTTTCCTACTAGGATTTTCCTTTATGTGTTTCGATTCTGCAAACGCCGTCGTCACCTCTCTCTTAGGTTGTGCATGGTTCGTCGTCACCCTGTTCGTCACCTGGTGCATCTTTTCGTTTGCTTCATGGAACCAAGAGGGCAGGAAAACTTTCTGGGAGCGGGTGTTTGGTCCTGTTCGCCAGGCACCAACTGTAATGAGAAATGGGATGAGGACGGTAATTCGAATTTTGAGGAATGCATGTAAGTAGTTCTTAGCAAGAGGAGGACGGTACAAAAACTCAGTTTAAGTTTCATTCACCTCTTGTACGTAGGTGTGCTTTGTATTGTGATTTGTCACAACCCTCCTACGACCTGTAAACAGCGGTCAAGTAGCACCTGCTCCTGCCAAAGTGTCCCCCTGAAGTTTGAGTCGACTTTATGTCTCCGTATAGCATCGGTAATGACCTGCGCACTCTTGGAATTAGTGATCCAGCACCAATCCTGACTGAGCCGCCAGACCCAATCACGGAAAATCTGCGACGCTGCGTAATCGGGAGGTTGGTTCCAGGGAGATACCGACACCAGTTTGGAAAAGACTCCATGTCACTTTTCCAGCTCTCAATCAATCCTTTATCGTACTCTTGTGCTCGGTTTATGTAGCAATTCCACAGCTTGAAACAAGCATCGTCGTCAGAAGTGGGCTTGGAGCGTTCTGAAGATCGAGCTTGATTGCTCCTAGTAAGCAGATTAATTTGCTACATAGACCGAGAACCGTGACTCACCATTACTGAAGTAAACCTCATCCTTTTCCAAGTCTCTGTCTTCAAGGGCTGCTTGTGCCATCTACAGAGGATCATTGACGGCTTGAGAAGAGTATCGTTAAATTTACTCACTATGTTCGATCCTAATTCGCTGCGAAAGAGCCTTAGATGAGCGATAGCAGTGCGGACAGGATGTTATCAGAGTCAAATGACTCGTATATCCCAACGATCACGTTCAGGGCTTCTGTAGGGACTCCCCGAGACTCCCAGCCACGCATATGACCTCAATCCGTCGTATCTGCCGTTCCATTACGGAGACAAATACGTCTTGGGAGCGTCAAGTTCCATTGGAAAAAGTTAGGTTTGATGATAACACTCTGAAAATTATCTAATCCTTGTCATTACTACTTGGTACTGTCATATGCTACATGTCTGCACGGAAAACATATATGCATTATTGAAAGATCAGGCAAAAACACGAACGATAAGCAAGCATGTACAGGGTATTCATCAAATTTGAGAGTCCTCGACATACCACGCATGACGATAGATCCAAACGCCAGCGTCATGACCTCCGCCACTTTTTACTCCTTCTCCAAGAATTTCGACTCACAACAAAACCACAAGCCCAATCTTTGATAAGCCTCCAACGAATCATGCAACTCCTGTACATCCAACACCATAGCACCTTTACTTCTAAGAACCAAAATCTTGACCGTCGTCAAGCTATCCACATCACTGACTGCAGCTGAATACTCCAAGTCATTCCCTGTCCATCGAGATACTATAACGTCTGATATTACTTTCGCAGGGAAAGCAGCATGGACGCGTAGGTCCAATGAACGAAGGCGTTTGAGTTGTAGAGACGGCGAATGACGGTTTGAGAATGCGGTGTTGTATTCGATGGTGAGCGACTTGAAGAAAGTCTTGGTGAGGGTAGTGTTTGGGGAAGCGGAAGATTGAGGTTTATCCCTCTCGTGGATTGTTAAGGAAGAGAGGGACTGTAGGGCTATGAGAAGGGTGATCGCATCGGAGTCGGAGAGGGGAAGGTTGATTAAAGAGAGAGAGGTGATGGTGCAGGATGAGCGTGAAAGGAGAGAAGGGAAAAAGTTGTCTTCAAAGACACTGGTGCAAGCGGCGGGGAACGCGGATTCGTAGCCGGCGATTTTCAGGGATGTTAGATTAGGGAGAGTGAGCCATTTGAACCAATGATGAAAATCTGGGTCCCATTGGTCCACAATGATTGAAAGTGAAGTGAGAGAATGAATCACCGGTACATTCTGTGGATCACTGCTACCAGACGGGATGCATCGAATAAGCTGAACTTCACGGGCTTCACTAGCGGTAGACAAGACGTTGCGGATCTGCGAAGCCCGACCAAAGCCAATGGAAAAATATGCAATCTGTTTCCATGGTAGTGCTAGGTTTTCCACCGACTCAGACACGGCAAGTGCTTTTAAGCTTGGTGCGATTTCAAAGGCACGCATGTCATCCGGTTGCTGCTCGATATCCCAACCACTGATGTCCAGTAGCCGAATCAGAGGTATATTTCCTCTGAGAGGTTCCAAGTCAGCCGAGGTGGGTAGGTCCAGGTTGACGTCCCTCCAACGAGTTGACTGCGAAAACAGCATCTCTAGGATGAGTCGAGCTGGTTCCAACGCCTTTATCGAAACGAACAGGTCTAGGGGAGCTTTCTGCGATAGCTCGAGATGCATTGTAAGCAAGGAAACAATTTTCTCAACGGAAAAGGTCTCCAATGCAGATTGCTCGATACGAAGCGACGACCAAAGAGTAGGTGTCCTACGAGCAAGATCCCGCCAGCCTACACAGACACGCGAAAGCTGTGCTGGGGGAGACCAGATCTTCTCGCCGAATGTAGCGCCTTCGTTACAAAACGATTCAAAAACCAATTTGAGGACCTCCGGTGGAAGTCGTCTGATTGGCGCCAACAGCGACCGATATCGAAAAACTCGCCGTTCCAACCCTCTCTGCTCAACTCTTATAGAAGCTATCTGCGCTTCCAACCTCCGTATCTCGTCTGCGTTTCGTCGTATTTCGCGTTCGGTGTTGGACAGACATTGAGAGATGCATTCGGGGTCGGGGGTGTAAGAGCCGTAATTGGAACGAAGGAGAGTATTGATGCGGTTCATTGCAGGAATGGTACTAGTGTGAGATTGAGCGTCCACGGAAATGTGGAAATGGATGGAGATGAGACTGGGTGATGATTGCAATTGCCGAACCTTTAGTGGCTCCAGTTGGGCTCCGGAGAGTTGTTAGTCGTCCTATTCCCACGGTACCATTGTACTGTACAATGTACATATCCCAATATCCAATCCTGCAGCCCGAACCTTGGTCTGAGCAAATGCCGGGTGTTGATTGTGTAAACCTGCTGTGTGCATGAAATCTAAGAAATTTTTTTCTTGAAATCGAAGCTTCTTTATGGACTTACATGGCATTCCCGAATGAACGAACATCTGAACGCCGCCAACCTCCGGACCCCCGAGCCTACAGAGAATAATGTGCTATTGTATCCCAAATCTAACAAAACATTTCAGTCCGCCTTCAAGTCTACACTTCACAACGCCTGTTGTATACGTATCTGCATAGATCTCTTGACTAAGAAGTCGACTTGACCAACAAATAGACTCGGAGCACAAAGGACGCTGGTACAGAAAAATCAAGAAAGGACGGAATGATTCACAAACGGCAAGCAAGCATGTACACCGTATTTCGAGTCCTCTACCACAACACTTTCGGGCAAAGACATCTTCCACCAGCAGTTCAAACCCCAACACCAACGTTATGACCTCCGTCATTTTTTACCATAAGTGCATTCCCAGCGATTTCGACTCGCAACAAAACCACAAGCCCAATCTTTGATAAGCCTCCAACGAATCATGCAACTCCTGTACATCCAACACCATAGCACCTTTACTTCTAAGAACCAAAATCTTGACCTTCGTCAAGCTATCCACACCAACTGCAGCCGAATACTCCAAGTCATTCCCTGTCCATCGAGATACTATAACGTCTGATATTACTTTCGCAGGGAAAGCATCATGGAGGCGGAGGTCCAATGAACGAAGGCGTTTGAGTTGTAGATACGGCGAATGGCGGTTTGAGAATGCGGTGTTGTATTCGATGGTGAGCGACTTGAAGAAAGTATTGGTGAGGGTAGTGTTTGGGGAAGTGGAAGATTTAGGTTTATCCCTCTCGTGGATTGTCAAGGAAGAGAGGGACTGTAGGGCTATGAGAAGGGTGATCGCATCGGAGTCGGAGAGGGGGAGGTTGATTAAAGAGAGAGAGGTGATGGTGCAGGATGAGCGTGATAGGAAAGAAGGGAAACAGTTGTCTTCAAAGACACTGGTGCAAGCGGCGGGGAACGAGGGATCGTAGGCCGCGATTTTCAGGGATGTTAGATTAGGGAGAGTGAGCCATTTGAACCAATGATGAAAATCTGGGTCGACTCTGTCCACAATGATTGAAAGTGAGGTGAGAGAATGAACCACCGGTACATCCTGTGGATCACTGCTACCAGACAGGTTGCATCGAACAAGCTGGACTTCACGGGCTTCACTAGCGGTAGACAAGGCATTGAGGATCCGCCAAGCAGAACCAAGGCCAATGGAAAAATCTGTGATCTGTTCCCATGGAAGTGCCAGCTTGTTTATCGTATAAGACAGGGCCAGTGCTTTTAAACTTGGTGCAATTTCAAAGGCACACATGCTAGCCGGTTGCTGGTCGAGTGCCTCCCAATCACTGATGTCCAGGAACTGAATCAGAGGTATCTTTCCTCTGAGAGAGTCCAGGTCAGCGGTGATGAATTTGGGTAGGTCCAGGTTGACGTCCCTCCAACGAGTTGACTGTGAAAACAGCATCTCTAAGATGAGTCGAGCTGGGTCCTCATTATACGGGTCCTCATTGTCTAACGCCTTTATCGAAACGAAGAGGTCTAAGGGAGCTTTCTGCGACAGCTCGAGATGCATTGTAAGCAAGGAAACAATTTTCTCAACGGAAAAGGTCTCCAGTGCAGATTGCTCGATACGAAGCGACGACCAAAGAGTAGGTGTCCTACGAGCAAGATCCCGCCAGCCTACACAGACACGCGAAAGTTGTGCTGGGGGAGACCAGATCTCCTCGCAGAATGTAGCGCCTTCGTTACAAAACGATTCAAAAACCAATTTGAGGACCTCCGGTGGGAGTCGTCTGATTGGCGCCAACAGCGACCGATATCGAAAAACTCGCCATTGCAGCCCTCTCTGTTCAACTTTTATGGAAGCTATCTGCGCTTCCAACCTGCGTATTTCGTCTGCGTTTCGGCGCATTTGGCGTTCGGTGTTGGAGAGATACTGAGAGATGCATTCGGGGTCGGGGGTGTAAGAGCCGTAGTTGGAACGAAGGAGAGTATTAATGCGGTCCATTTCGTGCTTTGCGGGAATGGTATTGGTGTGGGATTGAGCGTCCATGTAGCTGGAGTGTAGATGATGATGGAGGAGTTTATGATGGAAGTTGGAGGAGGAAAGAAAGGCGCGTTACGCCAAGGGGTAGGCTCGTGACCATCCTGTCTCGGAATTTTTTTGACAAGTCGCCTAATGACAATGTTAGCATTGAACTGAACACCAAATGTGCGGGTTGTACCAGTAATGATGAAATTTTAAACTCAAAAGGCTAGCTCAGGACAACGTCACGGTCCACTACGTAAATACAATGAAGAAACTATGTAGACTACATCCCAAGCAGGACATAAATACTAAGTACTTGGTCGCCGTGCGCATATCATAATTATGGACAAATCATAATTCTACATGCTCTGCTGCATCTGCATGCCCAGCCTGAGCCTCGGTCGCAGGCGTGTCTGTCTCCTCTGGAAGCCCGCTATGAGTAACAGACTCCTCAGAGTCAGTCGGCTCAGCCACTATCGAGCTAAGGATGTCAGAAATCTCTGCATCTACATCCACCAATTCGGCGCCATCGGCCTGAGTGTTTGTTGAGGAAGAGGCTGAGGCTGATGCAGAGGCTGCCAAACTCGACAAACTCGACAGACTTGATAAAGAGGAAGCCACCACCGAAACGAGCGAGGTGACACTCGGATACGCCGATACAGTCGCAGATGTGACAGCCTCGACCACCTTCTCCTTCACCTGTTCCTCCATACTCTTCAACAAGTCTTCGTCCGCGCTGAAATCCATCAGTCCTCCTAACATCCCCCCTCCTCCTCCAGACCCACCATAAATAGAAGGTAAAAACCTCGTCCACCAAAACGCAATCCTCATCCCTCTATCAAAGACGCGTTGTTTCAAAATGAACAAACAAACGAGGAAGAAGAAGGCTAAAGCGGCTAAGATAAGCATTCGGTCTATCCAGTCTGTTTTTTCGAGTGCAGAGATGAGCTGTTTGGAGGTGCCCATGGCGTTGGTGAGGATGTCATGCGTGGAGGAGGTGGATCGGAGGGAGGTGGTGGATTGTTCTGGGTATCGATATTCGTACCATAAGTATGAGAGGAACAATGGATTAAGACGGAGAACTCACCGAGTATTTGTGTAGATAACACAGAACGCTCCAATTCGCCTTGTAAGAGACCGACTGTCCTGCGTAATGCGTCTGTGACGTCGTTGCTGACTTTCATTAGAGTGTCTTCACTGATAATAATAGATACTAATCAGACTTGGACAACAAGATAGCGTCAAGCCAACGTACGTGACTTTCTCATTCAACGTCTGTTTATCATCCATAGCCGAAGTCTTGAATAATTCTGCTCGATTTGACACGCTCATAGAGTCTATGGCGCGTTTGGATGTTAGCAGAGCAGCACGAGAGTCTTTTTTGAGTCTAGGGGAGGAGAAAGAAATATGGGATCAGCTCAAGGCATGAAGTAAAGAAACAACAAACATACTGCACGAGACTATCCCTCAACTCTTCCGTCACCTTTCTCAACTCCCTACGATTCTTCTCTCCCCTTTGATCATCAACCAACACATCTAGAGTCTGTCCTTTTGATGAGAATAAATCAAGGACACTGACACCGGCAACGAGAACAGGGTGTGCCAAAGGAGCTTAGAAGAATGAAGTATTTACCTCGACCTGACGAACAAAAGCGTCAATGTCTTGACGTAATTCTGTAGCGAGATTTTGTTGTAATGAGAGAGGGCCTTTGCAATCTTGTAGACGAGGAATTTGAAAGTCGGAGATGTCGTACAGGTGACGACGGGCGGAAGTGATGAGTTGGGTAGTTTCGTCGTCAAACGTGGCTGGAAGTGGAGGCATGGCAGTAAGTTATAACGCGTGCCGGCAATTTCCGGCTCATCTGAAGCTTTATCTTGTTCTTCCACTTTCGACTCGTCTTTGTGGAAAGTAAAAGGTACTTAGTTGTTCTTGTTTCATTAGTGTCTTACTGACCTTAAGAACAGGGCTTTCTACTCTTAAAGCAAGACATCTCTAGACATGAGCTCAGTACCCGATGCCGCTACCGGGTCCTCTACCAAACTCCCTCCTTCCAAGAAACAACGCAAATCCAACAACAAACGCACAAACAATCTTATTAACTCCTCCTCAGACCCAATATCCTCCCTCCCCGGTTTCCGTAAACTGCCCGTCGAACTTCTTGCTGAGATTCTCCTATACACCAAATCTCCTAGAGACGTTCTCGCCGTTGCGAGATGCAGCAAATACCACTGTGATACGTTGATGAATGCTGGTAATCAGTATATTTGGAAGTATACGAGACAACATTGCAAACCCGCTCCGTTGCCGGATCCTCCTAAACGGTTCACGGAAGCAGCGTATGCGGCATTTTTGTTTGATGAGGGTGTTTGTGAGGTGAGTCTCAGTGTTTTCAATGCCTGTTCACTTGAGCATGAAGCTGATTGGGTTATGCACAACAGGAATGCAAAACACCCGTCAAAGAGATGATGGACTCGTTTGGTCTTCGATTGAGGTTGTGTAAGAAGGTGTTGTATTTATTGTCCTATAGCTCACTCACAAGCTAATCATCCCTGCCATCTTCAGCACGAATGCAGAATCAAGTACATGTCGTGAGTATTCCTTCTTCTCTCTCCCATGTTAATCCGCCGAGATCTGAGACAAACAATTCTTTCCTCCCCAGTGGATCCAGCACAATCCTCATGCACAATCCTGCTGTCATGGAATCTCATCAAACTTTCATTGAGACTCTGCCTATGCTTGAAGCGTCGAATTGTTGTACGTTGTTTCCGTTTTCTGTTTCTAATGCTTCATCCATGTCATTGTCCTTTGAAATACCGAGCACTCATGATTTGACTTGGTTCCGCGCACACAGTGACGGGGTCGGGGCTTTCTGTTAAACACTGTAAGTCATGTCCACCTCCTCCTTTGTGTGTCGTTTCGTGTGGCTGACCACGAGTCTGTACTTTTTTTAAACATAGACCCCGAAGTCAGCCCAGTTTATCGGTCTTCCCAGTGGGTATCAGCTCTTCAAGACTACCTAGAAGCTTCTCGGACGCCTGAAACTTATCAGAAATACGTCGAGGTAAGTATATCCTTGCCTTGAAAGGTCTTCGTCGTTCGTCGTTGTCCAGCTCCAAGCCCTCTATGCCTATGCCTAGTGATATGCTTAACTTCTTATTTTTTCCTTCTTATCTTCACAGGAATGCTCCATCAAGGCAGAATGGAATATCGACTTTTTGAAGGTAGGTTATCTTCTTTTTTTTCTTTTTCTTTTTCGTCCAACCAAAATCAACAACGACGAATTCTCTAGTTCTGCGCAAATCTATACAGATGGAAAGTCCAATATCAGAAAGCGTATCAGGATAACAAGCAGTTTAATTTACAATTGTATGTGCTTTCTTTCACCTTAGTTACTTCAGACCAACACTCTAAATCCCACCAATGCCGTTGTTCTCTGTCCTATTCTATATGTAGCGCAACAAACCTCGCTCTCAAACACGGTCAAACCCAACTAGATTTTCTCTCTACACCGACGTATGGAGTGATTCATAGGAATCGGCTCAAGATTTTGGAGCATATGCGGGAGGAAGGTGAGATTGTTTTTGGCGTCGTTACTGTAGCGGAGTCCTTACTGACCGCGTTCCTTCCTTCTTCCTCACCTTCACCCTTTCCTCACCTAAAGACTACACCAACCACAAAGAAGTCATTGACTCTGAACTCCTCAGCCTCCGAGAAAGACGTACTCGCCAAGCAAATGCAAAAACTCACCAAATCACTCGCGATGCTATCGAGAAACACTACAACCGTCTCCGAGCTACTAAACAGCTCTTACCTCTCCCGACGTTGGAGACGTTCCGTCAGCTTCCTATCATGCGTCAGCTTCAAACGTCTCCGAGACCACATCTCAGTACTGGTGCAACGGCTACGGGCACTCCAGGAAACTCTCAATCGACTTCGCCTTCCCTCGAAGCGACCCTCGACAACTCACTCAAATCCCCCATCATAACCTCTCTCCTAACCTCCCAACTCGCCGAATGGAGAGAATCCGTTAAATCGTCTTTAGCCCAAACTCTCGGATTTCCAAAAGATTGGAAATCGGCTGATCCGAGAAAGTTGCATCCTGTGGATCGGGTGACTGCGAGGTTCATTTGTGGAGGGGTTGGAGGGTGTGGAAGGATATCGATGGCGTTTAAAGAGGATGAGTGTTTGGATTTTGTGGGGGTTTGTGGGCATGTTTGTTCGAGACCGTCGAGTGGGCCAGGGAGTGAGGGGAAGAAAGAGAAGAAGAAGGAGAAACCGTTTAATGGGAAGAGGTTTGTAAAGGATGAGAAGGTGAGTTTGAGTCATTCAGTCTCGGAGGATTGTAATGGTAGTGGGACTTTTTGCTGACTGCTCTTGTTGCTATTGAATAGGCAATCAACGCGATGAACAAAGTCCTCAACGCTTGTGGGATTAGTGACGACGATCCTTTGTCTCTCAACGAGTTGGAGAACATAAAGTTTCGTATTTTGTGTACGAGTTGTGATGCTAGGATTGTTATGGATGTGAATAGTGTTGTATGTGTGCTTTTCTGTTCATCTTTCATTATGATTGCTAACCAATCACCCTTCCTCTCTACTCTCATCTCTCCTCTCATCTCCTCATCAAAACCAAAAAAAAAGATCGGCCATTCCCACCGTCACTCGGACATGCAACTCGTCCTCGTCTCGTCCGCTGAAGCAGAAGTCATCCTAAAACCTTGGCCCGGCATGCCCAGTATAGCCAGTATAGAATCCCAACGTGGATTGACGGTGAAATTTTTGGGATCGACGAGTGGGTCGAAGGATGCGTTGGCGCTGAAGATGAAGAAGGGGTATGGGTGCCGGCATTGTTTGCAAGGGCCCCATCAACTTGGAGAGCAAGGGAAAGAGCGAGACGCAGTGGCGAGTACGAGTACGACTACGGCAGGTGCGGGTGCAGGGACATGGATAGGGACGACTGCAAGTGCGACTGCCAGTGCGACTACGGCAGATACAGATGTAGATACTTCAGCACCAGCTGCTCAAGCCCAGTCGCAGGTTCAAAAGTCGAAGAAACCACAAACACAAATACCAACACCAGCTGGGTTTACGTTTGATGGGCTGAGATGTCATTTGAAGGAAAAGTGTGTTTCTGTTTCTTGTTTTGCCTCTGTTTCCGGTATTTGTTCATGCTCTGACCTGCTGTTTTCGTTTTCGATGTTCTCCTCAGGCACAAAGTAGAGTCGGTTAGAGATGAAGATTATTTCTATTCTGATCAGCTGAAGAAGGCGTGTGAGGAGAATGAGGCGAGGGCTAAGAAGAGGCGGGAGAAGGAGAAGGAGAAGAAGCAGGGTCAGAGTCAGAGTCAGAGTCAGAGTTAGACTGCTCAATGGGAGGATGTGCCGTGACTCCGTCGCAGAGAGAATTAGAACCTTGAGGACCTAGTAAGTAGAATACAATATACGTCGATAATTACTAGTACTGTACTACCGTGTACCAGTAAATGAATTCTGCCCTATGTCTTCAGCTCCCGTCTTTACTACAGCCTATAGGCTGCGGCACCCGTCTTACTTACTACATAACCAATTTATACGAGGACAACGAACATTCACATATGATGCGACCACGCGTACTTCCCTGGATTTTCCTAGGCCTATAAATACGGTTGCTACTTGGACTTTTTATTCAGGCACCCTCACCTTCTTTCTCACTCAAACGTTCCCTTTCCCTTCTACCTTCACCTACTAAGCTTGGGCAGGACACCCATTCCCATTTTCATTCCCTATTAGTATCTCTCCTTCTTTTTCAAGTTTACTCGAGCTCCAGCCTCTCCACCTTTCCAACTTTAAAACAAAGGACAAGCCAAAAATGCAATTCCTCTCTATCCTTCGTACCCTCTCCGCCTTCCTCTTCTTCGCTGCCGTCTACGCAGCACCGACTCCTCTACGTGTCGTCAACAAGCTTCAATTCGGCGGAGCCGGAGGAGTTGGAGCTGGAGGAACCGGGAGCGCGATAACCACGACCGAAGTCCATGCGCGTCAAGCCGCTGCACAGGCGGCGGGAACGGTTACCTGCACGAATAAGGCTCAGCAGTTGTCTAGTCATGATTGTAATGTGTGAGTACTACTACTTGAGGATCTGTTCGTAATCGTAGTCGTATCCAGTTTTCATCCATATTTCAGTTTTTCCTCTTTCCCCTTCTTTTATTAACCAAAGTCACTGATATCATCCATCGTTATGTTTGTACAGAGCCCTCCTTAGCCTCGGTCCAGGAGGAATCGCAGGTGCAATCCAATTCCTTCGACCAAACACTGCGTCGGTTACTGCTACTAGTGGTGGTTGCACGGTACGTTTCATAGTCTTCCCTAAATCCTCTATCCTAATCTCAATCCCATGTAATCCTGTCCTACCCTGTAACCCTACCCACACGACAGGTCTCCGCAGCTACCACCGACGGCTCCATCATCGATGTCAGCAAAGGTCGTCTCGAACATGGAGGTGTGAAGGGCTTTGACAATTTGTTGGATGAGTGTGGTGCTACGGTAAGTACATGTTACTATCTCTTCCTCCACTCCTCTTCCTCTTCCTTCATCTTCTTCCTTCCCCTCTTCTCGATATAAAGCATCTACGTACTTACTGACGCGCCTTTCCTTCTTCCCTTATTATTGCCGTAGCCCGGAACCGTCTTAGTCCAAGGAGGCGCAACCGGAGGCGGAAATCTTCTGGTTACTATTTCCGCTGCTTGAGCGCGTAATGGTCAGGGCTCAACGCTCAGGTGGAACGCTAGTGTTAACGTTTGGTTTGCGAGATACCTTTGATACCTTTAGGCTTTCTGATTTTCGGATATGGATTCTTTTGGTAAATTGGGAATATGCTGGGATTATGCATAGGATTCACTGTTGTATTGCATTGTTACCTGTAGGCTCGGAGGTTCAGTTAGCAATGGGAATACAGAAAGAAGCTTTGAAGAAAACTTTGATTTCGTACAGAATGTCGTGCGACTACTTGAAAAAGACTCTTTACCAAACTTCTTCTCATGTCGATGTTTGGCAAAAAATATATATAGAAGATATTAAGGGTTCTGAACTTTAAACGTCGCTCTTTCCTGTCAAGTTCCATCATCATCATCCAGTCTCATCCCTATCCATTTCCACATTTCCATGGACACTCATTCCCACACTAGTACCATTCCCGCAAAACACGAAATGGACCGCATTAATACTCTCCTTCGTTCCAACTACGGCTCTTACACCCCCGACCCCGAATGCATCTCTCAGTGTCTCTCCAACACCGAACGCGAAATGCGCCGAAACGCAGACGAGATACGTAGGCTGGAAGCGCAGATAGCTTCTATCCAGATTGAGCAGAGAGGGCTGGAATTGCGAGTTTCTCGCTATCGGTCTCTGTTGGCGCCTATCAGGCGACTTCCACCGGAGGTCCTCGATTTGGTTTTTAAATCGTTTTGCGACAAACTTCCTGCCACCTTTTCAAGCATACTTTTCTCTCCGGCTGCACGGCTTTCGAGTGTCTGTGCAGGCTGGCGGGATCTTGTGCGTAGGACTCCTACTCTTTGGTCATCACTCCGAATCGAGCATGGTACACTGAAGCATGTCTCTCTTGAGAGAATTGTTTCCTTGCTCGCAATGCATTTTGAGCTGTCACAGCAAGCTCCTCTAGACCTGTGCATAATCATGGGGATGAGAGATTGGGAGGAAAGGGATTTGGAACGATATGTGGAACCGGCGCGAGTCGTACTGGAGATGCTGTTGGCACAGTCGCTGCGCTGGAGGGACGTAACTCTGGCACTGCCCAATTTTATTTCCAACGATGACCTTGCAGTTCTCAGAGGAAAGCTACCTCGGCTTCGGCTTCTGAACTTCCTGTCTTTGTCGGACTTGGATGCGGATGCCTTTGAAATGGCACCAAGCCTGAAAGTACTTCTCTGTTCAACAAATCTAAAACTTCCATGGGCACAAATCTTGGATTTGACCGTGAGGTTTAATCATCCCAAGCGCATTGTTGAAGTCTTGACCAAGGCTACTGCAGCCCTTGATGTCAAGCTCTCTCGATGCACCCTGTTTAATATCGGTGTCGCTGGTGTTGAATTACAGGCCTCGCCGTTGGTTCATAACCTCACTTCGTTTTCAATCATGGTGAACCAAGAGTACCCAGATTTTCATCATTGGTTCAAATGGCTTACTCTCCCCAATCTGACGTCCCTGGATGTCGCAGGCTACGAGTCCTCCCTTCCCGTTGCTTGCACCAGTGTTTTCGAGAACAATTGTTTTCCTTCTTTCCTCTCGCGCTCGTCTTGCACCATCACTTCGCTCTCTTTAATCAACCTACCACTCTCCGAATCCGATGCAATGGCCCTTCTCACCGCCCTACCATCCCTCTCTTCTTTGACAATCCACGAGAGGACAGATCCCCAACGAAACACTACCCTTACAAGCACGTTCTTCAACTCGTTAACCATAAAACACAACACCACATTCTCAAACAGCCACTCGCTGCCTTTACGACTCGAACGCCTTCGTTCATTGGACCTACGTGTCCATGGTGCTTTCCCTGCCAAAGTAATCGTGGACGTTATCGTATCTCGATGGTCAGGGAATGATTTGGAGTATTCGGCTGCGGTTGGTGTGGATAGTTTGATGAAGGTCAAGATTTTGGCTCTTAGAAGTGAAGGTGCTATGGTGTTGGATGTACAGGAGCTGCATGATTCGCTGGAGGCTTATAAAGGACTGGGCTTGTCGCTTTATTGCGAGTCGAAATTCTTGGGAGGGAAGGGTAAAAAGTGACGGAGGTCATGGCGTTGGTATTGAGATTTGGACTGCTGGCGGAAGACGTTTTTCGAAAGTGTTGTGGTAGAGGTCGAAAATACGGTGTAGATGCTTGCTTGCCGTTTGTAAATCGTTCTGTTCTTTCTTGATTTCTGTACCTGCGTACTTTGTGCTCCATTTGTTGGTCAGGTCGACTTCTTAGTCAAGAGCCTACGTATGTACATATGTATGTAGCAGGCGTCGGTAAGGTGTAGCTCTTGAAGGCGGACCAATGTTTTGTTGGATTTGAGAATACTACTATCATGATGAGTAGGATACAATAGCGAATTGTTATCTGTAGGCCTAGGCTCGGTTGGTGTTCAGACGTTCATTTGTTCGTTCATTCGGGAATGCTATGTAAGTGGTATATAAAGAAGCTTCGATTCGAAGAAAAACTTTTCTTGGATTTCGTGCACACAGCAAGTTTTCTAACACAATCAACATCGTTTGCTGCTACGCGTCTAGCCAAACTTATTACCACCTGCAGGAGCGCCCTTGGCAATGGCAACCCAGCTTTCATGAGAGTTGATATCGTCCTACCATCTAGTACTATAGGACAAAGACAGGAAGAAATTTAATCGTCACCGTGAGTCGCCGTGAAATCAACTGTCGAAATTCAAGAAACACAAAACAAACAAAAATGTATCTAGTAGTAGCATTAGGGCCTTTGCTAGTCAATAAATCGCTTCCTTCTGTGGTGAGGAGGTATCTGTAGAGGAGATGGAAGAGGTCTGCTAGAGTGGGCTCCTGTGATATCGAACCCGAGTCGGGCACGGCCGGACTCACTGCAACGACTCAGTAAAAGGGAAAAGAAAAAGAGAAAGGCTAGTGGAAGATGAATATGAGGTATTAAGAAAGACCAAAAACAAGAAGCAGGGCTCACATCGCCACCCAAGTATTTCTGCTTTGTCGAAATCTTCTCATATGCGTCGAGTTTAGCAGAGCTCGAGGGTCTTCATAGCGCTTGCTGCGCTTAAGCTGCAAGAAATTATTCAAGAGCATTGAATAGTCTGGCACTGCGTTTACTACAAAATGAAAAGACTTTGAAGATAAAAGCGAGACCCCTGAGATATGCAGTGCGAAAGGAGGAAGAATACTTGTCGCGAAGGGAAGAGACAAGGAACCTAGAAGACGGAAGCCGAGTTTCCGAAAGGTTCGGGAGGATTGGATATATTTAGGCGGGTACTTCCATATATGGTACCGTGGAAATTGGACATCCTGTCTTGATCCAGTCGTCTCATCTCCATCCATTTCCACATTTCCATGGACGCTCAATCCCGCACTGGTACCATTCCTGCAAAATATGAAATGAACCGCATCCAGACTCTCCTTCGCTCCAACTACGGCCTCTACACCCCCGACCCCGAATGCATCCCTCAGTATCTCTCCAACACCGAACGCGAGATGCGTCGAAACGCAGACGAGATACTTAGGCTGGAAGCACAGATAGCTTCTATCCGGGTTGAGCAGAGAGGGCTGGAATGGCGAGTTTCTCGATATCGGTCGCTGTTGGCGCCAATCAGACGACTTGCACCGGAAACCCTCTCATTGATCTTCGAGTCGTTTTGCGGCGAAGGTACTACATTCTCCGAGAAGATCTATTCTCCCCCAGCACAGATTTCGCGCGTTTGTGCAGGCTGGCGGGATCTTACGCGTAGGACACCTACTCTTTGGTCATCACTCCGAATCGAGCATGCTGCACTGAAGCATTTCTCTGTTGAGAAATTTGTTTCCTTGCTTACAATGCATCTCGAGCTGTCTCAGCAAGTTCCTCTAGACCTGTCCGTTTCGATAGAGGCATTAGACAATGAGAAACCGGCTCGACTCATCCTAGAGATGCTGTTTTCGCAGTCAACTCGTTGGAGAGACGTCAGCCTGGACCTACCCAATTTCATCACTGCGGCTGACTTGGAACCTCTCACAGGAAAGCTACATTGGCTTCGGCTTCTGGACGTCCAGTCTCGGCAGATGATACTATCGAACCTGCGTGCCTTTGAAATTGCACTAAGCCTAAAAGTACTTCTCTGTTTCACAATTCCAATCGGACTTCCATGGGCGCAAATCTCGGATTTGACCGTGAGCTTTAGACTGCCTGATTTCGTTTCCTGGGTCTTGTTAAAGGCTACCGAAGTCCGTGCATTCAAGCTTCATCAATGTATATCCCGTGGTGAACCAGACCAGTTTCCGGTGGTTTATAATAATAACCTCACTTCACTCTCAATCATGGTGGACCAAAAGCACCCAGATTTTCATCATTGGTTCAAATCGCTTACTCTCCCCAATCTGACGTCCCTGCATATCGCTGGCTACGAGTTCTCCCTTCCCGTTGCTTGCACCAGTGTTTTCGAGAACAATTGTTTTCCTTCTTTCCTCTCGCGCTCGTCCTGCACCATCACCTCGCTCTCTTTAATCGACCTACCACTCTGAATCCGATGCAATAGCCCTTCTCACCACCCTACCATCCCTCTCTTCTTTGACAATCCACGAGAGGACAGATCCCCAACTAAACACTCCCTCACGAGCACCTTCTTCAAATCGTTGACCATAAAACACAACACCACATTCTCAAACAGCCACTCGCTGCCTTTACGACTCGAACGCCTTCGTTCATTAGACTTACGCGTCCATGGTGCTTTCCCTGCGAAAGTGATCCTGGACATCATCATATCTCGATGGATAGGGAATGACTTGGAGTATTCGGCCACGGTTGGTGTGGATAGTTTGACGAAGGTCAAGATTTTGGTTCTTAGAAGTGAAGATGCTATGGTGTTGGATGTACAGGAGTTCCATGATTCATTGGAAGCTTATAAAAGATTAAGATTGTCGTTTTGTTGCGAGTCGAAATTCTTGGGGAGGGAAGAGTAAAAGTGGTAGAGGTCATGGTGTTGGGATTTGGACTGCTGGCGGAAGACGTTTTTACCCCGAAAGTGTTTTACTAGAGGACTCGAAAGGATGACAATGAAACGCGGCTATCTCATGCTGATCTCATGGGCAGCTGGAGTGGATCAGTTAGCACCTGAATTACTAAAGCGGACGTGGCTGGGGCACAGTGGACTCGCCGGGAATCGTGAACTACAGGGCACAGACCATTCTATCAACTAATCCATCTCGACTCCCCTTGACAGCTCAGTGTCACCATCCAACAAGGAGAGAAACTTCTCGGAGCATATATTCGCCGTGCTCCTGCAGTGGCTGAGAGGTTGGTTGACATTTGCCCAAGACCCTAGGGCCACGGACATGAAAAATGACAGCACCTGGTTCCTGCCTCGATGCTGGACATGTAGACAGACGGCCTTCGCATCTGAGTGTACGTAATCAGAACCACCGTTTTCGACTACCTCCATGAACTCAATTTCCAAGCGGTGCAAGTCCAACAGTAAGCCTTCCTCAGGTACATTAACAGCGAATACTCTGACCCGTAAAATATGTACCTTTTGTGGCACCGCTTTTCGTCGTTCCGGTGAATTCTTTCCAGTGTAAGGACCGTCATGCGGCGTTCAAGTGTCCAAGCGCAGATTTTTTACTGCCACTACAAATAATCTTAACTCTATGACATGCAGATTGAACGCACAATGGGTCGTCTATGGCACACTCTTCATCCGCTTGCATTCAGGTACCGACAGTCCAAACTAGACAAGGATTGCTCGAACTGTCGCGATTGACCCTTGTACTGTTTGCGCATCAACATCCAGCCCGTACGTCATGTCCATCTGAGAAACCTCTCATGACACGATTTACACTACCTGGCAGTCCCTGACCGTGTCCGGCTCTAGGATTACTGTCATCGTCTGCAAGCAAGAGCCGGCTCATGTTCCTTTCCAGCAGAGCTGTGCGCACTTCTAGTTCAACTTGTAGTTACAGTTGTTCACGATTACGGAACGGATTTTTCAGTATAAAAGCAAGCTCACTCCGCTGGTCCAGAACAAGATCTTCCCCTTTCTCAGTGCATCAATGGCAAAGTTATTCTTTGGCAGTCTTCTGGCCCTTTCTACCCTAACGGTATCCCTTGCTGGTATGTTCAACCTCCTGATTGCTGGAATCTATGTCAAATGCTCATTCTCATTCTTTGACAGAGGGAAACCTCGTGTACCCTGCATACGGAGGAGTCCCAATCGCTGATGCTGGCTCTGTCGACTTCAACAGTTCGCTCACCGATACGGACAGCATCGTTTCCACTGCTCAGATAGTCGATCAGAAAGGAGGCGCTGCTGGAGATGTTATTCCTCCGCCCCCTCCACCGGTTACGCTTACTGCGATTGACGGAGACCTAGTGAATGTGACCGTTGATTCGCTAGTCGCAGATCAAACGCAATCATCACCAACCAAACGTTCAGTGAAGGACTATGTCCAAATCTTCAAAGGCACTGGCACTGGTCCCAATGACCGGGATGGGTCAATCGAGGGAACTGGTTATCTGACGTTCACTGTCGTCGATAATTCTACATACAACGTCGATGCTTGTCTGAACTTCTGTGACCGTGTTGAGCAGTGCGGTGAGCAACTTTCCTTAGTGCTATTTCCGATTCACCTAATTTATCTCCTGATCAACTTTAGTATTCGCCAATCTCTACTACGAGTTTAACAATCCTGGACTGGACTCTGGAGGATCTAACCTCAAGTGCGCCGTGTATGCGGATGTTCACAAGGCTTCCGAAAAACTAAACAGAGGTGGTCAGCAACTCGCTCCTCCTCCAGCGGGTCTTACCTATATCCAGCAGAGTACTGGATGGACTACTAAATCTCTTCCGGAACCAAAAACACCTGATGGCTTCGAACTCGTGTTTGGACCTACGAATGGAGCGAATAATGCACCAGGGGTATGTCTTCCATCTTCAACTCCGGAAGGGAAGAAAAAGCTGATCATTATTATAGTATATGGGCTTCGCATTCATTGACAGATACGACGTCCAAGCCTGCGCAGACCTTTGCAACACTCGTGGTGCTGACAGTCAAGGTGGAAACTGCCAGTATTTCAACATTTGGAGGGCCCTTGTGGATGGTGTCCCGACGACGTACACTTGCTCTATGGTGTGTCAGACTCGTCTTCGCTACATATCCGATTTCCTGATCAATTTGCAGTATTTCTTGGTCGCGGATGAGTCCACCGCTGTGAACTTTGGTTAGTTGTGGGATAATCTTAATGTCCTTCTTCATTTGACTGACTGCATTGCTTGCTCAGGTCAGGGAGACCTTGCCGTGTCAGAGTCTCGTGGATATCGTCGCAAGAACGTCATCCCTGATGGTGGATTTGAAGGATTCAACTGCGGTACCAACATCACTGCTCCATTCTGCTTTACTCCTGGCTATTCCGCCTGGAAAGGAATTTCCCCCGCTACTGGTCACCTTGATGCCTCCATCTTCAACTATGCGCCCTATGCTAGGACTGGCCACGGTGTGGCTCTTCTTGGCTCCGCATTCGGTGAAGACGACTTCCCTGGTACCCTGACTCCTGCTTCGAGCCTCGATACCGAAGTTGGGAAGACTTATACGTTACAATTCTTCCATTCCAGTGCCTTTTCTGGCCCTGAAGGCGAGGCGGATGCATTTGTCGAGGTTCACTGGAATGATGCGGTTATTGCCACGATAAAGCCCGGTTTCAGTAGTTGGACCTTCTACAGCTTCAACGTCGTTGCTCAAGGCAATGATGTTCTGCAATTCCATGGAGGGAAAGCTCCCTCTTATGATTTCCTGGATGATGTGAGCCTCTTCCTCACTATTGGCTGAAGCAGGACGATACTCGGATTACATAGAAACGCTAAGTTGAAAGGGACTTTGTAGAGTATCCTCGTGTATATTTACATTTGGTATAAACTACCATATTTCTACGTATTGACTAGTCGGCGGTCATTAGTATTTCGTCTATACGGGGTGAAGTAATTATTTAATATTATTATGATTGTTTTGAAGATTCGAAGAGAGATCTTGATTTATAAGACTATGGACTCGCCTTTGTATAAGGGGCATAATAGCTCAACGGAGATAGTCCTAAGGTTCATGCGTTCATGCGCCGGCGAAATTCCCGCCACCGCTCACCACTCTAGCCAGGCCGCGACCTTTGATTTGAAGGAAAACTTTTCTTGGATTTCGTGCACACAGCAAATTCAAAACAATCAACACAGTTTGCTACTACCTGTCTAGTCAAACTTATTAACACCTGCAGGAACGCCCTTGGCAATGGCAGCCCAGCTTTCACGAGAGCTGATATCGTTCCACCATCTATAGGACAAAGACAGGAATAAATTCAAGAAACACAAAGAAACAAAACGCACCTAGTAACATTAGGCCCTTTGCTAGTCAACAAATCGCTTCCTGCTGTGGCGAGGAGGGATCCGGAGGGAAGATGGAAGAGGTCTGCTAGAGTGAGCTCCTGTGAATAATAATAATACGAGTCAATGGTGGTACAAGTTCAGTTGGAACAGTGAAAAGTAAAAGCTCGAGGGTGGTCAGATAATGAAAAAGGACTAACATCACCACCCATGTATTTCTGCTCTGCCAATATTTTCTCGTATGCGTCGAGTTTGGCAGAGAGAGTCTTGATAGACTCGTCATAGACGGCATCGTTCTTGGTCTGGCCGAGCCTGTAATCATAACACACAAAGTTATCAGTGGTTTAGCATCGCAGTAGTGAATTTGCCGAGCCAAAGCCAAAAGTCGGAGGAACAGAAATACTAAGTAGTAGTACTCACATAGACTTAAAGATAGCTTCGAATGTAGCTGTGGATGCAAAAGGATCGAAATTCGATTGCTCGATCGAAACCCCCTGCTCGAATAAAGCCTTCGCCTTCAAGTCAGAGTCTGGAGTAAGCTTGGGGCCTTGATTGGGGTATTTAGCATCCAAGTAACGACAGATGGCTCGAGATTCGAAGAATGTGAAGCCATCGTCATCCTGGTCACGAGATAGATAGATAGATAGATAGATAAGTTAGTAGGGAGTCTTCGATATCAATGGAGGTGATAGAAGTGATACACGTGTTGTACAGGCGTCAAGATACTAGTACTCACGATATAAGGAACCTGGCCAAACCGTTGTTTCTCGAGGAAAGTGGGGGCTTTGTGCTCGCCTTTGAACAGATCGATGACGACCAACTCGAAGGGTATCTTCTTCTCGTAGAGGACGACGGCGACACGCTTCGTGCAGGTGGATTGTGGGTTACCATAGAGCTTGAGAACCATCGCTGACTCTTGAGTTCGAGGTTAAGAAGAGAGAATTGTTTTGAGCTGGTAGTTAGTTTGATGGTAGCCATCTTATTAATAAGCTAGCCTGCTAGCTTACAGTAGTGGCCGTTGAAAATTCCTAGTTCAAAAAAGGCAATAGTTTCCCATCACTGTAGAGAACCGAAAATCCTGCCAAAATGTGGCCACACAACGACGACAAGTGGTAAGGCAGTTATTTCGATGCTGGGGATCGACACAGGCAGTCGTCTTACGGCGCCCAGTCAGGGCGTTTTGGTGACTTTTGTTGTACAACGCGAGTTGCCTTTTTGGGGGTCGGAATTTTCAACGACCGCTACTGTAAGTCTGCCTAGGGGAGACTAGCCAGACGCTCATGTACTCGGGGCTTGCGTTGATGATCTGATAACACCAGGCACAAACGCCGGTAAATCCGTAAGTCCCGACCGTACAAGAGGCTTGTAGTTTGGTTGTGAATCGACATTTTTGGGAGGGAAGGGTAAAAAGTGACGGAGGTCACCAGGCCCAAACTCCCGTAAATCCGAAGCTCACGAAAACCTTTTCTTTTCCAAATGAATTTCCTTGTTTACAACTCGAACACCTTCGTTCATTGGACATCCGTGTCCACGCTGCTTTTCCTGCGAAAGTAATCGTGGACGCTATCGTATCTCGATGGACAGGGAATGACTTAGAGTATTCGGCTACGGTTGGTGTGGATAGCTTGACGAAGGTCAAGATTTCAGTTCTGAGAAGTAAAGGTGCTATGGTGTTGGATGTACAGGAGTTGCACGATTCGTTGGAAGCTTATAAAAGATTGGGATTGTGGTTTTGCTGCGAGTCGAAATTCTTGCGAGAGAAGGCTAAAAATTGACGGAGGTCATGGCGTTGGTGGTGTTGGGATTTGGACTGCTGGCGGAAAACGTTTTTGCCCGAAAGTGTTTTACTAGAGGACTCGAAAATTCGGTGTACATGTTTCCTTGCCGTTTGTAAACCATTCTGTTCTTTCTTGATTTTTCTGTACCCGCGTCCTTTGTGTTCTATTTGTTGGTCAAGTCGACTTTCTTAGTCAAGAGATGTATGTAGATATGTATACAGCAGGTGTAGCTCTTCAAGGCGGACCAATGTTTTGTTGGATTTGGGAATATACGTAGGATAAAATAGCGCATAGTTACCTGTAGGCTCGGAGGTCCAGACGTTGGGGCTCAGACGTTCGTTTGTTCGTTCATTCGGGAATGCTATGTAGTACATAAAGAAGCTCCGATTCGAAATATATATTTCTTGGATTTTGTGCACACAGCAAGTTCAACATAATCAACATCGTTTGCTACTACGCGTCTAGTCAAACTTATTAACACCTGCAGGGATGCCCTTGGCAATGGCAGCCCAGCTTTCACGAGAGCTGATATCTTTCCACCATCTATCAGACAAAATTTAATCGTCACCGTGAGTCGTGAAATGAACCGTCGAAATTCACAAGACGTACCTGGTAACATTAGGCCCTTTACTAGTCATCAAATCACTTCCGGCTGTGGCGAGGAGGGATCCGTAGGGCAGGTGGAAGAGGTCTGCTAGAGTGACTCCCTGTGATATCGATTTGGTCAAGGCTCAGTTGGAACAGTAAAAAGTAAGAGGGAAAGGGTAGTGGAAGATGAATGTGAAGGAGGACAAGAAACAAGAAGCAAGACTCACATCACCACCCAAGTATTTCTGCTTTGCCAGAATCTTCTCATATGCATCGAGTTTGGCAGAGAGGGTCTTGATAGCCTCGTCATAGACGGCGTCGTTCTTGGTCTGGCCAAACCTATAAGAAATACGACCGGGTTAATTTCAGGTTGACATTCCGACGCTGTGATAGCAGAATCTCCGAGTCAGGAGTAAGTACCGCTACTCACATAGGCTTAAAAATAGCCTCCATGATAGCTTTGGACGCAAAAGGATCGAAATTCGATTGTTCAATCGAAACCCCCTGCTCGAATAAAGCCTTCGCCTTCAAGTCGGAGTCTGGAGTAAGCTTGGGGCCTTTATTGGGGTATTTAGCGTCCAAGTAGCGAGAGATGGCTCTGGATTCGAATAGTGTGAAGCCATCGTCCTCCTGGTCATGGTGAACAGATAGATAGTTAGCAGGGAGTCAGATATATAGTCAGACTTGATCGTGATATCGATTGAGGAGATGGAAGTGACACACGCATTCAAGTTGTACGCGGTCAAGATACTAGTACTCACGATATAAGGAACCTGGCCAAACGGTTGCTTCTCGAGGAAAGCGGGGGCTTTGTGCTCGCCTTTGGACAGATCAATGACGACCAACTCGAAGGGTATCTTCTTCTCGTAGAGGACTACGGCGACACGCTTGGTGCAGGTGGCTTGTGGGTTACCGTAGAGCTTGAGAACCATTGTTGACTCTTGAGTTCGAGATTAGGAAGAGAGAATTGTTTTGAACTGGTAGTTAGTAGTTGATGATAGCCATACGCTCATACTCTTCGCTTTTAAAGAGGTCTGGTCGTAGACTTTGACATGTTGATGATGACGCGAGTGTACAACGTCTTATTAGGGGCTTTAGTCAGATTTTACTGACTACGCTGATGGATCTGCACAAGATGTATTAGCTATATGGAATGATACACGAATGATATTCATATCCGCCTCAAAATTTAAAATTGACTATCCTTACAAGCACGTTGTCATTCCCAATGACACATAGCGACATTTCTTGCGGGCGCAGTAAAGATGGTGACACGCTTGAAAGTGAAAGAATTTGAGCTGAACCGCCATAGTGGTCAAAAAGAAAGGAATGTTATCTTATCTTATCTTTGCATCACTCAGTGCCTCATGCCGCTAATGTTAGGTTGTGTCCATCATGCGCTCAGCGCTACGCCTTCTCAACTCTCATGACCGCCCTTCAATGGCTTTTGAAGGCTTTACGACGACTATTTTACGATAAAGCTCTGCGGTCATCTCTCCGTGGGATAGTTCTCCTCTGGAACTTCTTAAAACTCCAGGTCAAAAGCGCTCGGAAAAGCAGGAGAAATGGAAAAGTTTTGAAGGATGGAACGGTACCAGGATTGGAGGATGACAAGCTAGAAAGGGCTGCTCAGGTTGCTCAAAAACCGCCCGCAGAAGCATCGGTCATTGTATGTGCAAGTCGTGTCCCAGATTCAGTTCACCTCTATCCTTTCAGCGGACCAAATGCATCAGTCTCGTCTCAGGATATACCTACTTCTTCATTAAACCCAGAAGAAGGCCTTCCTCGCCCACGAACTTCATCCAATTCCCGTATTTCCTATCCCAACATCTCAGGTCACACCCGGGGCTCTGCCAATGCCTCCCGAGTCTCCATTGTTGGAAGGGGTAGCAGAGCTTCTTCACCTGCTTCCGGAACACGTATTTCTGTCTACGATCCGAGCACTCACGCGTCTCCAGTCCCCAGTATTCGTGCTCCCACTCCACCTCCAACGGTCGTCATTCCAAACACGCAAGTGCCGATACCGTCCCATCCGTCCGCTTCTCATTTATCTATCGACATCCCTCCTGCCAACGAAGACTCCTTCCGAATCACGTTGAGGCGTCCAACTGGTGTACTTGCTGGAGGAGAAGATGGATATGACGTTGCCCTCACGACTTCACCCGTCCAAGAGGGTGTGACCACAGCCGGAAATTGGCCAATTACAGAGAAAAGACCTATGCTCAAGGAGATTTACGAGAATTTCTTTGCAATGGCGCCGGAGATTTACTTCAGGTATCATGAAGATGGAATTGTGTGCGTGTTTGTACTTTTGATGAACTATCCTCTCAATTGACCTCACAAGCCAGGCCGAAGGAAATCCACGAATATAAGATCTCGCCGCTGACTACCTGCTTCCAAGAGTAAGTGCTTCAGTATCTCTTGAATCAACATCTGATGTTCTGCAGACCAGACCCTGTTGGCTGGAAACAATGTTTGCATACCGAGGGTGCCCGCTATTTTTGCTACGAAGAAAAGGTGCCTGCTTTCCACCGCGACATGACCGACGGATCACTGACCGAGAAACCAGAAAATTTACACTGATGCCAACATCCTTGACGAACGCACAAGAAGACACGCCATGACATTGATACAACAATTTACCGACTATTGCAATGAATACCAAGTGCAATTATCCAGCTCTACGAACATCGTCTTTGACCTTTTCGACCAATACATCAAAGGAAAAACACCAGAAAACGATTACTTCAAATGCAGATATTACCTGGTTGATCACGAAAACCGGTCTGTATTCTGGTTGGACGAATTTGAGGCAACGGAGTTTGAGACTTGGCAGTCGGTAAAGGGTGTTACAGAGTTATCACATCTTCGTGCGTGTTTCTTTTTTAAGTTTCTGCCTAATCATGTTGATGTTGACCTCATTGCAACACTGGCAGGTCATGAGATTGAAGCACAGTACTGGTACCACTGTCATTTATTCCCAGACTGCATTCCTCTCCCGACCGAGCTGGTGGATGAACTACGGGGTGTCCTTATGCATTGGATTGGTGGTGAGTCTTGCCTTTGATTTTCTCCATAAGCAGGTTATGTGACGTTTTCCGCAGATACCCTGACATCAACAACGAGCACTGTTCCTTATCCCGTCGGAGAACTACAAAACATGCTCAGTCTCGCTAGTGATTTCAGAAGTACGTCTTACCACCTACCCCCTTCCGTTCGTCCGTCCGCTTACCGATGATTAACATCTTACCTTCCTTTTCTTCCTCAGAAACCACCAACCCAGCCTTATGCGTCTCTGCCTACAGCCGCCTCATGCACATCGTCGCTCGATATCGTTTTACTCATTTTCACGGCCAAACCGTCGTCCGTCTCGACAGAGACAGATCTGTCTATCTTCCACCTGATTTCGTACCCTCGCAATCTTGGCTGATGTTAAGTCTCTCGCCATGGATGTTTAGCACGCCGGATATCTATTATAATGCGTTGAATAAGATTTGGATAGATGGGATGATGCATGAAGCTACTTGGGAGAGGTTTATTAATGGGTTGAAGGAACAGTGGCAGGAGTTGATTTTGTTCGTGAGTATTCAGACTTACAGGCTGCTGGTTACGCGGAAACATGGTCCAGTCTGATTAATCGCTCGTTTAGGGAACCGTTCTCTTGAACGCCAACGTCGCCTTCCTAGCCATCCAATCCGTCGATGAGTCTACATCGCTGCCTCAAAGGTCTCCAGCGCAAATTGGTAGCTATCTATCCGTGGTAGCAACGTTGGGGAGCATCATACTTGGTCTCTTCCTCGCTCGCAAGCATCGTGTCAAACCAAAAGAATCTGCAGCAGATGCGGCCAACTTTTTGGCTACTTGGGCGATGGACGAAAATGGTGATACCAATAGTACGATAGGGTTGGAGACGTTGGCGATTTTGTATAGTGTGCCTTATGCGTTGCTTATGTGGGGGTGAGTCTTCCTTTCCTATTCTACATCCTATCAGAGTTCAAGCTAACCGTTAATCCAGAGTCATCCTCTTCTTAGTAGGCTTCTCCGCCATGTGTTTCGAATCCGCCAACGTTCTCGTCAGCTCCCTCATAGGCTGCGCATGGTTCGTCGTCACTTTCTTCGTCACTTGGTGTATCTTCTCCCTTGCTTCATGGAACCAAGCAGGCAGGAAAAGTTTCTGGGAGTGGGTGTTTGGTCTTGTTCGTCATGGGATGATTTTACTGGTATTGGGGGTGAGGATGGTGCTTCGACGCCTGAGCAGTGGTGGATGCCTGTCTCGGGGTACTTCGTCGCCCGAGGAAGATGAGGATGGGCACAGTCACAGCCAGAATCACAGTGAGACCAATGAGAAGGCCACGGTGGTACAGTCCCCCTCGGATATACATGACCATGATCAAAATAGACCCTATACACCGAGCCATCGTCGTTCACCGATGGAGATGGAGACATCAGCACTGGACTCGGAGTCGCAGGATGACAGTGACAGCCGAGGGAGGACGAGCATGCGCACACTGAGGAGATGGAAGGTGTCGTTGTTTGGTCAGCAAAGATCAAGTGGGGATACGGGGAGGACTGTGGTGTAGGTTATAGGCGAAGACAGGCGGAAAGGTGTATGTTGAGGGATCTAGACGAATCTAAAGATATATTGTGGTTGTGTGCTACTGAAATGTTCTGAGTTCACGCAGATTTATGTAACTGCTGTATTGATAGCTCACTATTTACAAAAACCTTGGTACATACTCTTTTTACCCAGGGCAAGTGTAACGTGTACGTAACATCTGAAGAAGAAACATCGCTTCAACACTCGGCTTCAACTTCAATAACACCAAGCAAGCCAATCACACCTCCATACTCTCACACCCTCACACCCGGGCCCATATCCCATATCCCATCATACCATCCTACATCTCCTCCTAACATCCTGACAAAGTTCCAATATCGCACTCAATGCCTCCCACCGCTTCTTCGTGTACCTATCATGCTTAAGACCAACGGTACCGGTTTGCAGTAACGGAAAAGACATCTAGATGGTAAGCCAGTTTTGCAAGGTGCTCTGCGCCGGGGTGGGTGCATTTGTTGAAGTCACCAACAGGGAGGTTGAGGGTGAGGTGTGCGAGTTTGTGAGGAAGTTTGTGAGGAGAAGGAGGAGGACTACTATCCTTATCCTTATTCTTGTTTTGATCGAATCCCGGAATGATTTTCACTTCAAACGGGAGATTCAGAGTCTTCAGTCTAGGACATCCTCGAGCAAGGATAGGTAAGCACTCGACAGTAGGAAGTCCTCCGTACTTCGTCTCCGGCTCAATATGCAAAAGCTCGATCAGATCCGGCCAGGCGGTACAAATGTGGATAATATCCCCATCTGCGACGTAGAACTGATCTGCGAATAAAGAAATATTGACTTCTCTCAGGCCATGTAGGGTGTATAAGGGGTGAATGAAACTCGTTAAAGGCATGGAAGGTCTATCATCGGGTATGGTTATCGCCAAACCACCTTTGAGGTCGACGACTAAGCGGGTTAGGGTGGTTGACCACAGTGAAGAAGGGATGGAGGCGGCGGAAAAAAGCATTGTGCATTGGTCTTCCTTTTCCAGACCGGAATCTCCTATGAAAAGGGATTCTAACGGAGATTCTTGGTAGATGGATAGGAGTTTGGGTCCAGCACTGGCGCTGCGGGAGGAGAGGAATAGGTCTAGATACTTTAATGATTTGGGGCTGGGTGGGCTATTGGAATTCTAGTCCAGGATAGTCGTAGATCTAGAGCTGATCCCGGTGGGCCGTAGGTCAACTGTGAGAGCCTCTAAATGTTGCAGGTGATAAAGAGGTCGCAGGTCCAGAGTATCGAGGTCTGTATACGAGCGGTGGATCCTGAGCGTAAAGGAGCGGAGAGTTACTAGTTGGGAGACTGGTGGAAATAGGCCATCATGATCTTTGGCGTAAGCAATTACAAGAGATTGGAGAGGAATGGGAGTGATGTTCTCGCTGACGAGAGAGAAGTACTTCAATAGACCTGGAGTGTCCGGACCGAAGAAGGAAGCCGAGGTGAGAGATGGGAAGTACATCATTTCGTCTGAGATAATTTTGCCGAAACAGCTGAATTTGGTTAAGGATGGGAGGGGAATGGGGTGCCAGAGACTTATGTGGATATAGACAGAGGGGTGGATATGTACGGTGCCCGTAATAATAAGGCTCTTCACTTTGCTAGAGTACAAGTCAAAACGGGCCAAACAGTCTTCATTGTGCTCGAAGCCCTATGAAAGCAATAAGTAAGGAGATCGCAGCAAAATGGTCCTGGAAACTTACCCATTGCCCATCTAGAAAAGTCATTTCAGGCAGCAGGGAGAAAAAGCCTTGACACCTCTGTAGTATGCCACAGAACCCGAATGGCCGGGTGGAAAAAAGCTTTACAGCTCAATGCACAAGAGAGGAGATCTCTCTTGTAGCCTTTCGCTCGAAGATCGACGAGGTTTCTGTCTGCATGGTTGATGTCTTCGACGAAGTACTCGAATGTCCGTTCTATGAGCTCTACTGGAAAGGTTTGTCTGGCATCTTGATCTTGAGAATGGAAAGCATCAGCTATTGAAGTACATAAAGGTAGTGCGCAACGAGTCGTTAACCAGGGAATTAGATGTTTCTGTGAGTCTAAATTGCGAGGAGGTGGACAAGCAAGACGCGTTATTTGCTTCAGACGCGCTTGACAAACACTTCCAAAAAAATCTACTCCTGCTTCCACTAGTAGTACTGCCTATGAGCCCTGGACACATCTCTCTCTCTTCAAAAAGTATCATACTCTCATTATAATGGCATCCAAGCTCAATGCCAGGCATGCTCTCTCTTCTAGTCAAGCACCTCCACGAAAACGCGCCAAGCTGGACGAAATCTCGAATAAACCAAAGGCATCCACATCTAATCAAATCTCCAAGTCCGGGCAGCCTTCAAGCTTCAAGACGGTTGATGAAATCCAGGTAGCGTTGGAAGCACACCATCCTGATGCTTTGGCAAAAGGTAATGTCGAAATATTGCTGTGTGTATTCACGAATAGTTACTTAGGTCAATAATTTAGCGTTAACGACTATACGCAACCAATTTACTCTCAAGCAGAGCGAACTTCCTATATCTCCCTCTGATGGTAGGCTGATGATGACACAGCAATGGATGGGTCGAGCACCAGGAGCTTCAGACATCTTCAAATTATGGGAAAAGGCCGATCCAGTGCGTTTCGTTTCTCCACTCGATTTTTGTTGTGATTCTGAACTTGTCTTATCCCTATTTTTCTAGAAACAAAACGCCTTAATATCCCTACTCGTCTCCGTTCTCTCATCTATCCTCAGCCTTCTTTCATGCAACTACACTTACCATGCTTTGGGAACACCTATCATCAAGACTCTGCTCACACCTCAATGGATCAGAAAATTTAATTCCTATGTTGGAGGGCCGCATGCAGATCTTCTTTTATCAACCTTGAAGCTATGGAACAGTATCGCAAACTTTGCGAGTGGAAGGGAACGCAAGAATGTGTTGGAGGCTTTTCCTTGGGAGATGAAGGTACGTTGGTTTCGAGGATATCCTTTTACCCCTTGGGTGAGTCATGAATGAAACTCATTTCAAGATTTAGAATCTTCCCCGTCTTCTCAACATGCGAAGGAAAAGCAAAGGTTCCGAGCAGGTGGATGTTTTGGATAAACCAGGTGCGTCTCTAGCAGCTAACTATTCTTATGAACCTTTGCTAATCCTGCCTTCAATGCAAATATAGACATCCGAACTCTCTACATCCTCTTCCTCCTCTCCTTCATCGATTCAGACACTTCCACCCAAATCAAAACAACGTTTTTGGAACAACACCGTGATGCGCTGCTCGCTATATTCAAGGGGCTTCATCAGGATCTTTATCTCGTTATTCGAAGAGTCCTAGAGGTATTTTGGTCTGGGTTATGGGGTGATGCGAAAGTGAAGCGTACGGTGAAGATTGGGTTGTTTGGTGAGGTGACTATTGCCCATGTAAGTCTCTTTCTTTCTTCAATTTTTCCCCATTCCTATTCTACAGACGGTTTTCACCATCCTTGTTTACTTTTTCTTTCTTCTTATTCTTTTTTTTTGTGTTTTTCGCTGAAATTGATACCATTATATCATACAGCTACTAAAACTATACACCCGCTCTCACCCCGAAGACGGTGATCCCGACCACGTCCCAGCCGACCTCATACACCACTTCTTTCTCGCCATCTGTACTCGACCTGGTCAAGGTATCTGTTTCAGAGACCGGGGGTGGTATCCTCCTGAAGTCGATGGAGACCGGACACGCGTTGAAAATCTCGACGCTGACGAAGAAGATAATACGAGTCAATCGAAGGGGAGAGGAGGAGGCAGGGTATATAATAAGATCCTCGCAAACATGCTGAAGACGTTAAAAGCGAATGAAGACCCCAGACAGCAGGAGCTGACGCTCAAGATACTTGGGGCGTGTCCTGAGTTGGTTGCTGGGTGAATACCTTCATTTTTTGTCGTTTTTTTCCTTCTTATTTTCGTGTCATTTTATTCTTTCATTTTTTTTTTGGCTGTCGAGTTTTATATCTTACTGATACACTTGCGCAGATATTGGTCCGGTGTAAATCTCACTCTAGAACCTCGACTCTCTTCCAAATGGATAGCCAACATCTCGCTTTTTGGGTCTATAATCTCGTTACCTATACCTACTACATCTTTCCTTCTGCCCACAACGTCTTCATCATCCTCATCAAATACATCTCCCTCATCATCGAGTCTGAGTAGCAACAACAACGCCATGTACCACCCAACCCCACCTCCCCTTTCCACAATCATCGAAAATGTCTTTCCCTCGGTGAACACGAAAACCCACTTCTCTCGAGGCATCCAACCCAACAATAACGCTCTAGTGCAACATTGTACTGCGTTAGCCCTAAGCAAATGTTTGTTGAAGTATCAACGAGTGAGGGAGGAGTTGCTCAAGATCGCTGAGGGGCTGCAGGAGAACGAAGATGATGGGTATGGGTTTTTGGACGAAGAAGGCAAAGAGGGTCAATGGCGAAGGAGATTAAAGGATCTTGAAAAGGAAGTGAGGCGACGAGTCCCAGATTTTCAAGTTGTGTTGGCGTTTTTGCATCATGTTGAGGATGGGGCGTCATCAAAGGCAGACAGTGAAGTGGGGAAAGGCAAAGAAAAGGAGAATTCTAGTGCTCTTGGTGCACAGAAGACTGCTCCCAGACCAAATGCGACGAAAAGAGCATTATTAGGCGAAAGCGCACATAGACTCTTATGGTTATATCAGACTTGTCTTCCCGGGATGGTCGCAGAGGCTAGGTTTGACGTTGGGAAGCTTTTGGGGAGTTTTGAAGCTGGGTGGGACTGGGACGTTGTGAAGAGACAGACACAGAAGAAGAGTGGTGACGATGACAATACCGATGATGTTGAGGATGAAGAGGGACAGGGAGAGGACCGAAAACCATCCGACAAGTTACACGATGTGGAACAGCTTCATATATTGAGGCTGCTTGGTGCGAGTGAGCAATTCTCATGGAGTGCGAAAGGAAGTGCGTATAACAATGGTCATCTTACTGTTCTGTGTACGTATATCTGACGTTCTTGACCCTTGGTCTGATTAGGTTCTTCCAAACACACCAATCTATATATCCTCCTCAAAACCCTAGCGCTCAACCGAATCCCTGCGATAACCCAAGTGTTGGTTTCTCTTCTCGAACGAATGCTCTCGAATAGCATTCTATTCCAAGAAGACGCTGACGCTGAGGAGCCTGGTCTTTGGCTTGCCTGTCTTCCTCATATACAGCGTGCCCATGCCCGTACGCCAACCGGTTCTGGTTCTGGTTCTGGTTCCGGAACACCCGACGGCGCGCTTCTTACGGATGAAGTAGACAGTGTCGTCGTGTTCTTGGACGACTGTGTACAGAGATGCTGGAAGACTCCGTATCGGTATATCGATGAGCTGCGTGCCCTTCATAGCACCAGTATCCACTCCACTCCCTTAGACTCGACATCTGCCTCGACTTCGACTTCGACTTCTTCTCATCAAACCCTCAGTCCACTCTTAATGACAGTCCTTGAACAACTCACAATCAAAGTTGCCAACAAGCTTCTATCTCCTTCGGGTGTCCTCGCCCTGTCCACCTTCGTCCGCAAATTAGTGTTGAAGCTGTCCAGTCAGACAGAGGATCTGCAGTTCCTACGTTCTTACGCTAATAAAGTCGACGAAGCGTTGGCCAAGGAGAAGTTATTCTTAAATCACCCCGTCGTAAGTCAGGCTATTCGGAGGGAAGTGGGTGTTCTTTTGTATTGTCTGAAGTACGAAATCGGTTTGGGGTCGGGCTCAGGGTCGTCTTCACCGTCCATGGAAGTGGACGCAGACGTGAGCAATGCGAGTATCCAAGAATTTCTGGCGGATGCTGAGAAACTGGTTTTGGGTACGCTGCACTGTATCGTTATTCATAATCCTTTCCTGACTGAATCTTCTTATTTGACAGGATCGCCATCAGACAACGTAACCGCTGCTTTCGAGCTCATTGACTGGGTCCGTCTTGTCGGTAAACCCCTTCAGACGGATGACATTTGCAAGGTTGCAAGGCTGGTGTCCCGTTTGCATCCACCGGCACTAGCAGAGCTCTGTCAACATCTTGATCCGTCTGAGAAGCTTTTGTGGGATGGGATGAATGTGCTTGAGAATTTGGAAACGCAAACTTCCATCATGTGAGTGAAATAAATTGTCTGAGATGACCATCCGTGTTGATTCGTCCTTCTCGTTTTTCTGTTCCAAGTCCATGCTTTGAAGTCCTATTGTTCAACTCTACTCCTCAACACGTCACAGAGGCATCGCATCAAAAGACTTTTTTAGCGTCCATCTTCACGCATTCGTCCAGCCTGTCCGATCTAAGGCGTGTCATTCGGATTATCACACATGCGTTGGCCGGTCCGGAAAGGGAGAACCATATCGTAGAAGGTCTGCTCAAGCTGATAGGAGCTGTTGTCGAGCAAGGCTATACGTCTCTCTCTCCTGAAGACTGCTTGGCTTTGAAGTATTTCATCTTCAACCGGGTCGGGGTTCTCAAGGGGTATTTTGAGGGTAGAAATCTTGATGATGGTGTTTGTGATGGTCAGAAACGTTTTCCTTCGCTTTCTACGCTCCTGCTGACTGAAAGGTCGTCCTAGCTCTTCGGAAAATCCTTGAGAGTTCGCTTGACCCGCAAAATGAAGACGATAGACGTATGGCCTCGGAGATGTCTCTTTACTGGAGCAATGTCTTGAAGAGAGCAGTGCAGGATCATACCGAAATTTCTGTAAGCTAAGCTATCTCTCGTATGGCTGAAAGAACTATTATTGACTTGTTTGTTTGTAGGATTACGCCATGACCTGGATCCAATACTCTCCTCTGAAGGAAATTTTCAATCTTTTCGACACTATCTCTGGTTCGGCAGAACAGCACCCGAAATTGCTGGAGCGGATTCTGCAAGCTTTGATGAAGCTGAAACCTATTTGTGACTTCGAGATGCAGCTTCAGAAACGTCTTTCTCAATTCCTGGCGTTATCAGGTCGTCTTCCTGATTCCCATGTGACAAATGACTTGGTGGAGATGGCTCTTTCCTCGAGGCTTCCCATTGGCCATGACGGTCTTGTACTATACGGCGTGCAAACTTCCCAACTGGCACTTCGCTGGGAACGGCGTTTGGAACCCCTGTCAAGGGATTTCAGCCTCTTCTCGTATCTGGAGGGGGAAACTATGACCGAACTGATTGCGAAGATTGTCAGTCACGCAATCTACAGCCAGAGTCTCTCAAAGTCCAGCCAAGCCATCTCTGCGTGGTTACGTTCTGATGCATGCAAACGTCATCCGGTAGAAGAGCTTGCGAAGGTTTTTCACGCGTATTTGGATTGCACACATTGCAGCGGCGCCGAGATCCCAGAAGCAGATTCTGATGTTTGGCTTGCCCAAGTTTCTCGATTGGTGAAGGCGTCTGTAGATAATGCTATAGCCGACGAGAGTCGCTATCTTTGTAGCGCTTGCATCCGGCTTCTGGTGATGCTACTGCCTTCCAAGCGTAGCGAAGTGGTTGCGAAGGTGGTGAAGGAGATCAAGCGTCTATCGTCGTCCTCGCTTTCAAGCGAATTGCTCAGTGTTGGATGCGATCTTTCCAAAACACGTCTTGAAGGGGCCGATGAGCTGATTGACGCACTCGTCGACCACTCTCTTCAGTGGGTTGTGCGTATGCTGGCATCGGGTGATGATGTTGACCGAAATGCTGTTTATCACTTGAGTATGTTATGTTTCCCGATATCATCACATTTTTTCTAATCTCAACTTTCTGCAGCTCGCCTTTTGGAGACAGTACCTTCCGTAAAGAGTCACTTGGCCGAACCTGTCCTGATTGCTGTCGTACAAGATCAGCTGCACGACCTTGCTGCCTTGAGACTCTTATCAGCATTGTTACCCAAAGCTAACCTGAAGGTATTCATCATTTTCAATTGTCCTCTACGCTTGTACTCACAAGGACATTACAGCCTCTGGTAGTTAACCGTCATCTGCAAGGTGTTGTGCAGAACCCCGTCTTCTTCAAGTTGTGCTCTCTACCTTCACTGGAAACCAACTCAGTTCGAGAAGCCCTCATCGACGTTCTCTACATTCTCTTCCACCTTCATCCTACAAATACTTGCCAACCAAATCACGTAGAACCCCTCGTACAGATATATCGGGGTACCGTGTCTACACCAGATCGCAAATTATTGTCCATCTTCCAGCTGTTTGAAGTGCAACGCAAAACGTCAACAGCGTCATTATTCGATCGGTGGTCAGCGAACCCGGACGTGGCGTCATCCAGCGCCATCGAGGCCTTCCAAAGCGTCGACTCGATTCTGGTTCTGAGGACCTGTCTCCACTTCCCACATTGGAGGACATATGAGGAAGACTTTTCGGAAGATGGACAAGCTTCAGTTTCCCGAGACATGAATGTGTATGACCCAGTTTTCCTGATTCTACTCTTCGCACATGCTCTGACTGAGGACCCACCTCAGTCGGCATTCACATGGGTGCAATTGTTCCGGACGAACATGGTGGGCCTCATAATAATGGCTCTATCAGCTAAAGACGAGAGGCTTCGAGAGCTCGCTGCACCCCAGATCGCAGTCCTCTGGAAAGGCTTGGAGGTGTGTATATCTTCATTGACAGAATTTTCAGATTCTGACCTTGCTTTGGCTACAGAATGCAGACATGCAAGAAAAACCTCACGTCTTTCTGATCCTGGGCCTTTTGAGGGACGTATTGATGCCAACGCCTCAGAAACCTCCTACACGTTTGCCTTCATATACGACTCTTCTCCTAACCCACGCTCTAAGAGGCATCTTCTTTCCATCCAACTTCATCTACCCTCTCACCGCCCGTTTCTTGTTGCAACGACCTCGACTGGACGCGAACGACGTCCCCATGTTGTATAACATGTTGTTCAGTAGTGGCGATCACTGGAAGAAAGACCGTACATGGATAATCCGATTTTTGTCCAACGGCATGCAGAGCTCTGCAGATTGGAGGGTTTTCAAGCGTCGACATACTTGGGACCTTCTTGCGAGTATGTTGCAAAGTTCTGAACCTGACTTGGCGTTGAGAAAGGGTATTCTTGAGGTGACTCTCTCTCATGATAGCTACTTTGATTTCTTGCTCATTTCTGTTTATGATTAGGTCCTTGCCAACGTGACTGCCATGCCTCAGGCAGCGAATTCCCTGTTGCTCAAGTCTAGCCTTCTGACATGGATAGAAATGCAGCTCTTGAATCCCAGAGACGAGGAATGTATAGCCTGGCTGAAAGTCATTGAGAACATCGTAGTCGTGGTCGACAAGGATAAGATGGAGAGGGTCACCGATGGTGAATGGCGCGCTTGCATGGGCAGATGCCTTTTCTCGCTGTTGAGTGGTTGCAAGTCTAGTATGTGCTAATTGGTTCTTCTGCTGCTATCGTACTCACTACCACTTTTCCCTAGTGTTTGATCTGGGCATGCTGCACCTTGTGACGCGAGTGATGCTTCGTCTTTGTCTCCTTCCAGGAAAACACACTCCAAACATTGAGGAACTGTTGACGAAGGTAGTCCAGGTTATGCCGGAAGTGGACATGGACGGAAATAATCTGCAAGCAGACGAGGAGACCAAGATGGAACCTCAATGTCAGCCTCCTCACACAGCCTTCAGACTGCACGAGAAGCAATCGCTTAATGCTGGAAGGGCTTGGGGGGAGGCAATAGAGGCGCTTTGGCGGATTTCAATGATTTTGGACAAGAAAACATCCGCTTGGGACTATCTGACTGCTCGACTACTAGTTTGGCGGTCTATCAGACGGGATAGTGAGTCGGTTGGGGAATGGGCACGTCGGGAAGTGGTTCGTTCTTTACTGGCTTGAGAGTCTTGATACATAGCTTCCGTTGCTCAATGTACTCTAATCACCCTGCTGTATATAGACTCAATTTTTTGTTGCAAAATTCGTTAACTTTGATTGTATTATACGACAATGTAGGATAAATAGATACACAGATATAGATACAAAGCAATAAATAGCAGCAAGGAGGAGGTACGCAAGTAACGAAGGTTACAGCGAGTGCCCCGCACTAGGTCACGCCATTGCCCGCAGACTTGGGAAAGCCCGTATTTCCGAGTCGCACCGGTACGATCTCCGTGCATCAAAAGGAGAAGACGATAGAGAGGATTTTGGGTGGCCTGAGGGACGTTGAGACATGTGCAAGACATCGCATATTGGGTCAAGAACCTCCTAACCTCAGCTGTAACTGCGTCAGTGCTTGGCGCAGAGAATTTCCCGGATAAACTTCATTCACGTCCCAATGGCATACGTAGGAGTATCTTTTGGTAAAATTGACGTCAGCCTCGTCAGCGAGAACTGGAACTTGAGCAACGCACCCTCGGAGAGTTGGATGAGGTTTACAAACTACAAGTCAGACTGGCGCATGCTAACATGAGAAAAACGGGAGAAGGAAAAAGATTGGGACATGATATGTAGAACGATACGGAAAGAAAGTCGAAATGCATACCTTAGTTGGCTCGCGATGTACCACATAGTCTCCGTCGCCAAAGCTACATCCTCTCAGTGTTCGTATTTTTTCATATAGGACCAGCAGGAAGGCTTCAAAGAGTTCATGAAAACGGTCGACTTTGAAAGTGCAGACGATGGGCAGACCTACAAACTGATTCGTAGGCATCGCGCGTCGGGTCATCATTTCGTCACAAATGGATTATGGAACGAGATCGACACGTAGTTTTGGACGCGTACATGCATATGCACTGCGTACCGTCAGTAAAAGGACCGCGGTCAGTAGTCCAAGAACAACAGACCTGGCAATCCCATCATTCATCCTTCCTTCTTCCCAAACTTCCATCTTCGACGCCATCCTGGCGAGACCCTTGGACTTTCACTTATGATGATAAGGCGAAGGTTCTCCATTGGTTCAACATGGCCGACGTATTTTGACGCAGTCTTCCAGATTCCAAGGTTACTTTTCCAACGAATGATTTGGTTGTCGTAGTTGCTCTTGTAGTCGGTTGTAGGAAACAGTTATTCTGGCGATAACCAAAGACGACGGCTTTTGCCGCCCTTCCCGTTCTCTCTATCATTTATAGAACCATGCCCAAGTCGTTGTCCAGCCTCGGTACAGCCTTGCCGCTATCAGAACTGATGGTCTGGCGTACTTCAAAGCCCTTTCTTTCCCCCGGTAATACGCTCTTCCTCCTCCTTTTGATTCTGACTCCCGGGTAGCTTACCTGTATGCAAATGTTGCTGTCGTCGACCAACGTGACTAATGCAGGCGCTTGCAGACTATTTTGTTCCCCAACTCAACGGATTTCTCTCTCCTTGGGAAGATGCCAAGCTCAGAGACGTTGGAATGGGATTGTGAGAGCTTTTTCTCGAACTCAAAAGGATATGTGCTGACCAAACCAGACCCAAGGCGCGTATTGGGTGACGGGAGGGAGCCATGCTCTATTCCATACGAGATTTACGAGGAAATCTTTCTCTACTTTGATCCTCGGCCAGAAAGATTCGACCACAACAATAGTATCGGCCCATTTTATTGCAAACAGGTCCTCTTTAATCTCTCCTGTACATGTCGGCTTTTTCGCGTCATTGTTCTCCCATTCATATTCCACAACATCACCATCGTCACTCACAAAGACCACCCCCACGCTGCCAAAATCTACACCTTCTGTGAAGAACTCGTTCAAGTCCACGACAGCCAAAGCAGTTCACCGACTTCCAGATATCCCCGCTGCATCGCTCCCTATGTGAAGGAATGTCATTTATTGGGATCGAAGGCAGACATGCAGAATGACGGGCATCCTTCGGTGCACCTGCGAGCTTTATCTCATTTTCGAAATCTTCAGACGCTGCACCTGCAAAAAACGCCAATTAACAGAGACCTGTTCGGGACCGTACTTCCGAAACTCAAGAACTTGACCAACCTAGTCTTGGACAATCATGGTATTCATAGCGAGGAGGAATTGAGAGGTTTGTCAACCTATTCGTTTGTACGGCTACACGTTGGAGAATCCGATTCTCGGTACCGGGATCAGTCTCTTTGCTCTCACTTCAGTACCGAGCACTTGGAGGAGATAGAGACGAACGGTCATCACATATTTGAAACTCTCGCAGACAAGGGCCCTATGCATGCCTTACAGGTATTGCGTATAACTCCATCAGAACGCAGCCCATTATCTACACCGGGATTGTTTTGCAGCCTTTTGGCGCACGCACCTAATCTCGTTGAGCTGCGCCTGGGGAACATCATCGTGCTTGGTCCACTTCCTCGAGAAGGTTCAATTAGCTTACTGAACCTCGCACATCTCTCCTGTCCAGACCAAATGATCCCTCTATTCTCGTTTTCCGTGACGGAACCTGCCCTACGGGAACTCCACCTTTACCCCTCATTCCGTGATACTAGGGAAAATATGATTCCACCACCAATTTGCTACACCGTTTTACCCGGGCACATTGCCGCTTGCATGATCGAGCTCAAGATACCTTATGTATGGCTCGTGGGTCACTATAAAGACGAGGACGGGGACCTTTATACCTACGCACCCCACTTCGATCAATACTTTCCCCGCCTGGAAGTTTTGTCCGTATATGATCATGCTCATACTCGCAACGAGCATACCCTCTTCAAGAAAGATCCGGCTAGGCACCACGTAAGTCTCAGCTACCTAATTAACTCAGCGGAACGCTGAAATCTCTGTAGAAATATAAAAAAGACTTGTTTGCTAGAATTATCAAGATCTGCCAGGGTTTCCGAAACCTCAGAGAGATGAATATTTTTGTGGACAAATGCTACTTCCTCAAGCAACATCGCTCGTCTCGAGGTCCAGACATACCCTGGAATCTTCCTCTCCAACTGCAGACTGTTCGTTCATCTTTAAATAGTCTCACAAATCCCTTTCTGTGCAATGTATCCTTTACGCCGCAGGTACGGTGGACTCGAGTCGGGTACGAAGCAACGCCAGCCGAGGATGATACTGAGGACGATGAGCGTGGTCATAGCTATCATACTGGTGCAGGCAAAAAATCCCAAACCCTGCGTATTGGTCAACTAGATATGGACGCTAAGGCATTTGGAGTGCAGAACGAAACAGAGGAGACAGCGACGGAAGCGATGGATCCAGGGGACTCGGAGTGGATCCCGCATGTGCCATATCCGGCACGGTACGTCGTCAGGGAGGTGATATGGAGTGGGAGGCCGTTTGTAGACCATCAGCGGTGTTTTGAACGTGTTAGGAAGGGCTTGTGGTGAACCGTCAAGATTTTACGGTTGTTCTTAGATTCGACAGTAAATTCCGAGTTGAGAGAAAGGCAGAATACATTAATGATTGGACTCCTTGTAAAATCAAGTCACTTATCATTGTAACTTCAATGCAAACCCGTTCTGTCGACTTCTGATTGCGACTGGTGCCTGCATGAAGCTTGTATTCACGACTGCCAACGTGCTACCAACTGTTCTAAACTTTCCGAGTCTATGTCAGAGCAACTATGAGACACAGCACTCTGACACAGCACTCCTGTGGAGTGCTGTGGAGTGTGCAGCCAAGCTGCCCAGCCCTCGGGACCGATCGAGAACTTGGCCACGATGACTCTATTCCGTTGCTCAACTCTATCCTAATCACCCTGCTGTATATAGACTCAATTTTTTGTTGCAAAATTCGTTGACTTTGATTGTATTATACGACAATGTAGGATAAATAGATACATAGATATAGATACATAGCAATAAATAGCAGCAAGGAGGTACACAAGTAACGAAGGGTACAGCGATGACTGACAAGCAAATGACAAGCTGAAAATCGCGAAGCACAAGAATATCAAACCCAGCCAAAGCACCAAAGATAGGACCAGTAATTTGGCTTGCAGAAGTGCAAATTTCCAATACTTGATTCTTGGTTATACATTCCCCCCTCTCCCCTCAACGGCTTTGTTGCTTTGGCTTAGGCCCGCACTCCTCCCGGCCTTTCTCTCCCCTCCTGGCAGCGGCCTTGCTAACCCGTATCCCAAGTCCTCGCTGTTTTGAGGTCGTATGTATAAAGAAGGTCGGTCGGGACCGGGACTGCTGACACAGAGGGGGAGGGTAGAGAGGGGGCAGGGGGGAAGGGGAGGATTACATGGAAGGGGGCAGAGTCGGCACGGGTAAAGGCCTTATTTTGTGCGCAGGTTGGATTTTGACTTCAGGATCGGGAAGGGACCGCACAGTGACAGCGACACCGCTTGAAGTTGAAAGTTGCGTCTGCGTCTCCGATGATGATAGTGACGATGGCCGTGACTGAGCCTGAATATGTATATCCTTTTGCGTGTTTGGCTCCGTCGTCCATGCTGCAGCTTCGGGCGTTAATAATAACCTTGAATCAGCTTCTCGTTCTTGAACTTCCTGCATCTGACTCTGCCTAACCCTCTTCATCCTCTCTTTATATCGCTGTGAGGATGTAGATTTGGTCGATTTGGTTGACTTGAGGCTCTTTATAGACCCCGCCCTCTCGATTCTCGACACACGTCTGGATAAAGACAATCCCCGATCCAACTCCTCATCTCGCATTTTTGCCCTAGCCTTCAACATCTTCGCAACCTTTGTCGGTGACTGTTGTAAATCGGTTTCGTCATCCATATTCATACCGATATCCTCAACCGTCGGCGTTTCAGGAGGTGGTGGTAACTTTAATCCCGAAACTATCGGCGAGACTATCGACGCGACGTCTGTTCCTGAATGGTCACTTCCAGGACTAGGGCAAAGCATGTCCACCTGAATGGTATTAAGTGACGACCTGCGACTGCTTCCCCCTGCCAGTGGCGAGCTCCTAAAGTAGAAGGAATCCCTGACTTTGATTTCTGGAACCTCGGGGACATTTTCCTTGTGTAGAGGCCCAGGCCCATGCCGAGTACCGTATGTGAAGGCAGAGACTTCGGAATACATGGACTCGGAGTCGTCAGAGTCGTATTCTACTAGTGAGGAGGATGCTGCTGCTGCAAGGGATGGTATTGAAGTAGGCATGGGGTGGGGCATGGTAAGCGTGGAGGTAGGTCTGGAGCCGGATGCTAGCACTTTAGGTATGGGTACCGGTTTTGCTTCTGTTTCTGTCTCTGTATTGGTATCGGTATTAGAAGCAGCTCCTACTCGTACTTTGGGCACTATTAGAAGTGGAAGGACAGGTTTTGTGGCGGGTGTCAATGTGCCTGAAGACGCTTCCGGTGTTAACGTAATTCGTATTGAAGGGGAACCTGAAGTGGGAGGAGGGGGAGGCGTTGACGATGAGAGTGACTCGAATATTAATGATGAAGTATTAGTCTCGGTAGTAGAATAGGGCGGCGGGAAATGGTAGATTGCTGGTGGTTCAGGAAGCCTTCGAGGGGTGGTCGATAACTCGGGGCTAGCGTCTGGGGTGTAGGACGTAGTAGCATCCGAAACCACAGAAACCGACTTTGGCGGGGAAAAGGACTTTTTAACGGGAGGAAGGAGCCCAGATGACCCTTGTGAAACAGGTGAAGGAGTCGTGTCAGTCGTGTTAGTGGTGGTAGTTGTCGTCGTCGTCCGAATACTGGGTGTGTTTCGAAGAGGAACACATTTATCCGAAATTCCGTTATAAGACGTAGGTGGTAGCTTTGGCAGGTAATCATACGACTCCGAATCAAAGGATTGTTTAGAGGAAGCACCCTTGGTAGAGCCAGCTCCTCCAAAGTCGATAATGTTCTTTGAAGAAAAAACGACGGCAGAGTCTTGCACAAATTTCTGCTTCCGATGATGGTCTCGTCTGCGCACGACGAGGAACCACAACGCAAATAGGGAAGATAAGGCTGACAAGCCCAGCACAACGGCTACTCCAGCAATTGCAGCAGTACTGATGGCCATGGGGGTTTCGACGACTAAAAAGAAGGTTGAGTAAAAACAAGTAAACAAACTTGACAGGGTGCACGATGGCTCACCAAAGCAAATTAACTAGAGAAGAACGACAAAGGAAAGAAAAAACGTAGCATAAAAGAAGGCGAAGAAGAGAAGGAAAGGGGTATCAGAACCAGGTCCAGGGAGTCGAGGTTTAAGGTGATGACCCAGTGCCAAGTGGAGACGGCGGGCTCCAAGCGGGCTGCCAGGCGCGTCACATCAAACATTTCGGAAATTGCAATTTGCCAAATTCCAGCCGAGAGGCTACTCATCATGAGTACATCTCAGCATACAGAATCCATTGTAATTTGTCCAAGTAGCATTCCGAGTCTAATGACATTGAAAGGCAAAGCACAAGTGGACTAGGCCGGTACCGGTCAAGCCTGCGAATTCGTCTGACTCCAGCAGACTATGTACTACCATGTAGAAGAAAGAACTGTTGCCTTTATAGCCGGCGCCTATCACCTTTCGCTGGGCAAAAGAGATGATTATCATCCGGATTCCGAGCCGACAAATTACAATTGCAAGACGTCAGGCCCTTCAGAGTTTTCTTTCAAGTTTGAATCGCGCGCGCTGCGCTCCACCTTCGAGCACCACTGAGCACCACCGACACAGCGACACTCCTTATTGCCATGGTTGTTGCTCGAGAAGCATATATGTACGCCGTTTCTGCTAGATGCAGCAGCGACGGCTGAACGAATATCAGCATGAATGATCGTATCCAAGTTGGCGTAGAGATTGACCGCTTGAGTTTCTGCTTGCTTGCAGACTCAGATCATAATCTGCACTGCTTTCGTCGAGACAATCAAAAATGAAATCATCATTGCTGAACATACTCAAAACATACTCCATATATGACTGCAAGTATGTACAGCCTCAACAACACATCCTCTCGCCTCCCAGAGTTCTCTTCAAGTTCCCGATGCTTTCACGATGCCGTACTTAGAGAGAAATTCCAACATTAAGGACAAAGCTGAAAACACTCCTGCAGCCAAGCTTGACGATAATGTCAACCCAAACGACAAGCAAGGGCTGGAGAATGATAGTGAGGCCACCGACGATACCGCAGATCAGTTGGAGGAGAGAGGCAAGGAGGACACTGAATGGGATTAAGAATGCATCGTCAGCAAGGATGCGCAGAGAGACAGAGCGCAAGAAAGAGAGAACACTCACGCAACCTCAGCAAACAATCCACAAACATCATAGTACTCGACGCTCAAAACAATATTGAGGACTACACCAAAGCACCCAAAGATCAAGCTGTAGAGAGTAGCAATGATTTTGCACAAATCGATGAGGGAAAGGACACCAGTAGTGGTGGAAAGAGCGGCATCAACAGTGATGTCGGCAAGAGCCTTGACTTCGACGATGGCGTTGGAGATGATGATCTTCATCTCGCCCGTGATGAGTTTGATGTTTGAGACGGTGCATTCAGATGCCTTGAGAACCTCTGGAGAGGAAAAAACAGGATCATGATGGTGGTAAGGGTATGACAAAGAAAGAAAAGAAAGAAAATGAACGCACTAAGTTGATTCACAAGGGGAGTAATCTGAATCGTCAAATCAAAAATGATATCCGGAATCGTCTTGCAGTCGCAATAAGTCTCAATATTCGTGGGCTCGAAATCCCTAGCAGCGGCTTTCGGGACTGAGGCGCGGACGTCGAGCCCGGGTACTTCAATGTTGACCAGTTTGAGATTACCAGCGTTAACGTTGGGGGTTAAGGGAGCAGCGTACGAGACGACTGCGAGAGAGAGAGGCGAGGATGATGAAGGCACGCATTGCTACTGTAGGAGGTAGAAATGAGATAGGATGGGTAGTCCTGGTAGAAGTAGGCGTGTTGCCAGTGCTTCTATAGTGTTTTGTTCCAATATTTGAGTTGTGATTTGAGGCGCGATCGAGGGTGTAATGGAGGCGACAAATTGAGCCGCTACCAATCGATTGGCAAATAGTAATCAACGTCATAAAGAATTTCTTCATGATGGGCTGGAAGAGTAGGAACTCTTCGCAATCTTAAGCGGAGTGGTCCGGTGAACCTTGCATTTGGGTAAGTCTTGAAAGCTGAGAGAAGAAAAATGGTGAGTCCTAGTAATCCTTATGGAAGTAGCCGAGCTGCCAGTGATTTCATAGCAGTACTTTCCTCCAGTTATCGAAGGCGATGCTTTACACCTGCAGGATGTAATCGTCATGAAACAGACATACCCTCACGCCAGTCGGATTGAGAAGGATTGAGAGTGTTCCTGACGCGGAACCGGGGTAATGGCAAACAATAAAGTGCCGCAAACAAATCTAGCCAATCAGAGAAGGGCCTGGAACGAGCCTAATTTCAATACCAGGAGTGATACATTTCTGAGAAATTTGTCCATATCTTCGTCCGTCCCTCATGTCCCTTCATACAACCTGAGCAGCAGATACTTTCATACACTATCTGCATCGCCATGTAACCAGATTTGCACTGAGACGTTTGCCCGAGGCTAAAAACAGCGAAAAAAATGCGTTTTCGTGAGCGTGACGGAAGTTGGATGGAAGTGAAAAAATTCAGAACGTAGTATTCCTCTGAAGAAATCTTCCTAGAGTTGGTACCGTACTTCATGGAACGTATATTTATCTGTTTGATAACTTTCTGAGGTCAAAATCCGAGTGTTATGCATCAGGTTGCAAACGAGGAAGAAAACTTGACTCAAACTCCGCTCGGGCCACCTGCGTTTTCTAATGGGTTGTCACACCCACTTCCCCGCCAATACGCCTCACAAAACGCCCCTCGCCGGCCCACCACGGCTTATATACACCTACCGCGGAAAGCCCTGTAAGTTTGATAAACTGACCCTCGCAATCGCGACAGTGTTACAGCAAATCTTGCATCTGGATGGGATGAGTCTTCAGAGAAAGAAGTGAATGGTGACAGTGAACTGTAGAGACTCGAGAGATGACCCATGGAGGCAGGCTATCTAGTCAACAAATAGACCATAAGTTCCACAGCAACTATACCCACCTCGATCCCCTCTGACTGCGGGCGCCATACGTTGGAAATGGCAGCTAATGTCCTCCTAACCTTCCCCAAGCCGTCCCGTCTTGCATTTGCATTTGGACAACATAGTACGACAACGCCATATATCTCCCCCTTGACCGTGTTAATCGTGGATCCATTCCTTGCGCAGCTCGGCTCCTGACTCCTGAGGCCTGAAAGTTAAGGTTTGACCAGCGTTGATACTAGTCTTTATTTGGTCTTTATTGAGGTCGACGCTCGGTATTATCGAGACCAAATCGAGGACCGGGACCAGCAACCTGAAACGTTCCAGACTTCGAAAGACCATGGATACGAGATGCCCGTACCTCGTTGTAACTTGTAGGCAGAGGGCTTGCACTGTTACCTGGACTGTCTGGTGGCGGCTGTCCCTGACCGGGGGGAAGAAAAGTCCGATGAAAGTTGGAGAAATTTCAAAGGGACAGGCGGCGACAGCCTGGGTCAGCGCAATGACGGTGGCGGGCTGGCGGCATACACCGACATTCGGATTCTCACGGCTCGAGAACACAGGGGTTGGGGTCATTCTAACCTGCACTACTTCAATCTCACCAGGGTTCAGGCCCAGGGGTTGGGGTTTTCACTAGTTTCAACACTCAACGTGCCATTCTAGCCTAAACCTGTACTGAATTTCACCAGTAACCAACCAGTACCCTTACAAGATCTACGTTTTACAATGTCCGCCCAAGGGTCAAAGCCCCTCCAAAACCCAAAAACCCAGAACAGGAACAGAACTAGTAATCATTTTTATGATGGACACTCAAAGTATACTACAAAAGCATCGGCAAAACCAAGGCGAAACGTTATCATCAGCACACCAAGCCCCAAATCAAGATACTAATAGAAGTTACTATGTAGAACCACTCACAGTATTACCACCCCGCTCCACAGCCGTCTCCGGAGGAGAATCCAGGTCATGGGCATTAGGATGATCCACAGAGATATCCACCACCTTGTGCACAGAAATCTCTCCTATATCCGACGTTTTCAATGGAGTCAGATGGAAGCCTATATCAGCAGACCCTTGATCTTTACCATAATCGTAGGAACGAGAATGATGACTCTGGTAACTCTGGTTCAATCGGCGGGGAGTACGACTCGGGGAGAGAGGCGAGAGAGGGTATCCATCATTCGCACCTCGGACAGCCCCCCCACCCCGTTCGACACTAGGATACGTATGCCTCCCCGCGCTAGAAACATGCGAGAAGGAATCATACAACAGAAAGACATGGCGAAAGACGGTCGTAGCTGCTATAACAGAGACAACGATAGCAAAAGGAAGGCAAATGATGTTCATCACGGGGTTGAGGACGAGGGAAGCGAAGATCATTTGGAGAGAGTTGGCAAAAAAGGCTGCGGCGAAGTAGGCGATGCCGTCTCGGAGGAGGATGGTCCCTAGGGTGCTGGAGGCATGGGAGAGATGGAGTTTGATGGCGCAGAGAATTAGGATGATGAAGTCGAAGGCCATTGCTAGAAGGGCGTGATAAGTATGGAAACACTGTGTATAGGATAGAGAAAACTCACTGTAAGAAAAAACTGCAACGAGCAGAGACCGCGGTGCGGTCGATATGACAGCACAGATCTGTCTCTGAGGGTCCCAGCGTGAAACGGAAAACCGGAAGGCTAGATGGCCATATCATTAAGTGATAAAGTACACTAGCGCAAGTAAAAATACAAAACCTACTTTGAATCCATAGAACCATTTGACCGATTGCCTAGTCATGCATGTATGTAGAAGGTTTGGGAAAATAAGAGGGAGGCGGAGACACACCAACGCAAAGAGAACCATGGAGACCTTGATATTTTTATCCCAAACCGCACGAGTACCTTGATACATACAACACAAGGTCAGGGTGATACAGACAAAGAAGAAACGAAGCACTGGCACTCAAGTACTCACGAAGGACAAAAATCATTGAAGAGCAGCATGTTCCGACTGCGTCACAAACTATAAGTAAATGTAAAGGAGGTCTTGAGCTTTCCCGTCTTCGTGTATAGGTGAAGAAGAATGAGAGCAAACTCGTACTTTTTGATATCCAAACAACTTGCTGGCATGGAATTTCTCGTATTGCGTTCAGGTTGACGGCCATCGTGACTATATGCAGAATCATCGATATTCTAGAGTAAGACAGAGTCAGCGAAAGGAAAATGGCCGTTTCAGCCGACGGTCGTCACAAACCTGCAGATAAGGTATAGGGCCTGTCAATGCAAAAGTAATGGTCATGTCAAAACAGGTCTTCTTACGAGTGAGATAAGACAAGATAGTACTGACCATAGGCCATCTCCAATGCCGTTTTCCAGTGACAATAGACCAATCAAAGCGAATAGTGGAAAGCACATCCCACACGGCCATCCCAACTGACGAGGAGTCATTGAAATCTCAGCACGTAGATTTTGCCAATGGGGCATAGAAATGAAACTCACCTAGAGCCATAGTAAACGAGGCAAAGATACGAGAGTCATATGCTATCTCTGCAGGAGAGTGCCAATCAACCATGTCTCAAATCACGACTTGAACTTGAGGTTGGGTTTGGGACAGTGCGTCAAGGCCTAGCGGATGGGAATCCAGCTGCAGATGGGTCCTGGGAGACGTAGTCGCGTAGCACTTCTTTGGTACCGGTCTCAAAAAACTCTGACGTTCAAGTTGTTAAATAGCTTACTTCTTATAAATGGGTCACCTATGCGTCAGATTCGGTACGACGGGGACCGCGGAAGTTTCCAGGGCGCATAATCGGGTGGGGAAATAATATCAGAAGAAGAATCGGAAGAGATGGACGTGGTGGATATAGAACAACTAGCCTGTGACTTTGCCTGATTAGGCAAGCATCATGATTTTCAACCTTCCACGGCTGTAAAACGAAGCAAGTCCAATTGGATGAGCTCAAGCATAGTCCTCCTGACCACCACTGAGGCAATGCAACATTCTATAAACGAGTTCGAACGATTTACAAGCAACTCTGGTGCATTTGGGCTCTCATCCTCTCAGACGTGAACGTTAACCTCTTGAAAAGCACGCTTGCATATCATGAACAGCGACCGCTGCGCTAATTTTCTTCAATTTCTTACACAAGTTCCCACTCACATGGATCCATAACCCTGGGGCCTGACTAGTGCGGATGTTGACCATAAATTCCGAGGCTTCAGTTTCTATTCCCATCTTCATTCCTTTGAACTGCCTTTCTTCGCATTTTCGATAAGACATGAAGGCGTTTTTCAAAGGTTTCGGTTTGACATCGCTTTTTGCGTTGTCCGTAGTTAAGGGCAATTCCAGCTCCAGCATTATTCATAGTATCCTTCAAAATGCCCGTGCAGGTCAGTTCCTCCGTCGATACGCGTACGGACCTGACACGACACTTACGGCATTTGGCGTTTTTAGACAACATCGACCTCACAGTACTCCCCTTCCTCAACGATTCCCTTGACTCGATAGTCGAAACCTACGCCAATGCCAACAACACCTCCAAGCGCCAGGGAAATGGTACAATCATCGATACTCATGCTCATGTAGTTCCGGACTGGTATAGAGCTATTCAGCCAACTACGGGTTCGTCCTTCTACCCCCTCATTTCCAATTTTCCATACTCAAGACTCACTTTTGCTTCATCAGGCGGAAACCCCACCCCTTCCTGGGACCTCACCAACTGGCTCTCCTTCCTAGACACCGAAGGCATCGGCCGCGCCATCTTCTCCTTCTCCGCTCCCTCCGCCAACGTCTTCCCTACCAACAAAACACTTACCATTGCCCTGGCTCGCCTAATGAACGAACACCTCCACGCCATCTCCCTTGCCGTTCCCAATCAGCTTCAATTCTACGCACATGTACCCCTCCCCTACGCAGACGAAGCTATCGTCGAAGCAAAATACGCTGTAGAAAAGTTGGGTGCGGTGGGGTTCTTTTTGACCAGTAATTTCGAGGATAATTATTTGGGGAATGAAGCGTTGAGGCCATTTTTGGCAGCGCTGGATGGGATGGAAAAGAGGCAGATTGTGTATGTGCATCCGACGACGCCGGTCATGAAGGTGAATGGGGAGTTGGTGGAAGCGAATCCGACGGTGTATCCGTCGGGGAATATCGAGTTTTAGTGAGTTGACTACCTTCCCTTCCCAGTTGCCGAGTATAGGTTGGATGCTTACACAGCGGTTTGGGAATGAAGCTTTGAAACAGCGCGGACTTTGGAAGATTTAATTTTAACACAGACGATGCTCAACTTTACAAACATTGACTATATCATCCCACACGGTGAGTTACAATCTATGGATTTGTCTCTTTCTCGTTCTGACCTCTAGCCCGTTAACACAGTTGGCGGCGCCTTCGCCTCGGTTATCGACAGACTGATGAAAAGCAACCCTGCGACGTATAACACTAACCTCGAGGTTCTTCAAACTCGGTATGTGTAGTCCTCTTTTCTCATTTTCTCATTTTCCTGCATTTCCCTGCATTTTCCTCCGATGTACGATGTCCTTATGCTCATTCTGCATGCAGATTCTGGTGGGACTCCGCCGGTCCGACATATTTCCATCAAATCGCAGGATTACTAGCTTATGGGATTCCGACGAGTCGCCTTCTTTTCGGCACTGTGAGTGCTTCTCTGTCTTGCTATTAATCTAAAATCTTTCTACTCCATCGTCTCTATTCCAATCTCTCTATACTCCATGTGGTTTTAGGTCTTCTGGTCTTCTTTTCACTTGAGACCATGCCCATGGGGAGTAAATTTCTCCGCCCTGCGAAATATCAGTTTCCGATCTTCTGGTCTTCTTTTCACTTGAGACCCATGCCCATGGGAGTAAATTTCTTCGCCCTGTAAAATATCAGTCTACGCATATACTTTCCGATGGGTACTCAATACACAAAGGTCTCGTTCGTGGCTCTGCATCTCCCTTTACGATGCCTTTATTGCTTTCACATTTCACATTTCTTATTTTTCTTTTTCTACCCGACCCTCGCTCTCACCAAGTATACCAAGTACTAACATCATACTAAATAACTCATCACGATTCACAGGACTTCCCCTACGCCCCCTCATTCACACAAGCTGGGTCGCTAGCAGCTATTCAAGGCTCTGATTTGCTTTCGGGTGATGATAAGACCAAGCTGTTTACGACGAATGCGGAAGGGCTTTTTGGGGAGACTAGCGCTGGTGGTGGGCCAAGGAGAAGATAGATATTAGAAGAGAAGGGCGAAAATTCGTCAAAGGCCTAGGGCAGTAGAAGATGTAGTCGTGCAAATGGACGTTGGACATCAGGGAGTGACTGACGAGGGCTGTACTAACTCAAATTCTACGGACACATACGGCTCCGTGTACTACATATTTTTTTCGCTTTGGGTTCTTACTTACACTTAGGTGGATTGGAGTGGATAGCTTTGTGTTTATATGTCAATTATTGGATAGACTCATTCAACCATATAAGTACCAGTATACCCAGTGAAAACCGACTCTGGTTTTTCTGGCGAAAAGTCTTGAAATCTTGAAGTCTGCGTCTTTCGGTGTAGTTCTGGACGATGCTGAGATTTTCTGTATATTTCTGTAGCAGTCACTGGGCTGGTCAAGCTACGGCGAAATTTTTTTGGTCAGACCAAAGGGTGATTGCAGATCAAGGAGATGTGGGCCACTACTACATGTGGCAATGACGAGGCCCAAAGTGAGTGGCGAGCGCTGAAATGACTGCTCGGTACCGGCTTCTATCAGATTCCGAGCCGGAAATTAGTTGAGAAATCCTATACTTCCATGTATCCAAATTGCATAGCCACACGAGCCTCAGATTAAGAGTCCCTCGGGCCCTAAACATATCCTATCCTATCCTAAAGCTTAAAGGGCCTCGTAACTCAGAAAAGGGACGATACGCGACTTGGACTGTCGTCACCGCGATATTTCACGATGCAGAGTTAATGCACATTGCAATCCCTGCTAAATTCAAACTCCGACGCTCTGCCAAAAAAAATGGTACTGAGCTCGGCTTTAACCTACGTCCCCCCTGTCCTTTGGTTTGTGTGAGGAGAATTGATCCTTAGGCATGTATAAACACTTTCTGGTTTGTAGAATTTTTTGTTGGTGAGGAGAAGTCCAATATTTCGCTATTTTGGAGCAGATATTGGCCGATATCTTTGGTTTGGGAGATAAATCGAAAATTCTACAAATTAGACTCGAAAGGGATTGTATTTAAGTTTTAGATGCATTAGTAGGATTTGGAGGGATGAAGAGGAACTCCATGTTAAAAAAGATGATTTTCGAGGAAGGGCAGGGAAATTGGGCGCGGGAGACCGGCCCGGTGACCGCACCTCTCTTCTTCTCATTCATTTTGTTGCCTCCTTCTACTATTTCATCTAAGAAATACTACCATGTCTCGGAGCTTAGGTATAGATGAGGGATGCACAGTAGACCTGTCTGTCGACGCAGACGAGGCTTCGTCGAGCTCTCCACCTACCGTGGGAACGCGACTTCTGAATCGGGAAGGTCCACTTTTCCAGTCACAGATTTCTGGCGGGGGTTGCCTAGGACCAGAGTTAATGATTTCCTTCATCACAGTGGCACCTACTTATTGCTTACCGACATGCTGAACTCGCCCTACGCTACCCGGCTTACGCTCTACAGTGCCCGTCGAACGTATGCCTACTGCATCATACGTGAGTCTATTGCGATGGCGGAAAGGGGCAAACATTCATGGTTCTTAGACCTTCGGTGGATGCTACTATTGAGAACTCCAATAGTATGTACCATCTGCATTACCAATCCCGGCCCCTCCGTGGAAGATATTCTCATTCCTGAGAAATTGTCAGATTTCCAGACAAGGGTAAGAAATGCCTACTGCACAAGGTAGAGGAAGGGCTGAGTAAAGCGTTCCAAAAAAACAAATCTACTACAATTTCGGAAGGAACCCAGTGATGATGGTCACAGTGTAAGCTACAAGACTATATGTATGCGCCAATACCTGAAGGACATTATGAATCGACAGCACAGAAAGGCACTTACATCAGCCTTATGCGGTAACTCTTCCCTGGCTATCGAACGTCTTTAATGGAGTGACCATCATTGAAGGAAAGTACCAACTGAAGAGCGAGTACGTCGGCTTTGCCGAACCCGCCTTGAAACGCCGTAACACGCAGCCATGAGCCCCTCAGGGAGCTAAGAAACGAATTTCTTGGTTCTATGCGGCCTGTCCTCGCAAATTCTATAGCGCGCACGCTGACATTGTAGCATTTCTCTGCTGCATTGTCTCGTAGAAATCTGCTTTCTCCGTCACGACAAAATACGTACACAACGTGCTCAGTGTATACGATGGTACACCGGTGCGCTATAGACGTTCGACCTTCTCAATGTACATGTATGTAGATCAGCTGTTTTCCGTATGATACTATTACCGGTAACTCTAATAATGTATCCTCAGCGGTGGTACGATCGGGGCGGATTGACGGTGGACCTCTCGTCTTGCTCGCGATTGGGTTCTACAACATCATATATCCTCATATATCATCCCAGGAACCTAGACCTACATCAGCGCTTCCTGGACCCCTGGCGTATCAGTTTTTGGTCCCAGCCCGGGTAATAAGTAGACTCCTCCTCCTCCTCCTCCTCCTTAGATCCAGCAACTTACAGCTGCGTTGTACATGTGTGCTAACGCTGCAATACATAACCCTAACCCTGACATCTAACACCTAATGAAAAATCAATTTGGCTATCTACGCCTAACACCTAACACCTAGCCGCTTTGGCCACGCTTAGTAGCCTCATGATCATGTCCACATCCATCCGGGTCCCTTCGTTTTCCATTTCGTACGCTATCTACTGACTAAGAGTTTGAGCTTCTCTTTCGCTGGACTCCTTACTTGCGTATAGTCTCTCACCGCCTAGGGTTGGGAAAGTCCGGTTCAGTCCGGTTCAGAGACAAATCTTTCGAACGCCGGACTGAACTTGGCGTCCAGTTCACAAATTTCTCGAACTTTGGACTGGACTTCAAGTTCAGTGGACTTTAGTCCAGTTCGAGTCCAAGTCAAGTTCGGACGCGTCCGAACCCCTTTCTCGCCCGATATGGCCGAAAACGCTTGTAAACGGTAGCTATGATAGATACTTACTGTAAGTAGTAATATCATCAAATACTCTTTCTGGATGACACTATACCATTCCTCCCCGTCAGATTCACTGTCCTCGTCTTCTCCAAAACAATATTCTTCCAAAGCTTTTTGAAGGTCCTTTACATGCTCAGAAGCTTGCCGATGAGCGGAAATATGTCCATTGCAGTAAGCAGCTTTGAGAGTCTGAGTGGCTGCAAACATTTCGGGTTTCAGCCTATTGCGAGACTTGTGATCAGTGAGGCCTGCACTAGAGAATGCTCCCTCTGACGGTGTTCCAGATCCCTGGATGGCGAGATAATCCCGCGCCATGTGTCAAAGTGTAGGATAAGTATCCTGATGATGCTTTAGGACTCAAAATCAGAACCACATTGCAAACAAGTTGATCAGAAAACTTACACCCCACCACCGAATGACATCCAATTCATTTACTTTACCATCTTCCCCTTGTGGCTGCAGACCTGATACTTTGCCTGTAACTCAGTGGACAATGCCAATGCTACTCTCATTTGGCTAGCAGCGTTGCCTTCATTGAGAAGCTGACTAAAGCACACAGATAATCTTGGCGCAAAACCGACGGAGAGCGCACATGGTGGTTGAAGACAAAGACACAATTCGGGTGCCTTAAAAATCTGTCCCACTCGGCTTCAAATTTTACCGGTCCGAACGTGTTCGGACGCGTTCGGATGCGTCCACCAATTCCAATGACTCGTTGGACCGTGAACTGAACTTGTGGTCCGGTTCTCAGAATTTCTGAACTTTGAGTTGGACTACAGGTTCAGTCCAGTGAAGTTCGGTCCGGACCAAAGTTCAGGACCGAACTTTCCCAACCCTATCACCGCCAGACCCTAGCTAACTTCCGTATATGAGGGTAGGAATTTTCGAAGACTCCCCAACACTCCGTGTTCACTATGTCTAACGTTTTCACCCTCTCCCTCAATACCCCTGCTTACAAGGGGACTGTCTCTTGTAAGACGGATCTGTACATCAATGGGCAGTGGGTGAAACCCGCAGAGGGAGGGGCCATTGAGTAAGTTATCTATTGTCTAAGTAGCGTTCCATGATTGCAATATTGTCTCATCCTTTTCTAGTGTTGTCAACCCAGGTTAATGCATACCTTTTTACCAGTTGACATGACTGACCTGGGATGTTAGCAACTGGAAAACTCATCACCAGTGTCAGCGCAGGGACCTCAAAGGACGTCGATATCGCTGTCGAAGCTGCCCAGAAAGCGTACCAAACATCTTGGGGACTCAAGGTCCCCGGTACTGTCCGAGCCGAATTGCTCTTCAAGCTCATAGCCTTATTCGATGATAATGCCGAGGAGTTTGCTGCTCTCGAAGCTCTGAACTGTGGTATGTAGCGTTTACTCTTCTCCATCCTCAAACCTCCACCGAACTGCTATCCGACGAAGGCAAGCCATATGGATCTGCGAAGCAATTCGATATTGCGCTGTGTCGAAGCACTCTCAAGTATTACGCTGGATGGGCCGATAAGACACATGGGGAAACTGTAGAGGTGCGTAGCTTCGAGTGTTTACATGGATGTTGCTCTGTTGCTCATATACCCTTCATTCTTAACCCTAGACCGAGGAGAACAAGTTGGTGTACACAAGGCGCGAACCGTATGGAGTCGTCGTATGTCTTCTCTTTGCTCGTTTGCGTTCTAAAATTCACAAAGCTGACAGGGGGCGATTACTCCATGGAATGCACCACTTGTACTAGATATCTCCAGCTCCCGTCGATGGTCGATGTATCTGACTCTACGTTTACAGGGATTGTTCCTACTGAAGATTATTCCTGCTCTTGCGACAGGGAATACCATCGTTATAAAGGTATGGTTCGTCCCCTCTCGCCGAACACGCTTCGATAGTGATGCATATGCTCTCAATGTAGCCATCCGAAATCACTCCCCTTACCGCCCTACGCTTTGCAGACCTCATCGCTCAAGCTGGGTTCCCTCCTGGCGTCGTCAATATCGTCAATGGTTACGGTAAGTATACTACTGATATGGCTCATTGAAGCTCTGACTCGTTTTACCTGCGTACCTTCAATACTAGGGAATACTGTCGGTGAAGCTATAGCTCACCATCCCGAAATCCGTAAACTCTCGTTCACTGGAAGCGCTCTTACTGGTCGTAAGATCCAGGAAGCGTCCGCCAAGACTAATTTGAAAGCCGTTAACCTCGAACTTGGCGGAAAGAGCCCTAGCATCATCTTTGACGATGCTAATTTGGAGCAGACAGTCAAGTGGGCTAGTGCGGGTATCTTGTGAGTTCTTCTTCGACTCTTCTGAAGCGGCTTATGAACAGCACCACTTTTGAAACTAGTGCCAATATGGGTCAAATTTGCACGGCTGGTTCTCGCATCTTCGTTCAGGAAGGCATTTACGATGCTTTCTTGAAAGGTTTTATCGCCGAAAGCCAAGTTTTCGAGGCTCAGACTGGAGATCCCTTTTCAGGGAATACACTTCATGGACCGCAGATTTCGCAGACGCAATTTGACGTGAGTGTATCCGGTTCCTCGATCCCGTTATGTTTGCGGGTGAATTGACCTACCATGATCAGCGCGTTATGTCCTACATCGACTCGGGCAAATCTGATGGAGCCACCGTCCAAATCGGCGGAGAACGTCATGGGACTGAGGGCTATTTCATCAAACCTACGATTTTTACGGATTGTAAACCTGAAATGAAGATGGTCCAGGAAGAAATTTTCGGTCCCGTCGCCGCCGTCATCAAGTTCAAAACTGAGGAAGGTTAGTCCCTATTTCATTCTACTAACAATGATGAGCTCGTAGAAAATTGAAAGCTAACCTTTCTAATCTCAAACACATCTAACAGAGGCCATTAGAATGGCGAATAACACTACTTATGGTTTGGCTTGTGGTGTGTTCACGGAGAATGGAAGTAGGGCTCTCAGGGTTGCGCATGCGTTGGAAGCTGGGACAGCCTGGGTAAGTACTGAATACTTCTCTGCTGAGAATTATCGCCTTACCGTATTGATAGGTCAACTGCTACAACTCTTTTGACATCAAGGTTCCATTCGGGGGATACAAGATGTCTGGATTTGGGCGAGAGTATGGTAAAGCGTCCCTTGAATTGTGAGTAGTTTTCTCTTCTCTCGAAGTATTGTCCGACGACTCAACTTTCTTGAAGGTATACCCAAGTCAAAGCGGTCCATATTAATATTGGGATGAAATTATAGTTACAAACATTCGGTTTTAGTGTATTATCACAAGTGTCAAGTGTAGGAAGTAGGTTGAAAGTACGGTTTAAGGATTGTACTTTGCTTACTAAGCTCAGACGCGCCCAACCGAGACACTCATCTCAACCACCATCATCCTCTCTGTATCTGTCTGGGCTCACTCTCCGCGCCCTGTCCTCGACCAGCGCTCGCCATCTATGACCTCTTGCATCCCTCTACTGCAACGCCCAGCAAAACGCGTCGGTGCATTGGATACCCCGACCTCTACAGCGAATGCATGCGCCAGGACCGGTTAGGAATCTATAGCTCGAGGGATATGGCGAGGTGAGAAGGTAGTAACGAAAACGTTGTATGGGGTATGGAGCCTTTCTGGTGTGTCCTCTCTCAATTTCTTGTTTTCCTCGCTCATATGATTCAAGATTGTCTTAACCCTACCTGACCGGGTGCTTTCCTTCGTATTTCCGGCATCCTCTTGCTATTTGGTGGGTGTATGCTGCATGTATGTGCGTACATTTTGAGGTATGTACGCGTCAAATCCTTCTCAACGCGTTCACGTTTGGTAGCATAAGTCGGTTGGTAGTCGGCTAGCGCTTCGGCTTGGAGTGAGGTAGGTTTCTGTCATTCTTTCCAGACATGCCTTGCTCTAATCGTCATCTTCCAGCACTACTGCGTATTTCTGGGTGGCAGAAGAAGAGAGGTAAACCGTAAAGGGGTATGTATGGCCAGTCTTTCCTAGCCTATAGCAGTGACCTGTCGCTGAGTGTGTTTATTTGCCTGCACCTTACCCAGAAATCACCAGAACAAAAATCCGGTATATGTACACTAGTTTCTGGGACTTTGACTGAGAGGAAAACTCGAATCCAGATTTCCTTCGAATTTCCGGAAATATACAGAAATATACAGAAAACCCGCAGTCAATTTTCACTGGGAGCTTTACCCATCAAATATGGGCACTTGTATCCAGATGGACAATTCGAAGGATTGGATTAGCAAGTGCCCCCTCGTTGCAGCATTCCTCCTGTGTTGGCAGTGACGCGTGACAGTCAGAAGCGATCAAACTGCAACTTGTCTCAAACTCTCATCTCATGTTGCCCGTGGCAACTCGATTTTATGAGCTCATCATGATGCACGATAGCGTCGTAAGATTTGGGGAAGGATCAAGTCGTCGTTTGTCGGGACATTGGGGATCGATTCTAACGCTGGATTGAAGATCACGTCTAGTCGCAGCAACCAACTTGGAACGCTGCAGCCTCGCCCATCATAATACCTATCTGTGGAAGCTTTGGCGCAGCTAGCTTGGAATCTGCAGTGTATGTTGGCCCCTCCTTTTATCGTTATCGTTTCAAATTTGAGAATCTCCAATGTAGACATGTCGAGTGGAGCAACGCGACTAGTTTCACTGTCAAATTAAGGTCCTCAGGTCGATCGAAACAGCGTCAACGTCAAGCTCTCGAAGCTGCATGCAGCTTCATACGACGTATAAAGACTCCGGCACCTGTCGCTGTTTCTTTAGAGTAATCCCCAATACCTATCCACGCTCTATAATCACTCTATAATCTTCTCTCTCCTCTTCTAATCTTCCTATCTACCCTACATTATCACTATGCGTCCCGCTGCCGCTCTCACTATCCTCACTGGTGTAGCCGTGTCCTTGGCTGCCCCTATCTCCCCTTTGGCCCTCCCTACCACGCCATCGGACAGTACCTTCCTCTCCACACCAAACACCCCCACCGTGCCTAACACCCCCACAACTCCCGAGCTCCCAGCGATGAACATGAACAACATTTCCGAGGCAGGCCTCCCCACTATTCCTACTATCTCCACCACCCCTAGTCTCAACACGCTCGACCTCCCCGCTATCCCCCAACTCCCTACTACCCCTGATGTTTCTAACATCAAGCAGGGCCTCTCTGCCATCCCGCAGCTCCCTAACATCCCGGCCATGCCTCCCTCCAACGGCCTCCCCACCATTTCTACCATCCCTGATGTGTTCAGCATCAAGGAGAGTATCGGCATCTCCGCTACGTCTGAGCTCCCTACCATGCCCATGAACATTCCCGGGGTGCCAGCGATGCCACAGGTTCCCTCTGTCAACGGCGCCGGTCTCCTCACCATCCCTAACGTCAACGCTCCTAGTCTCAACACCCGAGACATTCCTACTATCCCTGAGCTCTCAGAGATACAGTCTTTGAAGTCTATCGATGATATCGTCAAATACATTAACGAACGGGATATCCTTGCGTTGACCAACGCAGAATCTGTCTCTGGCTCTGTCGACGGTGTCAGTCCCCCCACCATCCCCACCATTCCTAACGTTCCCAGTCTGCCTCTCGATCTCAACACTCGAGATGTCCCCTCTATCCCCACTATCCCCCAACTCCCTGCCATTCCCGATGTGTCCAGCATTAAGCAGACCGTCGGTGCCGGCGTCCCCTCTACTATCGCTAACGTTAACGTTCCGCAGATGCCCGCGATGCCCACTGTAAACGGCCTCCCTACCATGAACGTTCCGCAGATGCCAGCTATGCCAGCTGTCGGCACCCTCCCTACCATCCCCAACGTTAGCCTTCCCAACGTACCTAGTCTGAACACTCGCTCAGACACCCCCGGTCTTCCTACCACCCCCAACGTTAACCTTCCCCACACTCCTAGTCTCAACACTCGCTCAGACACTCCCACTCTTCCCCAACTCCCCAACCTCCCTACAATTCCTAACGTGAACGTCCTCAAGATGCCAGCTATGCCTGCTGTCAACGGTCTTCCTACCATCCCCAACGTGAACATCCCCGCTGTCCCAAAGCTCCCTACCGTGAACGTCCCAAAGCTCAGCACTCGCGACATCCCCGCTATCCCCGATCTTTCCAGCATCAAGCAGACCGTCAGCGTCCCTGCTAGTCCCCGACTCCCCACCGTCCCTGAGGTTTCCAGCATCGATACTGGGGCCGTGACTGGGACCATTCCTGCTGTTCCTGTTGTTCATCCCCCCATGCTTCCCAATCTCCCTCTGAACTAAGGATTGATAGCGCTAGTAGCTGGAGGTGGTCGCTTGTATATGTGTGACCTTTTAGACTTGGTAGTGGTATTCTATGCTCTACATGATATTTGCTCTATGCTTTACTTGTGCAATTATGCCTCGTATAAGTAACTACTAATGATACAATATGCTTTGACGACTTCTCTTGCTAATGCTATAATATGACGACTATGACGGACTCGAGGATCGACATATGAGGCGGTCATAGGGGGTCATAACTCGAGGTTGACTCGAAGTGAAAGAAGCAATTAGAGCTTGAACGCTTGAACAGGTGTAAGACTAGTGTCCCCTACGATACAAACGGAACCTGTGGGCCGTGAGATTACTAATACGAGTAGCCTAAAATAGAAAGAGATTGAAAGTCCGACAGTCCTCCGCTTCATGGATCTTGACCGTGGCCAGTTCCAGTTCTTTGAACCACCAGAGCATGAAATAAAACACATCAACAACTTATTTCGCTCCAACTACGGCTCCTGCACTCCTGACCCCGAACTCATCTCAAAGTCTCTAGACTCTCTCGCCCTAACGGAACGCGAAATACAAAGGACCTCGGATGACATACACAGACTGGAATCCCAGCTAGCTTGTCTGAAGGCGGAAAAGAGAGGCTTGGAGTGGAGAGCCGCTCGATATCGTTCTTTGCTGGCTCCAATCAGGTCACTTCCCCCAAAGATTATCACTCTTATCTTCGAGTCGTTCTGCAGTGAAGCTGCTACCTTTACAGAGACGCTCTGGTCTCCGCCAGCGCAGCTTTCTCATGTATGTTCAGGTTGGAGGGAGCTTGTGCGCGGGACTCCAATTCTTTGGTCGTCGATACACATCGAGGATGCTGTTCTGTACCACCCTTCCGAGAAGGTCATCTCCATGCTCACAACCCATATACACTTGTCACGGCAAACGCCTCTCAATCTCTCTATCTCAATGTCGGGTCCTGGGGCGGTAGACCATGAGGACACTGCGCGACTCATACTGCAGATGCTTTTTGGTGAGTCGCGTCGTTGGAGGGAGGTCCATTTGGACCTGCATGAATTCTTTTACGACGACCTCGATGATCTCAGAGGAAATCTACCTTTACTTCAGGTCCTATACATTAATGATTGGGATAACGTGCCGGACCTGCATGCCTTTGAGATTGCAGAGAATCTCCGAGGGGTTTATTTGTCTTATGCTGCGGCAGACCTGGGACTCCCGTGGTCACAGATCACAGAGTTCTCTATTGGCTCTGCATCTGCTAGCGAAGCTCTGGAGGGATTGTCTATGGCTACCGAAGCCCGCGAAGTCACACTTTACCGAACTAATCTGGACTACCTGCCCGATGAATTCCCAATAGTTCATAATCTCAACTCTCTTTCCATCATCGTAGACCGTTGGGACCCGGATTTCCAGCAATTCTTTGATTGGCTCACTCTCCCCAATTTGACATCTCTCAGCATCACAGGCGCTGAAGAATCCCCTCCCCGCGCTTTCACCGACATCTACGACGACACTTTTCCCTCATTCATTGCTCGGTCATCATGTACCATTACCTCTCTCTCATTAATCGACCTTCCCCTCACAGACTCCGCTGCGATAGTACTGCTTTCCGCATTACCATCTCACTTCCCTAACAATCCACGAGCAAAGTGTCGGAACCCTTCCTTTCCAAAACACCATCCTCACCAACGCCTTCTTCAACTCGCTCACTATCGAACACCACAACGCGCTCTCAGACCGACATTCTCCCTCTATGCAACTCCGACATCTACGTTCTCTAGACCTCTGCGTCCATGCGACGTTTCCTGCTAAAGTCATCGTGGATGTTGTGGTCTCGAGATGGAATGGGAAGAAATCGAGGTATGATGCGGTGGTGGGTGTTGATAGTCTGGAGGTTATGGTTGTGGTTTTGAGGAGCAAGGATGCGGTGGTACTGGATGTACAGGAGTTGTGTGATGCGTTGGAGGTTTATAAGAGGTCGGGGCTAAGGTTTTCGTGCTCGTCAAAATGGTTGGAGAAGACGGAGGCGTGAGGATGGATGTTGCTATTGGTAGGGCAATTAGGATGCTGCCAGTGGGAGGAGATATACATGACTATCTACCGGTTGAATCAAATTGCTCGAGGATACCGTGTTCGTCCTCTTACATCGCTACATATACATATAGCTGTGTTGGACTTTTACTACGTTGCTTGTTACTGTTGTTGTGTTTGCTTTATTACCAGGTTGTACCCGGTGATGTTGTCTAGGCTTTGATTCTGGTCTCTTTCCATTACGGACGACGTTACGGAGTACATACTTACACTTTCATCCTGAATTCTCTCAATCAATGACTATTTACCACCAGCTTTCCTTTCCTCATCAATGTTCAACGTCTAGTCGTCCTGTCTGGCGAGTCCAAGGGATCTCCCGATCGCTAACCTCGCTTGTCCGTTTTTTCTCAAGGCTCCAAGTCAATGTATCGATCGAAAAGTTCTTGAACAAAGTACAGCTCCCAATTGACACCCAATGAAATTCGGTTGTATCAAAATAGATCATAGATAACTAATGCTCGACTTTAATCGCAAGTTCCAATCAGAGATCCTGTACCGCAACTCTACCGTCATTCCAACTGCCTATTACTTAGTCGCACCTGCTCGAGCCTCATGCATATGTACTGGTGCTGCTGAGCTGGTTAAACACATTGGCAAATGGAGCCGCGACGTCCCACTGCCACATCGCCGTCCTCAAAAGCGTTAACGTTACGCACGCCGGTTTTCCCAGGAGGGTCCTGGTCGATATTTCTGTACAGGTACAGTGTAAGTGTAAGTGCAGAGATAGTCAATAATGCAATTGCAAGTGAGTCGGAGTGAATCTCGGTGAATCGATGGTCTAGAGAAAGACGGACACGTACTGAACCGGGGCACAGATCGCAAAGTTGGAAGTCAAACACAGAGCAGAGATCAAGATGAAGACGTTCTTGAGTTGCATGGCTACGGTTCGATGTCTGGAAAGTGGATAGTGTGACTACGTCGAGGGCGATCGCGATTCGCTGGCTAGCACACCAAGAGACCTGTAGTACAGTGCACGGATGGGTTAGTTCGATACCAGAGGTTCACGTTCAATCGCGGTCGGCAAGAGAACGTACCGGTCAAACGTTATACTGGAGAAAAGGACTCGGCGGGAGGTCGATGTCCTGATCAACAGCTCTCCAGGCAGAGGTACTTGAGTACTTCTCGAATCCAAAGAACGAGAGAATGGTACCCAATCGAACGTAAGTAAGGCTAGAAATAGATTCTTCATCAACAGACTAACAGTATCTCGATACTTTATCAGTTATCCTAGTACGACCTCTCATGATATGATGAGCCAATATCGCAGTCACCAATAAAAATTCTATAAAATGATCATGAATCCCAGGCTCGCATCAGAGCCGTTCCCTTCAATACTACTTGGTCCTGAACTCTGATAGGTCTCAGTCCGTATGTAGCTGCATGCGGCAGGGAATAATAATAGTGGCCGATAACCCTAGTAGCCTAGTAGTGAACTATATATATTTTCTCCAAGCACCGAGTCATTGATCAGTTCCGTTGAAAATTCCGCAACAACCCACTTACGGCGGATTGAGGCACCCAAGGCACCTCATCTCTTGTGGCAAAATGTTGTTCCTGGGGAGTGTAATGAGACACCATGCGCAACATCTTGCGGTATGCCAGTGTATCAACCTACATCTACGTACCTACTAGTAAGCACTTTTCGTCACGGCCACAGGATATTGAGTTGATGGGCAAGTACATAAGTGAGATATTGCAGCGAAGTTCGAGGTAGGAATGCCAAGAAGCAAGCAAGCAACTAGCTTCCCCAAATACAACGTCGAGTTGTGAAGCACTGAGCGCAGCATAGACAAGACCGGCGGGAAAGTTGAAACTCGCGGGAAACCCCTATTTGGATATCATATATGGTCAGACGGAGCCAAAAAGATAAGAATTCAAAGGGATTTGCATCCGCTTGAATTTGAAATTTTGAAAAGGAAAACGCAAAAGCCTCCGCTTTTTCTGTAACCCTTCTGCCGCATTTCCCGTCCTTCCTGAGCTCAAAATAGCGAGGAAAAAAGCTGACAAGAGTGGGATTTGAACCCACGCGGACATACGCCCATGAGAATGGAAGCCCTGTTTGAAGCTTGAGTCACACGCCTTAACCGCTCGGCCATCTTGCCTTGAAGTCAATGGAAATACAAAGGATATGACGCGTCGGCGGAAGTGGAACAAGGGAAGATAAAAATGGAGGATGGATGAGGGTGGTGAGTGAAAAGTAACATGGAGAGCTTTCTCCAGTCAAGGGGCTTTCCTGGCACGACACGCCAAAGAAGCTAATGTCTAAAGCTAATACGGACAAGTGCATTTTGAGATAGGATGGAAAGGACTACGTAGCCCGGGGGACGAAGAAATAAAGAGATAAAGATAAAAATAAAGGAATCTCTAGAGGCAGCGATAATCATGGTGACACGTCAGTGAGGTTTGAAGCACCGCAGTAGGGAAGAGAAGAAAGCCTTCATGATACGTCGAGGAAGCGGGGCCTTCTCATGGTCCCTTTTGACAAAGGACGGCTGGCAGTACGTCGACGTCGAAGAAGCGGTCGAGGTAATGTCGAAATTCTCGAACTGAACGAAGGTAGAGATCGACGCTCGGCGCCCAAACATCCCCCTCTTCTTCAGTAGTCTCCTTGTTACTCTCGCAAACGTGTATAGCTGCTCTTTTTCCATCACAACCACCTCTTCCCTCCTATGCGCTCGCCTGCTCCTGAAGTCCGCTGTTCGCCTTGTCGTTTCCTCAGGTTGGAAAGCCTCCCAGTGGCTTTTCCAACTTGCACAAGTTGGGATAGTTTCCTGGCGCATGCTCTGGGGCATCTTAGGCTCCTGAACTTCCCACTCCGGGGGCTTGGTCTCGAAAACCGCCCGACGTCTCATCCTCTCGGCTTCAAGCTTCGTAAGCTTTTTCCCCTCAACTCTAGACTTTTTCTCCACCACTTCCTCCTCCTCTTGTCTCTTCAACTCCATCGCACGCTGCCACATCTCCTCATCGCTCGCCAGGTATTTTGCGATGCACCGTTCTTCCTGAATCCTCTCCACGTCTTCTCGCTTCTTCTCACCCTCCTTACGTCGTTCTTCATGCCATCCGAACGCACGCTGAGCCTGGGCGTGGATTCTTGCAGCTTGAGAAAAGGTAACGACGTAGGTACCCTTGTGACAACTAGAGCATTGGTATGTGCCAGGGACGGATTGAGGAGGATTGAGGTGATTACAGCGAAGGCGGCTGCACTTGTGATGGTTAAACGAAAGCGAACACGTGTCTTTGGGGGACCATGGCGGATCCCTATTCTTCGTCACTGGGACAGAAAAGGAATTGTGAGTATACCAATGTTGTTCAGCGAGAGGAAAGCGTACTTTGACGAAACAGAAGTAGTGAATGAGTGAATAAGACTACAATCAAGGAAAGACAGAAAAGAATTGACGCTGAATTGTTGAAGTGAAGGAGCGATATTTAAGTGACATGAGACAGACTTGCTTGAATAACCATGACGAAAAGGGGAAGGAATGGACAATGTAGCTGGCAGCTGGAAAGAAGGAATGGACGATGTAAGGGAAAGGAATGGACAATGTAGCGCAGCTGGAAAGGCCCAGATTGCTGCGCAGGGCACATGTCCTGGCAGAATTTCCAAATTTGAAAAGTAGGAAGCTTCCAAGGATGATCGAGTCTGAGGCTCTGAGGCCGAGACTTATTCCATCTTGGAATTTCTGCAGAGTATATTGTAGATTTAGGGTTCCGCACAAGTGCGGGTACTCTCCGTGGTCCCAACTAGAATATGCGACACTGGCTTATCCCATTCGAGTACAGTCCTGCCAGAGGCAGATTTGGAATTCATTCATGGCATTAGTTTTAATCAGAGACCGCGACGAATGGCATCAGAGACAAAGTCGAAAATCATAGAGGCAGGGACACCAGACCAAAGAAAAACTCGGATGCAATTAAGCAGAGCGGAGAGCAACGTATCTTGAAGGTATCTGCCGGTGACCGACGTTGAGTTTAAGACGAGGACAGTATTTAGCAAAGACATGAGGAACAAACAAAGCTGTAGTCTCCGCGAAGATGATTAGGAAGCAGCTACGATTACGATACAGACATTGCAGGCTTGCAGCTCCATTACCTCAAGTAAATATACATATCATAATGTTTACATACAGTGTCAACGAAATATCCGACATGAGGAGTCCGAAGGGTACAGGTAGGGAAAATTTACAACATCCTCAAAGAGGTCGACCGGGTTATGCATAGGATAGGACAGACTTCAAAGCTAGAAATAGCAATAGACTGAGCTTACAGGAAGCAACGTCAAGCAAGTAAGACATACCTATAGCTAGGACGCAGCAAGCCATAATCAGAAGGCCATCAAAAAGTCATTTGTTACATCTATGATACAGTATGTATAAGTTATCCGGCAAGCTATGAGAGTGTCATTCAGTGCCATTGTAATAGCCACAAGAAAAATTGAAGACGCACAAATTCATGAGACCGAGTTTGTCACATCCATCTCTACGTCAGTTTCTCCTTCGGCGTCAGCATCTTGATGACCATTCGGCCCACGTCGCGATAAAGAGGGAAGATTACCGCCAACACTTCTTGATACGTTTGGCTGCGTCCCTGTACTGCGCGGATCCGCAATGAGTTCAAACCCCTCGTGCGAGGCACTGACATTGTAAGCATTAGCCAGCTCCATCGCACCCGGGTCTCTCTCTGCTTCACTTCTACTTGCACTTCCACGACGAGAAAAACTCCCAGGTGAAGCTATCATCCTAGGTATGGATCCTCTCGACATCGACGGCTCCTCTCCTGGTTCAGTGGACCCAGCTTGCCTTCCATCTTCATTCCTCCTCTTCGTAGATGTCGACTTCACACGAGGTTTTTTCACCAACTTCGTCGTCGTAGAAGATGTCGTATCCACACTTTGCTCTCTCATCGTTTCCTTCCCTTTCCCTTTCGCAACCTGATCTGCTTGATCTGCGAGGACATCCAACGCGCTCGGTACTCTGCCAACGTCTCTTGGAGCACTTTCCGCCGCTACCGCCAGAGATTTCGAAGAGGATGAGATTTTTCGCTTCTTTGGAGGTAGATCTACACCTGGGTCGTTGAAAGCAGCTTGCCGCTTCTTCTCTTCTCCTCGTGCATGATCCATGATTTGGGAAGATGACGCAACAGCCCCTTCTCCATTCCCCATCATACTCCTCGCAGCATCCAGGAGCGAGTCCATCGGTGTAGGTGGGTTGTGCCTCTGAACAGCAGCTGGAGCAACGCTAGCGCTAGCAGTCCCTGCAATCTCTTTTCGTGGGGCAGCATGTGCATGGGGAAGCGTAGGCGCAGGTTGTTGAGCATTAACTCCTGGGGCACTCGGATTCCCGGCATACAGAAACGGTTTCGGTGCCGCTGATTTCTTCTGGTGTTTCGAGGTACCGTTTATAGTACCAGGGCTGACGTTGACGATGGTCAGCCCATCTGCAGACTCACTCCGGTGCCAACCATCGTTCTTATTCCGATAATACTTTGTCGTCGCCGATTTCCCTGTCTCCATCGTTTCTCGGTCCTGTTGTTCCTTCCTTTTCGCTTTCTCCTGTTCTGCTTCGATAATCCCAGCTACGACAGATGAACGTTCTCGTCCTATTTTCCGTGCTGCAAGTAATAAATGCTCGGTTCGTGCATCGGAAGTGAGAGAGCTTGTTCGGACGGATTTGATTTTGTCGGGTTTATCTGAGCGTGGATTGGGATTTCTGATTGTCTTTCCTGGGCTATCAAAGGGTTGAGGTTGTGAGGTAGAGTGCTGTGGTTGTGTGGGAGCGAAACGAAGGAGATGTTGGTATATTGCGGGAGTGGTGGGTTTGTTGGGTGGTGTCGTGTCGATGGGATGAGTAGATGTGGAGGGGGAGGGGGAAGTGCGTGGTTTTGATGGACCAGTATGTATATTCGGTGCTGGGGCGAGAACCAGAGTTGATGTACTGGCACCGTTTTCGCCTATTGCTTTCCCGTTGATAGATACTGGTACGGGTGGAGGTGCATCGTCTTTCTCGGGTTCTTCTGGTTCCTTGTCCTTCTCTCGTTTACGTTTTCGGGAAAGTCTATGACGTTGGGTCGCAAATGCTGCGGCACCGCTTGACGCAGGATATGGAAGGGAAGCAAGGTATGTGGAGGGATATGCTAGACTTATTGGTGTTGATCCAGCAGGGAAGGGCTGCAGAAGCAATAATGGTTTCAGCTTGGACATCTCGTTTTCCAAGGCAACTAATCGAGAAGCTGTCTCGTACTCCTGTAAAGAATTTGAGCAATGAAACAGAGATTAACATTATTCAACGACGTACTCTTTGACGCAGTCCAGCATTTTCTGATTGAAGCATAGCTATTACTCGTTCCAAATCCTGCAAGTTGAGTTAGACCTTTTGTAGAAGGGGAATGCCACCTCCAACCTCATTCTTAGTGCCATAATGACCCCTTCTGTGCCTCTGCGAAACTAGCGCTTCTGCAGATCTCTCCCAACCTTCTTTCTCCGACAACCATCTCGCTCTTTCTTCGTCTGCGCTTTGTTTCAAGAAATCCCTCTGAGTAGTGAGCTCTGATATGACAGTAGCTTGCTCAACAATCTGAGATGTGCTGGGTCTCGAGGGCTCTGTGAGACGAATGACCTACGTAAACGGAAAGATCATTCATTCAGGACTCGTATGCCAAAATACATACGCATATACACGCACCATATCTGCGAGTTCCCTCTCCTTAGGATTCAAAGAAGAAGAATTTCCCTCGTTTAAGAACCCCAGCTCGTCAAGTCTGTTACGGAACCGAGATACTTCTTCGTCTGCAATGGGTTCGGGTGAGTCGGTATCCGCGTTGGAAGTAAATGCTACTCCAGAGTTATGGAAAGGGACATCATGGGCTAGAGGTGCGGGAGAGGGAGACATTGTGTGCAGGATATCTGAAAGCGCCAGCGCCGGCGGCGGGACGTCCATGTTCGAAAAGATAGACTCGAATCCGCCACGACCCAAGGAAGCGTGCATTACCTAAAACAGGCGTGACCTTCGCGACGAGATCACGTTCCTCACTTATGGTCACGAGCTTCACTTTGCCAGCGGCGCCGCTTTGGCCTCGGGACCGACCAGTCGGCCTGGGGTGGGTCTGAGACTCTGAGTATTGAGCGGTGAGGGTCAGCGGGTTCCAAAAAATCCGGTAGAATCATCTGAGTACGCAGCTCTAACTTGCAAGTAGATAAGCCATCTCGAACTTCAGTACTTGCACTGTGCAAACCCTATTGAAATATTAAAACATGTCACTGGGTCGTTAAGCTAGAGGTATATTTATAAACGAGTGTGGGGTAATAGGCCCCAAGGGAAGGAGGACGACCCGTCAGGGTACAACAAACAACAGAGACACAATACAAAATGACACAGTCCACCAGAAAGAAATCAATAATCTTTCCCCAATCTCAGGACCTGATGTCGACGTCCAGCCACTCTAGAATTCTGGGACACAGATTTGTCAATCTGAGCAGGCGTTGCAGATTCGCATCCGGTCGGCATTCCATTACATTGGTCGCTCCAGCTAGGAGCCTTGAAAGGATGGGCTTCGGTGTTGAAGACGTCTGTGATAGAACAGTCCTTACTTTCCTTAGATTCCGAGAGAAGCAGAGCTGCGACACTCACATTCGTCCAAACTAATATGCTCGGGATCATCAAAAGTGAGGTATCTGCAAAATGATTCAAATTAGTCCCAGCACTAAGTAAAGCCCAGCCAATCAGTATCGAGTATACTCACAAATACTTCAACGTCTCCGCAAACCAAAAACTCTCCATCCTATCAATCCTCGGCGTATGGATCGAATTATCTTGTACATTTCCCAACCCAGAATAGGCATCGTTTGCTGTCAAATACTCTTGAAAGTGATCTAAAACTTGAGCAGCTCTGTCGAGGTATTTGGTATTGCCAGTAGCACGCCACGCATAAAAGTTGGATTCCATAACTTCAGGACGGAGGATGTATGAAGAGGTGGTTATGTAGAAACCGTTCTGTTGATAGAAAGCTTGGTCGGAAGGGGTAGGAGTTGGACCACCTGTGTAGCCTCCATCAGAAGATGTCCAAGCAAAGGATTCGGGACCGATGCCGGTGCTAGGTGTCCAGAGGTCAGTTGTCGTCCCTAGGATTAGAAGCTTCCTACGTACCCAGTGCTAGCATAGGTATTCCAGCAACCCTCAACAAGATCAAGACCGTGGTTGACAATCGTGTCGTTATTGAGGAGCTTCCCTCCTGGAACAACGCCTATCGGTTACTCCAGACCCCAAGTGAGGTAAAATGTGTACACTCACCCATAATCCAATTTCCTCCATGAAAACAAGCAAGGTGTGACCCTACGTGGACCCGACGACCTTGCGAATCAATATCCCCAAGGTATACGTGGTCGCCCACAGTTGAGGTCTACATAAACAGCATCGTCAGCAAATGACCTGCGTCCAGTCAAAACTATCAAAGAGGAGAGCGAAACCTCCCTCACCATGAGCAGATGATTAATGGAAGAATCGACAGCAGCCAACCAGAGGTTGGTCCAAAATTGGTCGTCGGTGTTCGTTAATCTTGGGTACTTGATTAGATATTCCAGGTAGCTGTCAGATCCTCCACCCCAGGACTGTGAGATTCGTGAGCATTGAATAGACCATAAATTTCAAGGGAGGTGATATTCAAAGAAATCACTCACTACATAGCCGCCAACGGGAGAACCTGTATTAGGATTGATGCTCTGAGCAGGTAGACCTGCAAGCGTTCTGTGAGCACAAAATACTCAGGATATTTAGGACAAATCTCACCTGGTAAAGGAGCAGGCTAACAGAACAAGCGGCCCATGAGTACAACATTTGTTGAAGAACGCGGACGTCAGGCAACTCACGTTACTAGCAACACGTCTGGCCGCTTTTTCAGCGAACTGAATGTACTTTTGATTGCCAGTATATTTGCTGAGAGCCCACCATTCCATCGTGAGCTACAAGATCAACGCTAAGACCAACGTATAGTCCAGATGAGATGTAAACGTACTGTGCCAGCTTCAGCAATATTGGACTGTAATACGTTGAATGAATTAAACACCTTCACGCCCTTGTCCTGAGGGTACTCACATTCTCTTTCTGAGGAGTATTACTGCTAAAGTCAATATGACCAAATGGAATATCGTTGTTCTGGACGAAGAACATCAACATCATGGAACAGGATGATATAAAGAAGAACTATTCACCCCAACCCATGCAAATGACAGTTTGTCTCCCAACTGACTGGCTTTGTCGACAAGAGCAGGGTAGCGCTTGTCAGTCAATTCGTAGGTGCTCAGCAGACCGCCTATGTATCTGATCGTACTCTCGAACACGCTAAAGGAAATTGACCCATTAAGAGGATGTTTGAGAAGATAAAGGCTTCTTCGTCTACCTGACACTATCTGAGGTCTTGGATTTGCTGAACTCGATTTGAGAGGTAAAGTTGATGGCTTCTTCTAGATATTGCTATGTCATAGGTTACTCTTAGTCCTACAAGATTGAACAAAACGCGCATGTAGCTCACATCGAGGCCCATGATCGCCTAAACGAAACGTTTTCAAAAATTGGACAAGTCAGAAAATCAGGAAACGCACCATGGTGTCCATCGCGTCAACAATGCTTGCACCCCATCCGTTACGACTGTCAGAGAAGCTTTGGCTCAGTGGCGTATATTCGTCATGGCCGAATGCATGTTTCCTGTGCAGATAGTAAGTCAACGACGCGTTTATGCCCGACACCTGATGTCAAAAAGCGGGTTTACGCACTTGTACGCTTCGTAACTACGAATAAAGGTGTTCCTTACTTGTTCTCGATTTGCTTGGGCATCGGTAGGTAAGGCGAGGCCGCTCTTCTGAACATTACCACCAAGGACACCAGACGCGAGGCCGAGAAAGAGGATGCACGGGGGTTTGAGGTAGACCATCGCGCAGGAATCAAAAGAATGGAAGGGTTTAAAGAATGAAAGTGGTCAGTACTCGAGCACTCAAGACCAAGAAGGAGAGAAGAGGACCGATCTAACCAGGCAGCATTCACAAGTTGGCTTTATTAGTTACATTGAAGTTGGGATCCATTGATCGGTTCCACACAAAAGGGGTGCTCCACTATCATGCTTGATGTCAACGGTGCTGTTCATAACGAGAAATACAAAGAAATTAGCTGAAGGCAAGAATACAGTGGAGAAGCAGAAAGAGGTCAACAACGCTGAGGTAAGATCGCGGACGCGACAATAATATAGTTCGTGCTCTTGTTGCAGGCCAATTTCTCTTCGGTCCAACACTACTCATGCAGCTAAGCTGAGGATTATCTATGTCTTATCCTATACAAAACTCGAAAGTACATGCTATATCAATCATTCATGTACCGTAATCTAATATCCTTCCGACACCACTTCCGATGCATGGGGAAAGCTTGGATCATGCAGCGAATCTGTCAAGCACGGGGATGCCTATCAGATCTCTACTTAGAGATGATGATTAACTCTTGGGTCTAGGCCAAATGATGGACTGCCGCTGCTCCTCCTAGTCATCCGAGGCGTCCGACTTACGGTGCCCATGACATACGAGCGCAGACGCCCTCCTTACGAGAAGGGTCCAGAATTGATCTGTAGCGCGGTACTGCGGTACTGATACAGCGCCCCAATGCCTCACGCATCCTTTTGAGAGAACCGGGGGGACAGTAAACCCAAAACACTCCCCCAAATATCCTGAACGACAATGGTGATAGGCCGGGGAAGGAGATCCTCCTCCATAATCGGCATGAAAGACTCTGATTGTTGTTCCGCGAGCGCTAGGTCAATTGTTCCAGATCCATAGGAAGCAAGAGGAGCAGGAGCTTCAAAGGGATGGGCCTCAGTGTTGAAGACGTCTGCGAAAGGCAAAAAGCGTTTGATATTATGGACGAAGTGCGTAAGAACAGCGGGGTACATACATTTGTCCAAACTGACGTGTTCCGGATCGTCAAACGTGAGATATCTGTGCAAAAAATTGTCTTCTCAGCTCAGGCTCTACCAGCAAGAAAAAAAGGCCGATGTATGTACTCACAAATACTTCAACGTCTCTGCAAACCAGAAACTCTCCGTGGAATCTATGAAATTATCTGTAGCACCCGAATCATCATTCATATTGACCAGCATAGCGTAAGACCCGTTGAATTTCAGGTATTTTTCAAAACTAGCCAACGTCTGAGCCGCTCGGTCGATGTACTTGCGGTCGCCGGTAGCACGCCAGGCGTAAAAGTTGGACTCGAGGACTTCAGGACGCATGCCATAGTCTGAAAAGAGGGTATAGAACCCGTGTTTTTGGTAGAATTCCAGTTGTACATGAGAAGGCTTGGCCTTGCCTATGAAGCTACCGTTGACACCACCAGATCTCCAGGCAAAAACTTCTGGGCCAATGCCAGTGCTAATCATGCAGGGAGAGTCGACTCAGTTTCTGATTCAAAGGCAAGAGATAAAGTGAAGCAACGTACACAGAACTGGCGTAGGTATTCCAACAAGCCTCCGTCAGATCAAGACCATGTTGGACTATAGTCTCATTGTCACTCAATCTTCCGCCTGTGAAGTTGTGTCAGAGCAACTAAATGAAGATCTGAACACGCCACTCACCCATTATCCAGTTCCCGCCATGAAAACATGCAAGGTGTGAGCTAACATGCCGTAGTCGACGCTCGTGGTCATAACTCCCCAGGTAAACATGGTTGCCAACATCCGAAACCTGAGGATGCGCAACATTGTGATTAGAACCAGATAGCAACTTCCCTGAACGAGTGACGGGTATATTATATGATTATTAGGAGTACTCACACTTCGCAAATGCTTGATAGACGAATCAACCGCTGTCCTCCAAGAGTCACCGTACCACGCGTCGTCGGTATTTGCCAGTCTTGCAAACTTGATGAGGTATTCAAAGTAGCTGTCAGATCCTCCTCCCCACGTCTGTTAAGAGGGTAAAAAGATTGAGAAGGTTTTCATGGTCGTTAAATAAGCACACTCACGACATATCCTCCAACAGGGACACCAGTGTATGGGTCAATTCCTAGGGCTGGGAGACCTAAGGGACAACTAAGTTGGCATTTTGCGCAAAAAAGGGTTCAGAAGGTGTTTTTTACCTGGCAAAGGGGCGACCTGGAGGGCACAAGATCAACCAATACAAAGAGTACGGAAAATGCGGAAGCTTACATTAGTACCGACTCGCTTTGCGGCGTTCTGGGCCAGCTGCCAGTACTTCAAGTTGCCCGTATATTTGCTTAGGAGATACCATTCCAACGTGAGCTATCGATTTTTTAGAGCGCTGATACTTTGTGATAATAGGGAGAACAACGCACACTGCCAGCTTCGGCGATGTTTGACTGAAAGAACATGGGTAAGAACGGCATCCAACCTAAACTTGGAGAGGCCATACAATATCATAGTCAGGATCAGGATCAGGAGTATCCGTCGTAAAGTTCATATGGCCATGAGGTATGTCACTCTCCTACGGTGAAAATTAGCACAAGTCTTGCAAGTCTGAATGGAGAGAGGAATGCGCACAATCCACGCCTTTGCCAATTTGTCTGCCAGCTGCTGAGATTTTTCAACCAGAGCCTGATGTCGTCTTCCCGTCAATTCATAGACGCTCAACAGACCGCCGAGGTAACGAATAGTGCTCTCGAACACACTGCAGGAAAGAATTCGTGAAATGACGTATGGAATATGGAATGAGCATAGCTTGCCTGACGCTGTCATTAGTCTTGGATTGACTGAAATTGATGTTGGAAGAGAATTGAATGGCTTCGTTGAGGTAGCCCTACTCGTCTAAGTTAGACGAAAGATTAAGGCACAGATGTACGTCCTACTCACATCGAGGTCCATGACCCACTGTAGACATGCAATCAGAGTCAGAAAGTGAGGTAGGCTGCAGGAAACGCACCATAGTGGACATGGCATCGATTATAGTCGCACCCCAACCATTCCGACTATCACTGTAATTCTGCATCATTGGCATTAGCTCGTCATGTCCCCAGGCGTATCGTCTGAAAATACAGATAGGTCAAAATAAGCAGCGGTGTGAAAACGCCTGGTACTCACCTGTATGCCTCGTAACTAGTGATGAACATATCTTTGACGCGATCACGGTTTGCTTTAGCATCGGAAGGTAAGGAAAGACCGCTTTTTTGGATATTGCCGCCGAGAACAGTTGATGTAGACGAGGAAAGAGCAAGAAGGAGGGCGGTGGTAAGTCGTAGTCGAACCATGCGGTACACGCTGGAGGAGGGACTGGATAAATTAAGGGGCGCCGTCGAGAACGTTTTGCGTTCCTACACCTTCGTCTTCTATGTACTTCTGAGACTTTATAACGGCGGAAGCGGATCAAAATTTGACATGGACTGAAAAGACCTTCTGTGACTTATGTAATGGTCAGAAACTGGACGACTTCTGACAACCAGGATAGCTTTTAAGCATGGCATCGACAGTTCTTCTTCTGCTCACTGATTCGAGTATGTCTTTTTTTGACTGTCATAGATGAAGCCGAGAAAGAGGGTGCACGACGGTCTGACATCATGGAACGGTGGTCATGAGAACAACATGAGAATTTACCGAGTGAAGAAAGTACAAGTTGACACACACAACAATAGCAAGATCAGGGAATGATAAAGGAAAGGCGTAGGATAACTCTGCGACGATACTAAATATCATACAAAAGTCAAAGTCCCTAGTCTGAAAGAAAGCGACAGTTCAAAAGATAGTTGTAGTTGGTCCATGGTCTGGGCAAAACTACCCCCTAATAAACGTCCTTGAGATATCGAAGTCCCTAGATACTGAAAACTCCACCCAGAACGTCGTTAACGAGATCATTGACGATGATGGGCACACTGAGGTCGAGGGCGGGTATAGGGCTGACTGCTGGGAGGTCGGCGTCGTTCTTAGTAGGAGTAAACGACTGTGATTTCTGTGTAGCAGCGCCTAGGTTGATTGTTCGAGATCCATAGGTAGAAAGAGCAGTAGGAGCTTCGAAGGGATGGGCCTCGGTGTTAAAGACATCTACAAAAAAGCGATAAATAACCTTTACAGACGTGTATAGAACAGTCCCACATACATTTATCCAAACTAACGTGTTCCGGATCGTCAAAGGTGAGGTACCTGCAAGAAATATTATTTGTGAAGTTCTGAGGGCGAAAAAGGCTCAGGAAGGAGTACTCACAGATACTTCAATGTCTCTGCAAACCAGAAACTCTCCATGGAATCGTAGAAGTTCTCTGGGTTGCTCGAATTATCGTTCACGTTGACCAACATCGCGTATGAGTCGGATGTTTTGAGGTATTGTTCAAAACTGGTCAACGCTTGAGCCGCGCGATCGAGGTATTTTGGGTCTCCCGTGGCACGATAGGCGTAAAAGTTGGATTCGAGGACTTCCGGACGCATAACGTAGTACGCGGAGGTAATATAGAAGCCGTGTTCGTTGTAGAACGCCAGTTGAGCGTCAGAAGGATCATTACTGCCCGTGAAACTGCCGTTGTAACCAGTGGATTTCCAGGCAAAAACTTCGGGGCCAATGCCAGTTCTACTCACGCACAGAGAAGGATAAGAATCATTTCTAAAGCAAGATAGTCTGGACGTACGCAGTGCCAGCATAGGTATTCCAGCAAGCATCCACGAGATCGAGAGCATGTTGGAAAATGGTTTCATTGTCGCTCAACCTTCCACCTAAGAAGCAGCTTCACTACAACACAGAAATATGAAAGGTAAAGGCATTTCACTGACCCATGATCCAGTTCCCACCGTGAAAACATTCCAGGTGTGAGCCAACATGTCGGATGCGACGCTGGGAGTCGTAATCGGCCAGGTAGACGTGACTGCCAACATCTGAAACCTGGGTATTGAAGTTAGAACTAGGTCCCAGATCCTTCCGCTGACCGGTAGCGGGTATAGTCTGGGTTTTACTTACACTTCGCAAAGTCTTGATTGACGAATCAACGGCGGTTCTCCAGGTGTCACCGTAGAACGTGTCGTCGGTATTGGTCAATCTTGCATACTTGATCAGGTATTCGAAGTAGCTGTCAGATCCTCCACCCCATGTCTGTTAAAATTGCATGAGAATGGTGAGAATTGAAGCGCACGACTATAGAGAAGGGCACTGACGACATATCCTCCGATAGGGACACCGGACTTTGGGCTGATTCCTTGAGCAGGCAGACCTGAAGGACAAATGCATTAGCGTTTTAAAAAACTAATCACAAGATGCACATGCCTGGCAAAGGGGCGTCCTATGGGGTACAAACGATAATCAGATTTGAAGAGGACTGAAATACGCAAAGCTTACATTATTACCAACCCGCTTTACGGAGTTCTCGGTCAGCTGCCTGTACTTGTAGTCTCCCGTATATTTAGTGAGGAGGTACCATTCCAACGAGAGCTATTAAGTCGTTTTAGAGCTGAGGCTTGGTAGTTAGTAGCAGAAAAACGCACAGTGCCGGCTTCAGCGATGTTTGACTGGAAATACTGGTCAGCTCTTGACATGCAAGCAAAACATAGAATATATACATTCTCATAGTCAGGATTAGGATCAGGAGTGTTATCCGTAAAGTTCATGTGTCCATAAGGTATATCGCTATCCTATATTGGGAATTCGACATGAGCAAGCCGCAGGCGGACTTGTTAAGTGAATAAAGCACGTACGATCCACGCCTTGGACAATTTGTCTGCCAATTGTTGAGCTTTCTGAACGAGAGCATGATGCTGCTTGCCCGTCAGTTCGTAGGTACTCAACAGCCCGCCGACGTAGCGAATAGTGCTTTCGAACACACTGCAGAAAACAGTCATGAAATGACGGGTAGAATGCGGGATGAGTGCCAACACACCTGACGGTGTCATTCGTCTTGGACTGACTGAAGTCGATCTGGGAGGAGAATTTGATGGCTTCGTCGAGGTAATCCTAGAGCAAGTCCGGATTAGAGAAAAGTTTGAAGACGCAGAGTTATACTCACATCGAGGCCCATGACCCACTGTAGACAAGTGAGGACAAATCAGTTCAGATAGCAGGCTAGGCAGTAAAGAAACGCACCATAGTGGACATTGCATCGACGATAGTCGCACCCCAACCATTACGGTTATCACTGTAGTTTTGGCTCACTGGCATAAGCTCATCATGCCCCCAAGCGTGTTTCCTGAAGTGAGGTAGGTCAAAAAGACGAGACGGAGGGAAGGTCGCGTCGTACTCACTTGTATGCCTCGTAGCTAGTGGTAAAGATGGTTTTGGCGCGATCACGGTTTGCTGTAGCACTAGAAGGCAAGGCAAGACCGCTCTTTTGGATGTTGGCGCCTAAAACTGTTGACGTAGATAAGGAAAGACCAAGAAGGAGAACAGCGGTAGATCGGAGTTGGATCATGCCGTGTAAACTGAAGGAGTGAGCGAAGAGAGAGAGTAGCTTAAAATGTCTTCCGTTTCGTTTCTACCATTCTCGTTTTCCGGTCCTCAGACTTTATACTCGACATCTTGGAATTTCGTCATGAAACGGCGGAGCGAGACGATGGTTCAATGGAAACTGATCGAGAAATTTGACTTGGAACGAATTTGTTTCACAGTTTCTTGGTCCATTGACGTGGATACGACTGGATACGACTGGATATACGAAGGAGAAGAGGGTTAGAACGGATGGCATGAAATGGGATGAGCATACCAGTACTTACGAGTAACCGAGGAAGGGAGTAGAAACAAAGTAGAAATGACGTAATGCGAACGAACGCGACGTCCTCCGATCCACCCTCAGTCGTTTCACAATGTGAGGTGTTACGACGTGTTTGGGATGTTTGGAAACATCCTAGTTGCACAGGCCTAGGCACGACAGATTGAGTTCACATGTTCGTGGCATTACAGACTAAGAATACATTATTTCACTACTATACAGGCTGCCAGGAGAACAGCCAATTAGCTAGAATGGTACTATGATATCGGTCATATAGGTGTATTATGCTCGGCAATAAATAAGGAGTGCGCTAAAAACAGCTCGTCAGTCGTTGGAATTGGAAGCTGCAGTCGAAGCTCACCATAGAAATACAACTTGATAGGCAAGACTAACTTCAGTACGAATCGTAGCTTCTCGACCGCCTTAGTAGATGCCCATGGTGACGATGATGGTGGTGGTGTCCATGATGTCCACTACTATGATGCCTATGATGGTGATGCCGATTCTCGACGACGACCACCCGTGGCTGACCCATGTTGCCATACTGAGGAACTGCATAGCTAGTTCCATAGCCAGTGCCATAGCCAGCACCATATCTAGCACCATATGCACCTCCATACCTGGCAGCCCCTCCATACCCAGGTCCATATCCATAACCATCACTACTAGCCAGGTAACCCGCACTGTTCACGTATCCCTGGGGATAACTTCCATATCCTGCGTAAGGGGTTGCCCCGCCGAGAGGCTGCCCATAGGGTACCCCGACCGGTTGCGGTTGCGGTTGCACGACAGGCTGAACCGGGAGTGTGGACTATTTCATTGAGGGAATGTGAGGCCATCGGTGCATCAAAATATGAAGCCAACTTACTTGTGTTGCACCCATTACCGGTGTTACAGGTATGTTTTGATAGTATGCCATTAGACTTGAAAATTTGAGTAGGTATGGAAGTCTTTGAGCTTTCTTGCCTTATATATGTATGCGAACCAGGAATAGAGCGCTTATTTGGAGCGGTAAAATTCTGGGCATACGTCACCCCCGACAGACTAGCTGGAGAATACAGCTTTTGTTTCTCCAAGATCCGGTCAGCCAACAAAACGGGATGGAGAAAGATCAAGAATACATTTATTGTTGTCGGACCGTCCAAGTCTAGCACCTATAGTACTTGTCAAAGTGGGTGAAAGCAGGGAATGGCGGTGTGGTCTGACATGCGTTTAGAGCTTCAACTTGAACTCGGGTCACGGGACAAGGCCGCGGCGAATTTTCGAAAAATGAACGATGAGAAAGCAAGAAAGACGGAGGATTTGATGTCAAATGAGGAAGTCTCTTCTGGAATAGATGCCCATGATTTGCAGGGAGGAAGCAGCGCACGAGAATGTGAGAGGTCCGGGCAAATCGCGAGGTACCGAGCCAAGAGTCTGCCTAGGGAAGACTAACCGCGTAAACTCTCTACAGTAGGCATCTCCGTTCCAGTTGCAATTTCTCACAGGCTACAGCTGTATGCATAACGATGGGCCACCTCGAAAACCGCTCCACTCGGACGATGAACGAAATCTCAATGATATCGGCGCGGGTTGGAGCAGACGGCTCTCTTTTCGTTTCAAATTCTCATGTGGCTCATCGTTTTGCACAGCTGCAAGTCGGAGCTTTTCATAGCTGTTCTCCGACTGCTCCTCTTCCAACAGACCTTTCACAAACGTGGCTATTTTTTGCTCAGTCATCTTAGAACTTGGCCATGACTCAGAAATAAGCATTTCCGAGTCCCTTCACGCCAATCTCACAGCGTCTGAGTGGAACGGAAAATGCACGGAAATCACTGTGGCACAGCAATTAATTGTCTTTCGGACGCCTCCGATGATGACTGAACGCTCTTCTATCTGTAATGTAAGGAACTCTGACGTGCTCCTGCTTCCGGTTCACCGAACGTTGAATCTTTAAGTACTGCGCTTATCATTTCAGTGTCTTTTGATGAGAGCCTGTGCGTGGCCTGATTGCGAACCGTCATGCAGAAAATTTTACCGGGACTGGTGGAGGGAAGGGTTTAAAGGGTCTGTTTGTGCGTACGATCTCCCCTCCTACCTGACTCTAGAGTCAACCTGCATTCCAGACTCAGTACTTCACCCGTAACGCGAATGCTTCACTCATCATGGCAAGTTTCGCCCGTCTGCTGGAGTTGCCTTCTCCTGTACATGACCTTACAGATGACTGTAGTCTGGACACACAGCGAGCTCTCGCCGCTGCTTGGAGAGTAGGAGCGAACTATTTGTCGTGGGTTGCCAATGCAGGTGAGTGATGCCAAGCGCCTTGCATTCTTTAGCAGTGACTCACTGACCTCCATATAAATGCAGATACCCCTGCTGACACTGCGAAACGTATTCGTCGCCTTCACCCGCCACATCACTTGCTCAGAGTATATCAGAATGCGCGACGAGCGAATAGACGAGGTCATCAGCCAGCAGTGGGTAGATATCGTATCACCCGTGAGTGATAATGTCAAACCACCTGTACATCACCTGATCCGAAGTGCATAGACATGCCAAGCCTACCGGGTTATGGCAATTGTACACTAATGAAAGTTGTTATATCTCAGACACTGCCAATAATTCTGTGAATATCGTCTACTATCTCTCTTCTAGGAAACATCAAACTCCTCCCATACGAGGTAGGCACCTCGTGAGGTCTCTTCGGAAGCACATCCGGGAGGTAATCAGCCCTGAGATGTCTGTCCCGCCTTCAACGACGTCATGATCGAAACTTCCCATACTGCTCATCAACCATCACCACCATCATCACCGTCCACTCGTCGTGCTCGCTTATCCCTCCCACTGCTTATCTCATTTTCCCGACCTCGCACCTTCCCACACCCGCTCGCTATCCACCACCGCCATCAAATCCCTTTGTTCGCTGTCCCCTCGGCTATATCTCCCCTCGCTTATATCTTCGTGTACTTACGTCGGTTCTGCCCGCCCGTACGCTTGATGTTGTATGCCTCCCTCCCCGTTGTGCCAGACCGCTATGCGTGTAATTGTTCCTTCTCTTTTGCAAGACCCGGCTAATATCGCAGAGACATATGTATTGACTTAGATACTCATAAACGTGTGTATATCGACTTGCAATATATGTATGCTTCTCTTTTTCTACATAAATCTTGCGTGGATCCCCAACATTCTTGTTATGGCGCTTACGGTGAGCCACATAGGTATCGTTAATCTGCTTCCAGTCCAAAGTGCTCGTAGAGGCCCTCGAGAATGGCAACAAAGGTGGGCGGCTGTAATCGAGATAAATTCTCACGATAACTGTCCACAATCGCAGCTTATTGAACCGCCTCGGTATGTGCAAGGAACACTTGCAGCGGAACTCGGATGGCACGGAATATGTACTTCTACATCCCATGTAGCCGCGGAATTTTTTTATCTGCCAATTCCTCGGTGTAGCATTCCTCATGCGACAACGATTCAAAAACAGCCAAAATTCCATCCAAAACGACACTTCGTACTCGAATAGAGTCATCGTCACCCTCTGTATAAATCTAAAAAAATTACCAGGGTACTCCCTGATATGTATAATCTTGTTAACATCAGTATACCATGCTATTCAAGAGATTTGTAAAGTACACAAGTGGATGATACTTTGGGTTCAAGTTTTGCAGTGGATCCTTGTTCACGAAATGCTCAAAGTTCAGAACATATCTCGGATGAGGTAGGGTGTGTATTCTTTCACATCTAATCAATGCATATATGTATCCAGTGTCATATTCTAGAGCCATAAGTCTAGATCTTTTGTTTTGGCTTGGTCATCGTGCTGTACATTGTGCATGCAAATCAGATACAAAAGGCATCCATTATGATGCAGGACGTAGGCGGGACAAATTTATCCTATGCTCAAATGATCTCTGAGTCTTAATATCATTGATAGACCAGGTATATATAACGATTGGAGCTTGCAATTCTGGGTGTCTGGGAGCTGCATATATAAGTCATATCTTCATATTAAAAACTATCCAAGGGTTGTGGTGGACCTGCCAATAGATCCATTCAAGTATCTCAAACAACATATAAAATATATAGAGCAAGGGGAAATGTATCTCAGCTTCTATTCTTGAAAGCGGTCAATGTCGGTGTATAGGCGGGATGACCGACGCGCACGCCTCTATCAGAATATCACCACGCCCTATCAAAATATCACCATGTGGCACGCCTTTCTTTTGGGTGAAAGTTGAAACCTTCGCTTAAATGGTAAACCGGGAATTAACACCTGGGCCCGTTCGTCGACCCGACAGTAGTACTAGCAGTGACACGCATTGGACATGTATATAAAAGTATGTACCGTCTAATTCGAAGTGAAATACATCCTCAACAATGAAGTCCTGCATTCGCGTTGTACTAGTGTGTTGATTACTACACACCTAGCACAACCATTGTCGTTATTCGGAATTGGACCTTGGTCATGTCTGTAGTACTAAAAATGGAGAGAGACAATACAGCCAGCGGGGAGGCGGGAGACAATGTTCGGGGCCCAATAGCCAGAGGATAAGCTAAGTACAGCAAAGGACAGCGACCGACGGACTTTGATGGGGGTGATGGATGATGAGGGGGTGTGGGAACATGCAATGATACCGCATGGACGGCAGAAAGGGACAGACAGTACAGAGGGATATACTTCTGAGAGACCCTTAGGCCCCTACCACTTATAGGAAGAGCTTGCACTTACCTTAGAAGAGAAAAGGGAGGCATTATTCACGGAATTACTGCCAGTGTGTGAGATTCAACAACTTTGATTACTGTAAAGTCGGCATAACGGGGTAGGCTTGGCATTTCTATACGCGTCGGATGTTGTGATGTAGAGGTGTGTCAAACCGTTCTCTTGCTCTTTCCATGACCTAATTTGTCCATTATTAGCATTTGAATGGCTCTTGATAGGAGTATTTGGATCTAACGAGGTTTTTACTATCCAACGCAATTGTGATTGATGAAAGAACTTTGGGCTACAAATCTTTTTGGTTGGACGGAACACTCTGGAATCGATATACATGACGGTCTCATGTACATACTTCGTGAAATGGTGTGCTTTTCTCCACTCTTGGCCTGTGTCCGAACATCATAACGTCCGTGCTATTTGCTTGTCTCATACTTAGCTTGAGAGGAGGCTACTGATGAGGCATATAGTTGACCTGGAGGTAAGCTGGCGTAGCAATCTCGAAGATATCACTCACTGGGCTTCGTTGCACTAGTGCTGCTTGTCTTACTATCATCTGTTTCACGGTCTCCATACATGAATAGAGTCTATGTGTACTCTAAATCTCACTTGAAGCGAGCATGAGTAGCAATGGTCATTGACAATTGACGATGAAGTTTTTGTCTGAAGACACGAAGAAATGGTGCGTATAACTGAGCACCGAGTTTCCTTACCAGTATAGCTAGAATACTCTGCTCAAGTAGTCGCATACACAATGCATACATTTAAATTGCGAGGGAGGTGGTCGCGATTGCCCACCCCGTGGGAACGCTGAGCCCTTTTAGACCTGCCCGACGCGTCCTGGTTTCTTTCGCACTCTCAACTTCTTTCTCTTCATCTTCTTGCTTAGGCGGGCTCTGCTCGCATCCACATCCGTACTCAAAAGTTGTTATCTTGAATACTCTCCCCTCCAGCGATCCCTCAACCTCACTCAAAGCTCAAATACCGCTCGCAATGACCCCGCCAAGAAGGAATCTCCACCCTCACTCTGACTGCACCACGACGAACACAGTCAGAATCTCCAACCTACCAAACTACGGTAAGCAGCCTATATGCCACTCGTGGACGCGTTTTTTGTCTAATCAGTCATCACAGTGAACCGGCGTGAAGTCATTGGTCTGTTTGACACCCTTATTGGTATGTTCTAGCCAACCTTTCTCGGAATCGTAATAGTAACGCCTTTGTTGCTCTAGGCGAGATACGTAACACGACGGACTTTCGCGACGCCATTGGCACTCACATTGAGATCACCTTTGCCTCTCATGATGCCGCCAAGTTGTTCTTGTTCTTAATCTTCCGTCCTTATGCGCTGACCGTCTTCATTTCAGAAAAGCGATGTGCATGTCAGGATATACGTTGGGCGGCTGCTCTCTGTGAGTCATCCCGATGTCTTCGCCCCTTATATGCGCGTTTTTTCAGTACTCATATACCGATACCACTTAGCAACGTCACTGCTGTGCCAGAAGTTGAACAGTCCTCCACGAAGCGTCTCGACACCCGCCGGAACCTCTACGTGCTGGGCATCCCATTTGACCTGACAAAGTGAGTCCTGCCGTCGTAAGATCATTTCAAACGTACTCATCGATGTCCAGGTCCGAGTTCTGTGCCATTTTCTCTCGATACGGACCGGTTGCGCACTGTGTCGTTCTGGCTACAGTGGATAACGCCTCACGCCGCCGAGGATTTGTGGTCATGGCATCTCATGAAGACGCCAGGCGAGCAATGACGGCGTTGACCAGGACTCAAATCAAGTACGTCTGCTTACTCCCCAGTTCATCATCGACCTAACGAGCACCAGAGGGCATACCATCGATGTCTCTTGGTCCATTGTACAGCGCTCCGAAGGTTTGTCTATACATGTCATCATGCTAAGAAAGGCGTCCTCACCCATCATTCTAGGATTCTTGGACGGCGGTGATCGAAGTATGCTCTTCGATTCGGGATTCTCGGATGGTGTACCTTCAACCTACGGTCAAGACGATAATCAGACCTGTTATCCTGCTCAGGGCCATCAGCCGCCTGCTCCCTCTCATCCGTCCAACCATGCTTTCACGTTGACCTTCACTCCTTCGACCACAATCCTGGTCACCAATCTTCCCTTTATACTGTTCTCCTCCACTTCCGATCTGGAACCTTTGCTATGCCCCTTTGGAAAGATTACGAAACTCGAAATGATCGCACTGCCTTCTCCTCAGGAAACGACTTCTGCTCTGGTTGAATATACAACCCTTGAAGATGCCAAGGATGCCAAAGAATCTCTGCAAGGACAGTGCTACGCAAACTACCGAGTTAATGCTGAATACGTATGCCCAACTGCTTCTTCAATCATCTCTCATGTCTCTACTCCCGAAATACCCAACTTTGACCCCAAAATGTTTGGGTCAGAACGCAGTTCGTCGCGCTCTAGTTGTTCTACTGTGTCTGGACAGCAATGCTTCCATCGGCCCAAATCGTCTAATGCCATTCCTCCAAGAAACAAACGTCCCTTGCAAGACATTAGCAACGGCTCTCACTACTTTGACTCTAAGCCTCATCATCCCTTTCAATATGCGCAACCTTCGGTACCCTCCAAGATGGGCATCATGACTCGCTCAAGCTCCGCTGCCCCTAGGTCAGTATTGTGTCTCCTTACCCCCAGCTACGTAAGCATGACCTGATGGCCCTTCTCGTAGATGGACCAACGACACGCCTCATTGCCCTGAACATTCCATGCAATTTTCCTATCCCAGCAATCTCGATCCCAATGCTTTCCAGATGCAGAACCATCTCGCTTTCCCTTAGTTCATCTTCCAATCCAGCGCATTGCCAAAAGAACCCTCCTCCCTTTTTCAATGCCTCGCAGTGAAACTTCTCAGTCACTTCCTTTTCTTCTTCGTCTAGTACGGCCCAGTTCTGTCTGAGGCAACGTTGCGGACTCTTAACTCGCCGGTTCTCGTCGCCGTTTGCCTGCTGTCATTTCGAGTTCCTTTTTTCCTCTCTTCCTCTTTTCCTTTCTCATCCATTCTATAAGTGAGTCTTTCCTCGTCCTGCCTCGGCAACCTACGCTAACATTTTCTCTCTGCTCTAGTAATTCATCACCGGATCATCAACTGCATTTGTACATTACGCATCACACATACATCGGAATAGACGACATGTAGAGGGTTGTACGTTACATTATCATGGCTGGTTTTGGCTGCTCGTCGTTGCACTGTACTCGTTTATGCATATGATAAAAGTACACCATAATTTGAAGTTATAACGCGTTTTTCTGCATGCTGTTTGGAAGAAGGCAAATTTGGCATACGCTACTCGCGGATTAGACCCCGGTTGGCCGATACTGGGGAGAAAGCTGACGTTTATCTAACGTCGACTGACGGAATCACGAAATTGCAGAGAGCGTAAGATAAAGTACACATACATAGTACACAGGTTATTGCAGTCCAAGTGGAGTAGTCGTTGAGTATAGATACTGTGCCCAAATATAATAAAATGCGAAGATAACAATGTCCCTACAGGGTCCTTTTCAAAGAGCAAACGGGTATACTTGATCAAAATTACATAGTATCTAAAGTATACATACGTGAGTATAGAGTACGATAGAATAGGAGGGGGGAATGAGTGACGGAAGAGAACTGCGGAAACTTGAAAGGAATAAAGCAGCTTGCAATGAGAGGCTCGGGTAGCGAGTGGACTGGAATCAAAACTGGTAATACATTGGCGAAGATAGGGATTATGGGTCTATGCAGACTTGATGGAGATAAAAGGGAACCAGAGAAGAACGAAGTCCGAGATGAAGTAAAAGCATTGAACGGCAGTCTCCTGTTGGAGTCTGAGTAAATATGAACAGGAATGAAGTAAAGTAAAACTAAGGGACCGGTGCGAAAGCCAAGCCCTTTGAAGCCGTTGGCCCCACGGGCGAAGTCGACGGAGCATGAGGCGTATGTGCTACCGACGGAAACAACAAAGCCTGGAGCGCCCAGTAAAGCTGTTCAGTCCTGGATACAACAACAGCAGCGTCCGCCGTTAAGCAACGCCTCCATCAATCAATTGCAATCGGGATCTTCTCTCTCTGTCTAACTAAAGAGAGTACCACGACGACGACATTGACATATGCAACGAGAACGAGTCCAGAACGACAGGCACTTGTGTGGTAGCATGGTGGAGATTAGTATGTGATAAGTCGTATCAGTACTGGCAGGTCGTGAAATCTGTTACCAGTGACCATAAACGATGAGCATGAAGCACGAAGAGACGAACAAAGATGCTAAGTACTCACTATCAGTGCAACTTGCATATGACAAAACCTACAACACCCAAACATCACACCAGTGAACTCTAAACCACCCTAATTATAATTCACAACCTCTGCAACAACACTTCTCTGATCTGAGGGTATAGGTAAAGCTCTCTCGTATGCGTATCCATGATGAGCCGTGTCCCGGGCCCGAGCCGTTTTGCTACCAATGCCAGTCCTACTGTCGTTATCATCACTGCGTCCAGGGAGAGGCAACTCCCTATAGGTCCTAATAGCTTCTGTTGAGAATGGGTCGAATGTACCGAAGGCACTTGAGCCGAGAGGTGCAACTGAGCCCATAGTACCCATTGTACCGGATGTAGCATGTGTACCATCTGTCCTGGATGTACGGATGCTAGTGGTACTTGGAGAGGAAGCGAGAGTAGGGGAAGGAAGGTTTTCGAAGGGGTTGGGAAGGGTTGGGAGGTTTAGGTTTAGGTCGGAGTTGGCTAGGGGTTGGGATCGGGGCTGAGGTTGGTGTTGAGTTGCACCAGTGGTAGCCTGAGTGGTGCTACCACTAGAAGGTATGGAACTTGAATGGGTATTGCTGCTGCTGCTGGGTGGAGATGGTGTTGGGACAGGAAGAGGTCTTGGTGTCGTCGATTTAGAAGTTGCGTTGGTAGTGACATCGGTACGGTTACTGTTTGTGTTGCTCAACGCAGTAGGACCATTAAGATAATAAGCCTCCAGCCGTGGATCCAAAAATGTTTCCTTCCGCCCAGGTGTTGGCGTTGGCGTCAGCAATGGTGTGGGCAACGGCAACGGAGATATCAAGGAAAACTCTGACGGCAGCGGTGACGATGAAGACGACGTAGGCGTCAAGGCTTCCTCCAGCATATCCATCTGACTCTCCCTCACTCTCTTTATCCTCTTTGCATAACTATCCCTATGATCGTCCACCGGTGCCGACCCTGATCCTAGAGCGGTCGTAACACTCACGCTCTTTGCACTTTTAATCGAATCTGTTCTCTCAATTTTTGAGACGTGTCTCGAGAGTCTGGATCCTGCTCCTGCTCCTTCTCCTTCAACTCCTAACGCATCCTCTGAATCCGTCCTCGACAACTCAGGCTTCCTCGCTCTATCCTTCAACAACCTCCCAATCGAGTTCGCTCTCGCTAAGGGATCTTCATCGGAGTCGATGGGGGTTTCAGGTGGTGCAGGTAGCTTCAAGCCCTTGTTACGGCTGCTATATGGGTCAATGTCGATATTAATCGACGATTGAAACGAATTTGAGTGCGAGTGGCCATGGCCGCCTGAAGCTGAAGAGAATTGAGCAGCAGCACCAAAATTGGGTGTATTTTGCTTAGACTCGAGGTATTCGTCCATGAACCGCCGAGGGATCTCTGGAACCGAAGGAGCGTCTCCCTGTTCCCAAGGTGCAGATCCATGAGGAGTGTTGTTGCCATTGGTGAAAGCAGAGGCTTGGGAGTAGAGAGATTCGGTGTCGTATGATATGGTTGATAGAGACCTGGTTAAGGCTGCACCAGCCTGAGCCTGAGTGGGGCCACTGCCAGGGTCTTTAAGAGAAACACCGGTGGGCTGGGAAGTGGGAGGGGGAGGAATGGGATTGGAATTGGAATTGGAATTGGGAGGAACGGTAGGATGCTGAGGAATAGGAATGTGCGTTGACAAAATTGCGGCAGGTGTAGTGAGATTAGGTTGGCCAGGGATGACGAGAGGTGGGAGTTTTGGTGGAGTGAGGGTTTTCTTGTGTGATGAAGATGAGGGGGGTGGTGGTAATATGAAATTGGCCGAGGAGGGTGTCGGTAATGGAGATGAGGAGGAACTGGAGCCACTACCAGGTGGACTGAGGGCGGGAGGTTGAAGTGATTGACTCGCGCCAGATGCTCTGAAATGGGAGTCACGATGTTGTTGGACTTCTGATGTAGGAAGTCGCCTCAGAGGCACCAGGTCGTTTCCTGAGTTTTCGGAATGAGACTCTGAGGCATGATGGCTCGGCAAGTAATCTAAACCTGGGGCCTCCAAATGAACGGGTGTATATAGAAAGGGTTCTCTTGATTTCTCCAAATCGAGGTCATTTGCTCGGGCTAGGAAAGTATTTGAAGAGTCCTGCAAAACTTTTCTACGCCGCGTGATATTCCTTCTTCGGACGGCATAGATTACAGCTGCGATAGAGAGACCTAGGAGTAGGATGACACCGATTACAACCCCGACGATCCCACCTGTTGAAAGGGCCATAGCAAAGTGGACGAGTAGTTAGAAGATGGATGAAGCTGGGGAAGAAAGAAGAACACACACAGCAAGTCAAGGCTAAAGTATTTTAACTGTGGAGACTCGCAATGGAGATCGAATACAAAAACTCCGCTGCGGTAGCTACATAGAGATTCCAAGACATTTGGGCTTTGAAGCAATGCACCAATAGCACTGCCCAAACATCGCTTGCATATCCGTCTGTTTCACATGTCGGAATAGGCAAGGAGTCGCATAGCATTTGTAGAGCAGCGAGCTGTATTTTTCCGTATCAGATAAGAGAAATACATCACTAATTGGTAACCAAGAAGGCCCAAGGGAGAGGAAGATGAGGAAAGAAGGAAAAGCTTCCACTTTTGCTTGACGAGTAAATCGGAATTCCGGAGCGCCGAGATTCCTAAACGTTGCTCCTACTCCCGAGTGAGCCGCTGCAGACTGCAGTGTTAGGAAGTGTTAGGAAGTGCTAGGAGCGCCGAGCGCAGTGCTGCGACATCAAAGGGTCCAAACATCCGGCAGGCGCCTATTTCCATATAAGGTATGTCCGATGTACAAGGATCCCGTGTTCCGGTATACGCCAATGACGTATCTTCTTTCTTCTCTTCAGTACCTCTACTTTAACTTGACCGGTCTCAACCATGGCGCAGGTGAGTTCGCCTCAATAACTGAGGTCTCTTTCACTCAAGGACTTCAAGGATCCACCATGTCAAGCACAAGGTGAGCCTCCAGCACTGTCAAACCTTACATCCCAATTACATCCTTCTTGTCAAGCAGTCACTAAATACTCTCTTTCTTTGTTCTTGGTTGACAGCCTGCGACCTTCAAGCTTGTCTCAACAAGAACACCTACAAGCCCGAAAAATGTGATCAGCATCTCCGCAATCTCTACTTGTGCTGCCAACGGATGTACCAGGAATCATCCGACGGAAAGGTAGAATCCACGGCGTGTCCTATTCCAAATGTTGTGGAGAGGTGGTTGAAGGATCATGGACAGTTAGAACCCCAGTCAAAAAAGTAATTTACCCCACTTTGCCGTCCAAATACACGACTCTGTTGAGGACTAAACGAGATGGAGAATTTTCGTTCACGACCACAACTGCGCCGGCGTTCTCAGCCCTATGGACTGTTAGCAGTGCTCCATTCTCACTCCATCATCATATGCGACGAATTGATCATCTCGAGGCAATAATTACCCGACGTCTTATGTATCCCCTATTGCTGCGAAGGGTTCCGGTCCCCAGGTCAGTCAGACCTCAGTCTCCTGTTTCCTTCTTTTTATCAAGTAGTCTGACATTTTCACCAGATCCACCAATGGCACGTCTCAAAACGTCCTGAGCGCAATCGCCTCAAGCGATTTCTGATTCCAATCTCCCCAGGCCATTGCTCTTCGTTCCAATCCGTCCAAAATTCATCCAATCCAAAGTTTGTCCCAAACGACTGCGCCGAGTACTCCACCTTCCCTTTTTAGGACATTTGCAATCGCTATTAATTCTTTTCAGTCGCCCAATCCTTCTCTGTTCGTGTGTAGACCGTACGGCGTCATGCTACCTGAGGCAACGTCAACGCATCATTTTTGTCTTGCTTTCGCATTCACTATACATCTTGAGGACCGAGGTTTCTCGTTCTTCTGCTTTTTCTCTCGTTTATGAGAGCTATTCTTGTCGTGCCTTTAGGTTGGAAAGCACTCATAGGCTCGAAGGGTTTTTAAAGGTATTATCGGGGTAGGACATAGCGTTGGTGGATGTTTCTGGTCAATACCCACACTAATTCTGGTCATTTTGGGTAACATCTACCTTCCTAAACCGTCATACTGCCCTCTCCGCAACATCCCACCCCTCTCTCTTCACTTCCCTCATCCTCATAGACCGCATATTCTGACCTTACATGTATCCGTTTTCCATTTCGGAAGCTGCCTGGCATTATCCCGACATCGAAGGGATCAGCACCAACATTAACTCAAGCTCGAATCTGGCTACGTCCAGCCAACTCGAGTAATGTACGGGTTGAAGGGGCTGGGCATTCTCATTCCGCTTGAAAACCCCGTGGAGTTGGGGCTCGAGATTCAACAGACGTTGTCTAGACTTTGGGATGGTGGACATGGGAAATTGAGCAAGCTGTAGAGTGTGGGCTAAGACTCTAGAGGACGAGAGGGAGGCGTCAACGTTCCATTGTCTTCGAGTTTTTTTTTTTGCTTTTTTAATCCCGCTCTCTGCTGTTCACGATTTGGACATTCCTTATTGTCTAATGAGTCTTTCTTCACCATGCCTGTGCAACCAACAACGATGTTTCTCTGTTCAGTAGTCACCAACTGCAATTTGACTGCAATTGTACTTTTCTTCATACTTACGCCTACAAATCAGGCACTCTTAGACGAAATATGACTTGTTTTGGCTGCTTGTACTTGCAGTGCTTTTATACTATGCCTTGTAATCAACTTGTACTAGTAGTAAAGCGTTTTACAACTTCCATTGGATCATAATCATGGGATAACCTTTTGTTCCTCTCTTTCTTCGCCCACCACTTCATCAGCAACCGTCCTTGTTTTTGTTCTTCTTTTGTCCTGTTCATCAACAGTCACTGGCAACTCGGCATTTACGAAAAATGACCTAGGACGAAAGCAGGCAGAAGCTGTTGAAAGGTATAAACAAGCTAGCGCTGGAACTGCTATGAAAAGTTGAAAACCCAGTGGATTCGACGCTGCCTTACCTCACAATCACCCAGAAATCCTTTCAACCTCAGCTCAACAAAGCCCTCATGTCGTCCTCAACGCAAGAATCGCTCACACCATGGCAGTTTGCCCCGATTACCCGTTGCATTCCTGAAGGTGTGTGTACACAAGGACTTATATATCCGAACGTACGCTGACAGTAACATCGGCTATTTTTCAGATCAATACACCGACCTCGAGGTCATCGACCTATCGTTGTTCTCTCTTGTGTCTGGAGATGCAGCAACTGCTCAAGCAGAAGCACAGAAAGAACTCATCAAACGTACCCTCAACGCGTTTAACACAACTGGCTTTATCGCCCTCAAGGGCCATGGCTTCACCCACGAGGAACTCGAAGAACAGTGGGCATTGGGAAAGCTTTTGTTTGAGAATGTTTCGGAGGAGGAGAAGCATCGGCTTCTTGCGAATATTAAGGAGGGGAGTTGGGCGGGGTATAAGGTGTGTATATGCGTCGCTTCACGGCTATTTGTGCAGAGTCTGATTGTTCTGAATCTATCTATAGCCTCAAGGATATCATAAACGCCCCGACGGCTCGTTTGATTGCGTAGAGCATTATGATTTCTACCCAAACACCATGCTCGAACGCAATTTACCAGAGGTAGCCAAGCCCTATGTTAAAGACTTCCGAAAGTTCCTTGAGGTATGTTTACTTTCTATTTTCCTGCGTATCGCGTGCTGAGCGATGTCTTTATTGCTTCGTTGCTCTCAAACATCTTCCTGAACCGTGTAGCACCAACACTACGTCGTCTTTCGCAAGCTTCTTGCTGTTCTGTCCCTAGGTATGGAGCTCGATCAGGATTTGTGAGTATTCCCTTCGTCTGACTCGGCCTATGTCGGGAATACTGATTGTCTGGTTAACTCTGCGTGTTTGTCTTCGTCGTTTCAAACGCTTTTCTCAATCTACTTTCCACTACACTACGTATTTTTCACCACGCAACGATAATCCAATGTCGTGCCAGCCTCTGGAAACTCCATCACCGTGGCACGGACATGAATGACGGAGCTCTCCAAGGAGGACCAGACGAAGAGATTAATTGGAAGCACGGCAAGGATGATTTGCGCTATGTGATGTACCGTACGTGAAAACGCCATACATCTCTCTCTCAGAATTTCGAGATCTCACCTCTTCCCGGTTTACAGACCCACCACCTGAAGAAGACCGAGAGAAGAAGAAGAATTTGTGGGTTTCTGGGCACACGGATTTGTGAGTATCGTCATCTACTCAAGCAGTGCTGTCTGGTAGACTCAATGCTCATTGTGACTTTTCGTCATTGTTACGTTTACAGTGGTTCAGTGACTTTCCTCCGTCAGTCTTTTTATTTACCTCGCATTCCACCCTACCCATACTGACACCTACCTGGTTCTCGACCCCCATGCCATTCTGAATCTCTACATTGGTTTGATCAGACTCTCAACCCATTGCTGGCCTCCAAGTGTTGATGCCCAACGGCCAATGGCGCTACATCCGTCACTACCCCGACCACCTCATCGTCTCTCTCGGAGACTCGATGGAATTCCTTACCGGTGGTGTCCTCAAGGCTGCTCCTCATCGTGGTGAGTACCTCTCGTCTTTCCGTCTTTCTCTACCCTCAACAACAGGCAACTGACTGTATATTCTCCCTACTCTTAACCTATACATAGTCATTGAACCCCCCGAAGACCAAAGACACCTCGACAGACTCGCTCTCGTCTATTTCTTCCCTTTCCTCCCAGACGTCAAACTCTCGTTGATTGACCATCCTTCGTTGAAGAAGCTGGGTGCGAAAGACGTTTGGGAGGAGTATCATAAGCTTGGAGGCAAGGTGCTTACTTCTACCGGTATGTGTCATGACTCGTTGCGTCTTTACCTCTTCATCTCTTTACCTATTTTCGCTCTTGGTTCTCCGGAGTTTTGGGTTTTACTGACTCTACCTCTTCTCTCCTTCTTTCTTTCTTTCGCAGATTGGATCGATCGCAGGTCCAAGCTCGTTGGTACCAAGCGTCTTGAAAGGGAGGATAAGGATGCTGAGAGTGTTTTGGACGATATACACTTTAGGCATCACCCCGAGTATGCCAAGGCGGCGGCGGTTGCTGCTTGAGTGTCTCCTTTCCCCCTCCCCGTCTCCTCCCTCTTGCTATTTTCTCCGTTGTACATCGTTTATTTCATTTTTACTACTCTACCGAGAATCTGGATCTGGGACGGGTTGGATTGAAGGATGGCAGAGTCGGAAGTTGTGACTCAGTGTATCGTTGGAATTTGTGTATGATAAAGGCGCCTGTCAGATGTCTGTTATACCATCTGTACGTTTCTGTTTCTACATATCTCGGACTTCTTGTTACTTGTGCTAGGAGGATAATATTGAAATAATAGCTACATGTATCCATGATTTATCTGCACCTTTTGACATGGGTCTTTAACTCAGTGCAGCGAGTCAACTGCGGGCAAGCCCTGGGCAATGCAGTAAAAGCACCAGCATCAGCATCAGCTATTACAGTAATACATAAAAAAGCAAATCACAAGTTTACAACGTTAACAGAAGACAACATGCAGGTACAGTATCATTATGTATTTGACATGTACAGTAATTAGTATCGTATGGTTTATGCGGTCCTTTTCATCGGAAAAACGAAGGATGATACAGAGAGAGAGCTATGCGATGCGATGTAGGGTTACAGTACTACTTGGAGCAATTCATGATGCAACGATGATGCAGGGGAAAACGAGAAAACAAGAAAACGAGCAAGGGCAACAACGGCAAGGACGAGTTTGCAGAAGGGGAGAACTGTCGATAGCAGTCTCATAACAGAACATGACAGGATAAGACAGAATTAGCCAATAATCATAATCATAGTGCGAGTGCTTCTTGATAGCAGAGAAAAGGGGAGCCGGGGAGACGGGACTATCAAAGGAGCCGTCGGGATCAGCGGAGATGAAAAGCAGGCATTAGGATGAGTGATGATGCGTGATGAGGTTGAGGAGGAAGAAATGGGCAATGGAGAATAAAAAATATGCATGGAGTCTCGACAGAGCACACGCAGGTCAAGGGTGATACGAAGGAAATGCAGCGAAATGGCAAAGGTATACGAGTACAGTGGAGTGGAGGTGTGGAGCAAGAGATCCACACCGTGATCGCCAAACACGGGAACGAAAGGGAATGCGAAGGAGAAGTAAAAATTTGATCATAAAAAGTTGAGCTCCGGCGTTGAAAGTTTTCTGAGTTACGGTACATTATTCTTGACAGGAGGTCGCAAGAGCCTGGACTCTGGTCTGCCTCGGTTGTGACGGACTTGGGGTTGGGGTTCTAGTCCTTCGAGTCCTAGGTTCCGGGGTTGCAGGGGCACTGTTCGGAGCCATAGCTGGGACAGCTTCTGCGGCACTTGGATCGATGAAATCGATTACGCGTTGGATTTCTGTACATGTCCGAGAAGGAGAAGGAAAGACGGAAGACAGCATCGGCGGAACGGGTTCAGAATCACGACGTGAAGAAGGACGCGCAGGTAGATGCATATATGCGACGTAGGCGTAAAAGAAAAGAACCCCAGAGTCCGCAACATGACACAGGGGACCAAGGCCAATGGGATATACATAGAAATGTTGACGAAGAAGCAATAGAAACGGTGACAGTTAAGATGTTAGCTTCGACTGACTCCAGTGACAAGTGAAAGAAAGGTGAAGGGGAGGGCCATTTCTACTAGGCACAGTACGCACCAAAACATGCTTCTTGGACTTTGGCCATGCCTTTGATCTGGGCGGTTTCACACTCGGCGGCAGAAGCTTCATTGGATTTGATGCGTTCTTTGATGATGCTCTGCAAATAGTCAGGGTGAGCGAAGCACTAATTAAAAGCCGAAAACGAGGTTGGAAAGGGGGAAAAAGATCGCAGAAAGGAAGAAGTGAAGGCACACCTGAAGTCTCCGATGCTCTTCCAGTATCTCTGTCCAAATCTGGCGGATGTTATCTTGTTCCGCAGCATAGTTGATCAAGAATGCTTCGTGTATTTCTTCACTGTAAATTGAAGGTACCGTCAACCAGTGCAGCCAAAAGTTTTCCAGTAACGTCTCCATACATGGATTGCTTAGTTTCTTGCATTTCATTCGAGACGGCTGAAAGCTGTGAAGCATAACTGAGCATAAAGGCGAAGGGGATCGGATTAGGACTAACCTCCTTCTGTACCAGTCTATGCCCTGAAGCCAAGAACTTCTTCTGCGCTTCCTTCTTCTTCTTCTCTTTCGATGCTAAAACGAAGGATCCCGAAAACAAAAGACAGGCGCGTCCAACACGTGGAGAGTCAACGAAAACGCGTTTGAAACACGCGCAGGTATTTACCCATGTATTGTTCCGCGACTGCGAGCTCTAGTCTATACGCCACAGGGATGATCAGAACAGTGAGCAAGGAATACAGTGCCAAAGTAACGGAGATGAAGAGGGTGACTAAGAAGAGAACTACACATACGCGTGGTCGTCACTGCTAGCGCTTGTCTGGGAGAGCTGGAAGTTGTATTCGGAGTCATCTTGTTCAGGCGACACGGCTTTGGGTAGAGATGTACGACCCCGAGGCATTGTAGCAGGAATACGAGAAGATTGAGTTGGGAGGAGGTGGTAGGAGAGCAAGCCACAAGGCGTGAGAATGTCGTACACTCTTCTCTTTCCCGTCTACAGTGTACACCGCCGGAAAACAAAGCAGGAAGACCTTGGGATATCCTACAGCAAGAAATTCCTCCATGACTCGTTTGGCTTATTCTTGGCCAGGTGCTCAGAATTTGACGTAGTCGGACACGCTACTCAAAACCCTATTTCGACTCGTTCTTTGCCTTCAGTTCTTCCTCATCTGTTTGAAATACTTCCGACCCAAAAGCACCGCCTGACTCCGAATTTTGCAATTAACTTTCGGCCTCAATTTTGGGGTGGATTTGTTCATGGTCACCGGACGAATGGCTGCCTGGGAGCTTCTGGTCTTGCCTACACTGCGATCTGAGGGATGCAACACTCCAGCTGCAGTGGGGTCGTCTTGCGCTCATCTTGCGCTCATCTGACACCAACATTAGAACTTTGCTCATAGCTCGGTTCGTGTACACTAAGCCCTTTACTATGGGCGTTTAGCGCAGTGGTAGCGCGTATGCTTTGCAAAGCACTAATGTATAAGGTCCAGGGTTCAATCCCCTGAACGTCCAATTTTTTGTTTCACTTCTTTCAGACAGAGTAGACTGATTCCTCCCTTTTTTCCATCACTATTCACTTCCATTGTGCTTGTACAAGTTTTGTAGTCGTTATGAACGCGGGTTTTCCTTGTTATTTTTGCTGGATCTTCTTTTTAAACCTGGACCTCAAGTAAGACTTCCAATTTCAAGACCCAAAGGTTATAATGCGAACACAATCAAGGCTTCCATACATTATTTAGTGAAGAGGGAGTATCGTACGTAAAACCCTTTTTATTTGCGTGCAATAGGGTGGCTTTTCCACAATTCCTCCAGGAAGTTTGGCTAGCCCTTCTCTTAAGCACTTCCCTCAGGGACGCCGAGACACATGTCCCTATGAAGCACTGCATCTTAAGCTACGATTGCAGAATTTTCTTTCGACTATCTGAAGACTAGCACTGACGCATTATGTATACAAGTAAATCAGGGTAAAGACCGACTCACCTGTTCGTGAACTGTATGTTTTCTGCAGTACGGTGTTTCTTTGCAAAAAGGAAAAAAAAAAAAGAGCGACCAAAATCTGAAGTTGCTCGCTGCATTCAGCCGTACGTGCGTGAAGTTGGGCAATTATGGCATCGTAGCCGTGACAGGGGCGATTAGGGGTACTTATGATCATCCGTGGCTACGTGTCTCGGACTCGTAGCGACGGAACCGAGGGACCGCAACTTCAGCTTACAACGTCCATCATCCCCAGCCAAATCGCTGCTACATTCGCTCGCTATTTAGTCGCATACACTCCTCGACGTTCTGACTTGCTTGAACCTGCTCCATCTGCCAACCTAACGGGAGACTTGCTGATATGCGTCAAGTTATATATATCGCAACCCCTTGCCAAAGGCAGTAGTCGGAGGAGGGCTAGACATTCCACTGGCGCAGGAGACCTCCCCTTGCTCCTAGATCATTGTGTATAAAGTACACATTCCCGTTGCTTAGAGTCAATCCTCGATTGTCACTCGCCTTCCATCTGGCATACCGCGCCATGTCAACTTCGTTGGTATCTTTACCGTTAGAGAAACATGGTTTCAATGATAGACATCGTCCATAATATAGTCTCTGTTGTTTCCTACGGGGTTCGTTGCGTCCTGGCACTAGCTGCCTTCGTGAGCCTTTCTCCTGTCTTCCCTTCTTTAGTCGTAAGGTTCCAAACTCTTTCTGCAGGGATCTTTGGCGGCTTTGGTCAACTACCTCTCCCAGCGGGCTGGTAATCATTACGACGCAGCAGACGTCTCCAAGGGTCCTCGACAACGCCGGGTCTCATTTTCTGATGAAGCCCACGAACGCATTTTCTCCTCTTCAGATCCCGCCACCTCTATGTCCACCACTGACGCGCGTCCACAACGTCAACGCCGGGTTTCCTTTTCAGACGAAGTTCACGTATGCGTCTTCTTGTCGTCTACCTCCAGAAAGTCCAAGTCACCTCAGAGCTCTCCTAAATTTTCTACATTCCACCTGTCTGAATCCTCCACATTTGACACTCATGGTCTCTTTTCGCCGAGCTCTCTGCAATCGTCTAGCAGTGAAATCAGCTTCAATTTGACAATGTCGGAGCTTCCCAAGGTCAAGGAGAACGTTCGTTGTAAGTCATCTCGAGTTCTTTTTCATCATGATATCTATTGCTCACAAGCGCGCTTGTAGTAGCCATTTGCTCTAAATCTTGCAGTGCATCTTCTGCTTCCTCTCGTTCCAATGCCGATCCACCTATCAAAAACACCGCTCGTCCCCTTTTCCGCCGTCTTTCATCACCACTCTCAGGCTCCCCCTGCTCGTCCAAACTACACCAGCAGGACAAGCTCGCAGCAAAGGATGAGAGCAGTGCATACATGCATCGAAATTTGCCCAGTTTTAGTTTGGATATTTCCGAGTCAATGCAAATGTCAGTCTCGATATCGGAAGACTCTTCGGAGGAATCGGAAGAAGAGGAGGCATTCTTTACGGTCTCGGAGGAAGAAGCGAATTGTAGACTTGCCAAAGCACTCAAGTTGATGTCTGAGAGGCCAGAGCCGAAGATGATGAGAGGATTGAGGCGATATGCGAATGGAATTAAGAGGACGAGTTTTTAGGCGTCGTGTCAAGAAGATAAGACGCCGGGTCGCAGTTTGAAAGAAGTTGTGAGGTGCTCATTTGGCTCATTTAGAAAGAGTGAAGATAATTTAGGGTGTAAGTCACTGAATGAAGCAGAATTGTGTACAACAATCTATCATTTATTGATAATTTATACATCAAATCTCGATCCTTTGTAGTATTGAAACCCTATTGCCACTGTTTTATAGACAAAACCAATAAAAGGTGTAGAAGCAAACGAAAGTCGCGTCGGGACTCGGCCGCGTCGGCATTTCACGAACAACAACTCCAACACGTGATCCCGTGAACCACTTTTCGTCCTGACACTGACAGTGAATCCATCGCCCCTTCCATCGCCACTCGAAGCTACCGCCGGTACACAAGAAGCTCACAGAAGTTCATTATTCTGATTGTCATCTCATGTTAATAGAAAAAGGTGAGAACTGGACTTCAAATTCGCTTCCATTCCGTAGATTTTGACATCGTACCCCAAGTTATACAGACATAGCTATTCCATCGTAGCTTGTTCTTGGGTCTAGGCTGCTTCTTAAGCTCGGTTGCTCTCAATCCTACTTGCAACTAGGATGACCGTCGTTAGGTCTCGTCAAGTTCAAGCTCAAGGTCTGCAGCCTCGTCTTTAAAGCAACCTTTCAAGACTTCAAGCTTCAATACTAGGCCCGGGTACCTGGCAAGAACCCATCATACCCGCAACAGGATGTATGTCCGTTTTGCTTCATTCAGAGCCACTCCACATTGAATACTGTGACAGACGCCTCGCATGATGTACAGACACAGACATTGTATCCGGAATAAATTTCTAGGACCCTTCCTTCGAGGATCAATTTTTGCTTATCCTTGGTATTCGCTGTCGCAATTACTGGCAGGCAAAATGAAGAGAACTTCGTCAAAGTATGCAGTCTTTATAATAACTGGGACGTGCGTATAATGAGTTTATTAGCTCAATTTTGAAATGCTTATACTTAATACTCGACTTTTTATAGCTTCAGGCGCTTTCAGACCGGAGATTTATCCGTCCGGCTATGCTAGGACTGTTTCAATCCATCTTCAAAAGTTATAAACGGGCGAATTGAAGAGCGTCAAGAACGGATCAGAATATTGTTCCGTGCTTGGAGGTTTCTAGTGTCTTAGAGAGCTCCGGTTCTTTAAGTGAATTCTGTGTAAGCAGTCGTAAGTTCCTATACGTGCTAAGAATATAGCTTTCAATGGGTGCGAAGTGAATCTTTTCTCCACCGAATTGACTAGCAGGGAAAGAAAATGTAATCCCGAGGAGAATAGGTGGCACAGTCATCGATGATACCGTGGCCCGCCTTCTGGCCTCAAGCCTCAATTTTAGGTCGCTTGTAGTCGCTTCTAGGCGAGAGAGTACTTTGACTGCACTCAGCCGCAGCGCGCGATGCCCGAGGTTCCTCCAATAGAGTGAATTTATGCCATCTCTGCAGCGGGTAAATGGCGGATTATACTTATAGCTTTGGGTGAGTGACGGTGGCTTTCCCGACCCTTTGCTCAGTGCTGTAATTGAAGACTAGTCTTCAAAAAACTTGACTTACAGTGTGAGCTCTTCACAAGCGATGTCCTGCGATATCCCGTTCCCGTTCTCTGTCGACCGTGGAGTCGATATGTATTGCACACCGGAACCTTTCTTGCGTATGGGCTCTTTGACAAACATCTCATAACTAATTTTTATCTCAGGGTCGTTACCGTCGGTTTTGCGTCCCTCCTCTACATGAGTAACATTGTCCCCGCCGCTCACGGACCATGGCCCTGCCCAGAGTGCCCGTTCGACATGAGGCCATGGAAATGAACTTGAAGACCTGTAGTAAGTATCTACGAATGTTGGGTGTTTATGCTCTCTCAAAGCTGTCGAGCAAGGGTAGAGGGTGACAAACCTTTCAGAAAAGGAACAAGCCGAAAAGCCTCATGATCACCGACTCCGGGGTTATCTTGTCGACGATTATTACGAGTTTATTGCTATTCCGGTCTGTCGGAGTCCAGTTTATAGGCAAGCCTTTAAGCTCTTATGGGCCCTGATAGCCTGCTGATAGCCTCATAGTCGCAAAGAAGATATGAAAGACTTACTTCAGCTGATGGAGAACTTTCCCTATGCGAGGGACTTCTCTGTGGCGTCGCTCAGCTGAATGCACCTTCGCGACGCGCGTTTTGTGTCACTCGTGGGAGTGTAAGAGACGCCGCAACACACATGATGGGGTCGTTTTCTATAATTTGCCAGTCCGTGTCAAGTTCGAGTCTTCTAAGGACCTGATCATTCAAGGACTGAACTAGCCTACTTACACAGAAGAGAGAAGAGTCTACGTACAAGCGGTGGGGCGCAATTTTGGTATCCCAAACCAGTCGGAAGTCCTAAGTAAGTACCTAATCTCCCGCTTTACGAAACTCTAACTACCTTTGTATTTCATGGAGATATCATGTCCACCTTCCAGGCGAGAACTCTAGTATTGACAGGGTCGCAACAGAGGTCAAGTATCACTACACGTTTTCATTGTCAATGTTAATCGCCGTGATCTATTCGGTTCCTGGTACACACACTTCGGACCGACCCATTGCTTAAGTACTTGGGCGCACAGGAAAGTTTTTTTACCCTCCGTTTTTGCTGGGTTGCTCGTTCCCTTGGACTTTCTTCCCTCCCCAAGTCTTTCCCGTTATGACTGACTGGTCCTCTCCCGCAGAGTTGCAAAAAGACTCTGATATCTTCATCAAACTCATGCATGTCTTAACGGGACTCTACATGTTGGTACCCTTTCTTGAACGTCAAGACCAGAAGTAATTCGGGTCCTAACAATGGTTGCGCTTAGATGGGAATTCATTCTTTCCTTGCATTTCGACTGGGATTTCCTGACCCGAAGAAAACCCTTCCGATGGCCCATGGTGCGACTTATTGCTCTATGTCTGTTTTTTCGGAGACTGATGACCATGCCTCATAGATATTCTACTTCCTCGATCGATATCTCCTTCTCTTTGCGCTCATTGGCATGTCAGTTCTTTTTTCCCCCTACTTCCACCGTTATCGCTGACTGATCTATGGTCTCCCTTCCTTGACGGACTCGACGTTTTCAGACTCATTTCACTTGATTCGACTGTGTATGTTCCGAAGATCCTGGAGATTAGTCTGCACGCTAACCCCAATCCCTCATATACAGTCGACTCAATTGCCAAGCTCTGTACATCTTCAATCAGCTTGCCGGCAACGCTGCTGTTGGGCTTGCAAGCATCAATCTCAGTCTACGCACGTTAGTTGTTAACGTATCTGCGGGAAGCTTACGCGCTCACCATCTTGATTTTATCTTTAGAATCGCTGTCTACGGCAACTCAAAGCCATTGGTCATCCTTCTTGTTCTCGTTATACTAGGACACTGGTCACTTATTCTTCAAGGTATGAGCAATCCACTTTCGTGGGTCGTGTTTTCAAATCTTGCTCCTGAATAATAGGTGTCAATCTGACGGCAGAGTGGTCGGATGCTACCAACTCGTGTGTGATTACCAAGACCAACAACACTGTCTTAGCTGCTACATTCATTTACTCCATGTGCTTCGACCTGTTTGTGTTCCTCTTAAACCTCCACAAGCTTTATTTCCGCCGAGAATCTCCTCAGGGCTCTATGGGGACCAGCAGACTCGGAAGACTGATCTTTGGAGATGGCTTGATTTATTTCTTCATTGCGTAAGTGTCATAGTCTACCTTTCAAGCACGCAGTCGTTCTGAGTCTCTGAACGAAACAGGTTCTTGGCCAATGTTATCGCAACAGTGTTCATGCTGTTGAACTTGAACGCTATCATGAGCATCATCTTTAACGTTCCAGCTGCCATTGCCAGTACGGTAAGTGCAGGACTATTTTTAGCTGCATATCAATTGCTGATCGCACGCGTCCAGGTTGTTGCATGCAAAGCCGTCCGAAGGTTGTCTACTTTCAAGAACCAAGGGGCTGAAGTCTAGTGAGTACATCCGTTCTTCCCAATATATGCCATTACTGACCCCATTTCATTTGCAGCATGAGTGGAACAAGCGCTCACTCTCTACAGTACCGTGGACCTGGTGTTGCTCCTAACTCAAGGCCCGCCATTAACCCTCACAGTCCTGGTCTTAGCAATGGCGTGCACGTCCAGATGGAAACGTTCACTCGTGAAGAGGACATTTCTCCCACCTCGCCCAGTCCATATCATGTTCACTACGATGACGATGACCACAAGAGAACTAGGACGATGTCGGGTGGCCAAGACTACGATATCGAATCCAAAGCTACGGCATTGTAAACCCAGGACGAGAGTCGCGATCGAGACACGAAAGCCACCGCTTGAGTGGAATGTGATGATACTATTAGAACGGACGGACTGAATCAAAATTACATTATACCCACTGGCAATGGAGGGAACATCGGGAAAGCTCCTTCACTGCGGTTTTGTACTACTCGAATAGTCTAGGATAGGAATGTTATAGCTACGTATCTTTACCAGTCGCTCTTTACTTAGTTAGATCTCGGAATACTACTACATCTTGATCTTCATTTACAGCCTGAAGGATTAAGGATATTCCCTCTTACCAGAGCTCTCGAAATCTACCCCCTCACGCGTCGGTATAGTATATGCATTCAATGTTCAGGAAGCAACTTCGAGTCTCTTCGAGTTCGCGCTTATGTTCGTATCTCCGTCACGCTTGTCCCTTACAAGTTGCGGGGTTTATACGGGGGGCCATGTATAGAAGCAAGCATAAAAGACGTCCATCTACTGAGCCGCAGCTGGGACTCGATTTTGATCGAATACAGGGTCAAAGTATCGGACCCATTGAGTACCACCGATACTAAGTATGTACTTCATTGTTGCAGGGAAGACTTCTTCTTTGAAAGCTCAGACGAATCGTGAATTGTTAGTAGCTGCATTGGAGTGATTCTAGTGCCATACCTACGCCATACCTACCGATCAGCCAGGCCTTAGGCGTTCATCTTTCGCGGATGGTCTATAATTATGAAATGAACGGAGTTAAGTTCTTACTGATCCCGAAGTACTGAGTAACGAGATAATCAGCCGCCGGAGTAGCCTGGGTGGGCTAGTAGCGCAGTGCCACCATTGGTCTCGTTCACCGAGCAATCGTCCAGTCCCATAGTGATAAATCCTCGCAGTCTTGCACCGACTCGGAGACATGACCAATCCGGAATGAAGACGATCATATTCTTCATGTTTTCTTCATATTCACGCTTTAAAGGTGGCGAAAAGAAGGAACGACAATCATGATGCGCAGACGTAACGACGTTGGTACTACCTTCGGCCTTCACCAACATAAGCCCTCCCGTACTTAAACCAATGATTTGCGCGGTTTGACTTCGTTTAAGTGTGAGACATACGCGGTAGTATTCGAAATGAACCTGAACTTCTGACGAGTTTGTAGCGCTGGGCTTCGACGAAACTACGATCCAGCAGCATCATCAATCAAGCAAAGGCGTAAGTTATGTGGACGAAATGATTAAGAAATGATCACAACAAGCGCTTTGAAATGTCGTCGCGTTTTCCCAGAGCAGTCGGCCCGGCCTCTTCAGCAGTAGCGAACAGAGAACCTCTGCCAAAAATGATTCAAGCTTCTCTTCTCTTTAAATTCTTCAGTACAAGCAGACAAGTATCCAACTGGACCCGTCAGCTTCGAATCAGCTGCCAGTGGTTGAAAAGCAGGAATGTTGACAGACATATGCGTCAGTTGGGACTCAACAGGCTGTGAATCATTGTGAATGTCGAAAGTCTACGCCGCATGACAGTGGAGCGAAAACACATACTTTAGTAGATCCTAAATAACGATTCTTTCTTCTCTCCGAGGTTCGCGAGGGGTCGCTGTACTTGAGTTCGAGTAAGTATAGTATGTGTGTAATAGAAGGAAGGCATAAATGGAAGACGAACAGAGCGAAGTCAACAATAATAAGCAGTGTCACAAACTGGAGTCGAGTCGCATGTTGATCATGAGGAACTTGTGATGAGATAGAGAGTCTTCGCATGAAAATGACGCCGGCTCGTAAGAGGTGGATTGATAGTTCATTGTTACTGTCGGTAGACTGCGTTGGTGTTCACCGGTGTACTGGAGATCAAGCCCATGATCAGGAAGTTATGGAGCTAGAGACTCCATTGAATGAGATGATGCCTAGATAAACGGAAGATTTGAACAATTGTTGACCAGATTCCAGACAAGATCGAGAACAAGATGGGAGGTTTTCGACAGAGGATAAATCAACTACTAGATCAAGCGAAAGTTCCAGAGCAGACGCTTGTAGTAAATCCGTCGGGAATCTAGCACAAGTTCCGGGCTTGAGGGAACCAAAATATTGGTCTAGGGCCGAGTCGGACTAGAAACTTTGAAACTTTGCAAGCGCTATGCACATAGACGTATGGGCTTGCTTTTTCGCAGTGTCCCCGGAGCCCGCTGCAATCGTCCACGGTCCAGGTCAGATGTTTACTATTATTCATAAGCAGGCTATAGCTAGTGCTGAGTGCGCTGAGTCCAGAAAGACGAGATAAACTCGCGGTACTATTAGCAACGGTGACCCTGGTCTAGATACACAATAAAGAAGCGATACTTACCTATGACTTCTAAGGCAAGTCGGTTGATGTTTCAACTCTCCGGCCCTAGATTTAGTAGGAGAGTACCATCAGAATTCGAACGATTGCGGGAAGGAATACGTAGGCACTGACTCAAAACATAGTATCCCAAGAAACTTGAAAATTTTCAGCTCCCGTTCTTTTTCTGGAAGTCTGAGTACATAAAATGCGGAGTATGGCGGCAGCTGAGTTCAACTCTATTCCATCATAAGTATACTCAGAGTTACCAACCCTCCCGCTGAAGTTCCAAGCCCTTTGTCATTTCTCTTGCTCTGTCCTCCTGTCGTGAGTTTCTGTGGATGAAGTCAGCCAGTCAGTCAGTCTGAAGTCATGGGTGCAATCACTTGCCGGAGGTGACAATCGGGATCCAACCTTGAACTTCCAATCAAACCTTCGTGCTGATCGCATTAACGAACGAATCGAATGGGACTTGGTTTACTGCGTCGATTTACTGGGAGAACTAGTTAGCTGATGGAGCTTTGTTGGAGCTCCTCCCAAGGTTGTGGTGATGGGCGGGCCTCCTGGCGGTGAGATGTAACGACGGGAGGTGAATGGGTATCATACTAATCATAGTAACCGTTTGCTTGATAGGCACAAGAGACAAATACACGTTTGTCGAAAGCTTGAGGCTACTTTACCTGTCACGCCGCCAGTTGGAGCTTTTCTAGAATCCAGTGAGAGGGGAAACTTGAGGATGAGCGACCCTGGATTGAGGGCTGACAGCGAGTCTCGAACACTGACAAGCTTCATGCATATGGACGTCAAGCTTTGGAAAATTCGCATATGCGGCTAAGAAAGGATATATGTTTGCCGGATGCAGACGTTTCCTGGACATTTGGCCCACGCAGAAGCCTGAAACTGTGAAGTGGAGCTGTAGGGTACGAAGACTCCGGTATGTCTGGAATATTTGTCCTTGAGGTCTAGAATTAGACGATATCACCGTAGCACTAACCTCCGAGTTTTTACATCAGTGGATCATGTTTCGGAGTACCACTTACCGTAGATAGACATGCGAAAGGAAAGTAGAGGGTTCCAAGACTCATGAAAGTGTTGCTGGCGGACAGAATCGCCGCCGCCACGGCGTAAACGTTGAGGGGTAAATACTGACAAGTACAGCCTTAGGCTCTGACGGCCTGTTGGCCTGTATCGACAAGCAGGACCCAAGGAAAAGGATTGAGGGAGCATAGCGGGTGACAGTGTGTGCGTCTTCAATGTCTTGAATATTTTTGTGCCTTGGTTTGGACGTTGTTTAGACGCTGAGTTCCGGCATCTTCATCAGGATTAGAAACGATCATGCGTTGACGAGATGTTTCTATCCATGTAGGGGTATGAGAAGTATTTTTGGGAGTTATTCTGAGCATGCTCACTGAGGCTTTGCTTGAGAAGACGTTCGGTTTTGGTAGCACCCTGTGGAGGTCGTCAAGAGCAAGTTCAAAGTTGTCCAGTTGTCGCATTACATAATACGAAGAAACCCCTTCCTCTTTCGCCAAGTTCTGTTCTGTTCAACTTCTGTTCTTTTCCACTCCCGCGCGCGCCTTTCTTGCCGAGAAAATAGAAAAAAAGATGGACCCATCCGCGTCTTCCAAAGAGAAGCAAGTAGAATTTTCGGCTAGAGGCAGCTTCTCAGGATGAAGTATCGGAGGTGAAGAATCGGTTCAGTGCTGTGGGATCGGTGCTGTATGTAAGTGTAATGTCTGAATATAAAGTGTCCTTCATTCATTCTCATACGAATGACCAGGTTTGTCCCTCTGCTCTTCCATCTCCTCGACTTTTCCATCTCTTCGTCGATACCCGACGTCCCCAAGCTCCTCCAAGTCGATATCTCCTAGTCCGCCATGGTTGATTGGCAATCTCAAGTAGAAATCGTCAAAGATGCAGGTGAGCCCAGCAATCGTGAACGCCTAGAGGCTAGCGAGGACCGCCAAACCAGTGTACAAAGTACTGATTACGCGTTTCTTCAACAGCGGCCTTCAACAAGTTTATGCACACACTATTCGGTCTATACATGTAAGGCTCTTGCCTTTACCCGATTTGGTTGCCTCTGATACGCGCCCTTTGTAGTTGGGAATGGTTCATTTCACTCCCTTTCGACTGGCACTACGTCTCTGGGAAGAAGACTTTTAGGTGGCCACTAGTGTGTATCATTGCCTTGCATTGTGTACCGTATCTGACGCGTGCGTCTACCAGATATTCTACTGGCTAAACCGCTACAGCTTGCTGTTCGCGCTCATCGGAATGTGAGTCATCATTATGATCTCTGTCATCGTCCCTGCCAGACTAACGCGTTATCCATAGTGTTATTGCGCTCAATGTCCAGACGTGCGGATTCTGTTCTCCTTTGACACCTTCATGCGAAATTAATGTCTATATGCAGTGAGATTGATTGTCAGTCCTTGTATACCTTCAATCAGGTGCGCATATATGCTGCTTAAATAGCATATAGTTACATTATTTTTATTACAGGTATTCGGTAACGCGTCCATTGGCCTTGCCTCTATCAACTTTTCTCTCCGAACGTATGTGGTACTACTTGGCAGCACCGTGATGTCATTAACGCTATCGCTTTAGGATGGCCGTATGGGGAGGAAAGTGGTACATTGTAGGACCCCTGGTGCTAGTCATTTTGGGCCATTGGTCATTGCTCCTTCACGGTTCGTCGTGTGCTGCCTTATCTCATCCCTAGACTGACTTACTCCCGCATCTAGGGATACTGTTGAAGGCTGTATACGTCCCTGGACAAGGATGTGCTATCATAGATACAGATAACACGCTTCTGGCCGCAACCTTCATTTATTCCATGTGCTTTGACTTTGTGGTTTTGTTCCTTACCGCCTGGAAACTTGTCATAAGTGCACCCAGGTACGACTGTTATGCAAGCTAAGCGTACCTGGTTTGCTGAAGCGCATATTTCCTTTCTTCGCTTTTAGCTCCAAGGTCATGGGTCGGTCAAAGCTCGTCGTCTTGATTTTTGGTGATGGTTTGATTTATTTCGGTATTGCTTTCCTTGCGAATCTTCTTGCAACAGTAAGTGTTGTTCCCTTAACTTGGCTTTTAGCCATCCTCGCTTTTGCTTTGGTCGCCTGGTGCCAGTGCTGATGAATATATTTTTGCTTCAGATTTTCATGCTCCTCAATCTTAACCCCGTGATGTCAATCATCGCAAATGTACCGTCTGCCATCGCATCTACTGTAAGCTATCTCGCCTTTGTATGCGGGTATATGCGCCTTTCATTGACGCAAATCAACTCGTCCCTTTGTAGATTATGGCTACTCGCGCCGTCAGACGATTGGCGTTATTCACATCAGGAGGTCCTGAGATGTTCTCGTATGTATCTCTGTTCTTATCTACGTTGTGATGCTAACGGGTACTTCGTCTTTAGGACCACGCAAGCCTCGACAATAGCCTTCCGTACAAGCTCAAAAGCAACGCATGTTCGCCCTCGGGTGAATACTGGCATAGTAGATGGAGTGCTTATCCAAGTATGTCTCCCGTCGTTGTATCCTAGCTAACCATAGTCTCCCTTTATACCGAACCATTCCTGCCTATTCACATCGTTGTCTCGGTGTCTTTTCATTTCGACTGACTATTTATGTTTTTTTTCTCTCTCACAGATGGAGACCTTCCAATCTCCCACAACACCAAAGAAGTACGTCGAGTATGACGCCATGGGCAATATTGTCAACAAGGACTCTCCGGAGACCGTGCATTTCGACCCCGAGGCACAGGAGATTAGGGACGAGTTCAAGAGGCCACCCTATTAGATGCCCTTTGGCATTGGCGTTGGCGTTGGCGTTGGTGTATGGCCATGACAGAACTTGAAAGGGCGGAAGTTGACTCGTGCCTTACTTGGTTGAGTTGGAGGAAGAAGGGAGAAAAACTTTTAATAAAAGAACACAGACGTCTCGCATAGGACTTCAAATGGAAACCAAAATGGAATGACAGACCTCCCATCGACCATCAATATCCGTCTGCGCGATTAAAAAAGATACAGGCACACAGACGCGAAACAAACATCTTAATTTGATCTTCTCTCCCCAACCCTAAACCTCTCCGACACCTCCCATCATAGGATGGTGGGGGGTTTATGAGGCAATACCCAGTACGGTCTTCCTCCTTGGACTAACTATGCATTCGTCCTTCACGGACTCGCCCTTTCCACCCTGACACCCACCTTCGTGAATTCCTTCGCGTTCGTCTGTCGTGTCGCCTCAAGGGAAGCTGCGGATTTAGTCCGCTCTTCCTCGTTGTGGTAGACGTGGGGGACGCGCTTGTACAAATAATAAACACCAATCTTCAATGGTCCACGTTACTGGTGTACTACCCACTGCCCACTATCTATTAGTAATACCATCCCGGTCAATCGTCAACCTCGTCGAGACCGAGACACCAAGACCCCGACGATGGCTTTTGACTGGTCGGCCCTATGACCCTACATGTCGACTGGACGTTTGCTCTTTGCTCTTTGCTTTCCGCTTTCGGTGGATTCAATGTTCACCTTTTGCATTTACTCCTTTCCATCTCACAATAAAGACCATTTCACAGTACACATTTACACTCACTCTTTCAATGTTTCATCATCGGGGATATTTCTTATCATGTTTCTCTTCTTTCAAATTTCCAGTTGGTCTTCACCTTGGGTCTTTGGCCTTTGCTCTTCGCTTCTATCTTGTCATCGTCACATTGGACTGTCGCTGGCTACTCTTTTTTACAGTCACCTTCCTCGATCATCACCCTCTCATTTCAGGGCCCAGGCTTTGTCATAGTCACTATCTGTATTCATTGTCCTGCCATCTTTATCCCTTGAACTCTTCTCTTCGTTGTTTTACTCTACTCATGTACTTCCGCTTATCAATTGCAAAACTTGTAGCTGTCGATCTCCACTTACGTCCAGTCCAGTAGGAGTCGAAACTTAAGAAGCCCTTCCTAGTAGACAGCTATCACTCCAATGCTCGTCGTAAGCTGAAGCCCGAGAGATACCCCATCCATTAATATTCTGTCAAAAAAGGCCAAAGGAAATATTTCTGGGTTGAAGGCCTTGACAGTTCCTGCACACCTTATAACTTGGAAGACTTGATGCGCAGGAAAGGGAGTAGCAGACACTTGAGTTGAGCTTTGAGGACGACCTTGATGTTTGAAGCGTGTCTTGACTTGAGATTGAGAAGATGGGTAGGCAGCTGGCGCCGTTGATGGCTCTTGGCAACGAGGGATACACAGACAACGATATTGAGGGGAGCAGCAATGCCGGGCGACATCAACATCGACGTCGACGATGGCAAAGTCAACCATAACGTGACTTGTGAGATGACGTGCTGCTTACGCAGGGCTTCTGACAATCTTCCAAATCTTTCCGCCAAACGATTATCACAACGCACCTGCGCAAAGAGATTGCTCTAAAATAACCTAAGGAAATTTATTTCTACAGGAAACAACCTAAAAGCGGTTGGTGCGGATTTCCAATAAGATTTAGGTTAACTATCAACCTAAGTCAGCCTCACAGTGCAGGCTTGAAGCAGAAGTAGTTGCAAAGTAGTTGGGATGAAAATCGGCCATACTAGTAGTACTGGTCCGCGATCCCGATGATCCATTCATCATAAAACAAAGCGCTAGGAGGGATTGAGTACGATATTGGAACTTTGTGGAGATTTTAGGGGGAGATGTGGGATAGTATGATGGGATGTGGGTGGATATGGGATATGGGCCCGGGTGTGGAGGTGTGATTGGCTTACTTCGTGTTATTGAAGTTGAAGCCAAGTTGAAGCGAAGAATTCGAGTTATTTCTTCTTAGATGTTACGTACACGTTACACTTGCCCTAGGCAAAAAGAGTATGTACCAAGGTTTTGTAAATAGTGAGCTATCGATACAGCAGTTACATAAATCTGCGTGAACTCAGAACATTTCAGTAGCACACAACCCACAATATATCTTTACTTAGTATCGTCGATTCGTCTAGATCCCTCAACATACACCTTTCCGCCTGTCTTCGCCTATAACCTACACCACAGTCCTCCCCGTATCCCCACTTGATCTTTGCTGACCAAACAACGACACCTTCCATCTTCTCAGTGTGCGCATGCTCGTCCTCCCTCGGCTGTCACTGTCATCCTGCGACTCCGAGTCCGGTGCTGATGTCTCCATCTCCATCGGTGAACGACGATGGCTCGGTGTATAGGGTCTATTTTGATCATGGTCATGTATATCCGAGGGGGACTGTACCACCGTGGCCCTCTCATTGGTCTCACTGTGATTCTGGCTGTGACTTTGCCCATCCCCTTCTTCCTCGCGCGACGAAGTACCCCGAGACAGGCATCCACCACTGCTCAGGCGTCGAAGCACCATCCTCACCCCCAATACCAGTAAAATCATCCCATGACGAACAAGACCAAACACCCACTCCCAGAAACTTTTCCTGCCTGCTTGGTTCCATGAAGCAAGGGAGAAGATACACCAAGTGACGAAGAAAGTGACGACGAACCATGCGCAGCCTATGAGGGAGCTGACGAGAACGTTGGCGGATTCGAAACACATGGCGGAGAAGCCTACTAAGAAGAGGATGACTCTGGATTAACGGTTAGCTTGAACTCTGATAGGATATAGAATAGGAAAGGAAGACTCACCCCCACATAAGCAACGCATAAGGCACACTGTACAAAATCGCCAACGTCTCCAACCCTATCGTACTATTGGTATCACTACTTTCGTCCATCGCCCAAGCAGCCAAAAAGTTGGCCGCGTCTGCTGCAGATTCTTTTGGTTTGACGCGATGCTTGCGAGCGAGGAAGAGACCAAGTATGATGCTCCCCAACGTTGCTACCACGGATAGATAGCTACCAATTTGCGCTGGAGACCTTTGAGGCAGCGATGTAGACTCATCGACGGATTGGATGGCTAGGAAGGCGACGTTGGCGTTCAAGAGGACGGTTCCCTAAACGAGCGATTAATCAGACTGGACCATGTTTCCGCGTAACCAGCAACCTTCTGAATACTCACGAACAAAATCAACTCTTGCCACTGTTCCTTCAACCCATTAATAAACCTCTCCCAAGTAGCTTCATGCATCATCCCATCTATCCAAATCTTATTCAACGCATTATAATAGATATCCGGCGTGCTAAACATCCATGGCGAGAGACTTAACATCAGCCAAGATTGCGAGGGTACGAAATCAGGTGGAAGATAGACAGATCTGTCTCTGTCGAGACGGACGACGGTTTGGCCATGAAAATGAATAAAACGATATCGAGCAGCAATGTGCATGAGGCGGCTGTAGGCAGAGACGCATAAGGCTGGGTTGGTGGTTTCTGGAAAGAAAAGGAAGGTAAGATGTTAATCATCGGTAAGCGGACGGACGAAGGGAAGGGGGCAGGTGGTAAGACGTACTTCTGAAATCATTAGCGAGACTGAGCATGTTTTGTAGTTCTCCGACGGGATAAGGAACATTGCTCGTTGTTGATGTCAGGGTTTCTGCGGAAAACGTCACATAACCTGCTTATGGAGAAAATCAAAGGCAAGAATCACCGCCAATCCAATGCATAAGGACGTCTCGTAGTTCATCCACCAGCTCGGTCGGGAGAGTAATGCAGTCTGGGAATAAATGACAGTGGTACCAGTACTGTGCTTCCATCTCATGACCTGCCAGTGTTGCAATGAGGTCAACATCAACATGATTAGGCAGAAACTTAAAAAAGAAACACGCACGAAGATGTGATAACTCTGTAACACCCTTTACCGACTGCCAAGTCTCAAACTCCGTTGCCTCAAATTCGTCCAACCAGAATACAGACCGGTTTGAGTGATCAACCAGGTAATATCTGCATTTGAAGTAATCGTTTTCTGGTGTTTTTCCGTTGACGTATTGGTCGAAAAGGTCAAAGACGATGCTCGTAGAGCTGGATAATTGCACTTGGTATTCATTGCAATAGTAGGTAAATTGTTGTATCAATGTCATGGCGTGTCTTCTTGTGCGTTCGTCAAGGATGTTGGCATCAGTGTAAATTTTCTGGTTTCTCGGTCAGTGATCCGTCGGTCATGTCGCGGTGGAAAGCAAGCACCTTTTCTTCGTAGCAAAAATAGCGGGCACCCTCGGTATGCAAACATTGTTTCCAGCCAACAGGGTCTGGTCTGCAGAACATCGGATGTTGATTCAAGAGATACTGAAGCACTCACTCTTGGAAGCAGGTAGTCAGCGGCTGGATATTATATTCGTAGATTTCCTTCGGCCTGGCTTGTGAAGTCAGTTGAGAGGATAGTTCATCAAAAGTACAAACACGCACACAGTTCCATCTTCATGATACCTGAAGTAAATCTCCGGCGCCATTGCAAAGAAATTCTTGTAAATCTCCTTGAGCATAGGTCTTTTCTCTGTAATTGGCCAATTTCCGGCTGTGGTCACACCCTCTTGGACGGGTGAAGTCGTGAGGGCAACGTCATATCCATCTTCTCCTCCAGCAAGTGCACCGGTTGGACGCCTCAACATGATTCGGAGGGAGTCTTCGTTGGCGGGAGGGGTGTCGATAGATAAATGAGAAGCGGACAGATGGGACGGTATCGGCACTTGCGTGTTTGGAATGACGACCGTTGGTGGAGGTGGAGTGGGAGCACGAATACTGGGGACTGGAGACGCGTGAATGCTCGGATCGTAGACAGAAATACGTGTTCCGGAAGCAGGTGAAGAAGTTCTGCTACCCCTTCCAACAATGGAGACTCGGGAGGCATTGGCAGAGCCCCGGGTGTGACCTGAGATGTTGGGATAGGAAATACGGGAACTGGATGAAGTTCGTGGGCGAGGAAGGCCTTCTTCTGGGTTTAATGAAGAAGTAGGTATATCCTGAGACGAGACTGATGCATTTGGTCCGCTGAAAGAATAGAGGTGAACTGAATCTGGGACACGACTTGCACATACAATGACCGATGCTTCCGCGGGCGATTTTTGAGCAACCTGAGCAGCCCTTTCTAGCTTGTCATCCTCCAGTCCTGGTACCGTTCCATCCTTCAAAACTTTTCCATTTCTCCTGCTTTTCCGAGCGCCTTTGACCTGGAGTTTTAAGAAGTTCCAGAGGAGAACTATCCCACGGAGAGATGACCGCAGAGCTTTATCGTAAAATAGTCGTCGTAAAGCCTTCAAAAGCCATTGAAGGGCGGTCATGAGAGTTGAGAAGGCGTAGCGCTGAGCGCATGATGGACACAACCTAACATTAGCGGCATAAGGCACATTTGAGTGATGCAAAGATAAGATAAGATAACATTCCTTTCTTTTTGACCACTATGGCGTTTCAGCTCAAATTCTTTCACTTTCAAGCGTGTCACTATGTATAATTCAGAATCTTCTCTGCGCCCGCAAGAAATGTCGTTATGTGTCATTGGGAATGACAACGTGTTTGTAAGGATAGTCAATTTTGAATTTTGAATTTTAAATTTTGAGGCGGATATGAATATCATTCAGAGGTGAAGTGTGTGCGTCTATATTGTATACGTCGTGTATCATTCCATATAGCTGAAAGCTAATACATCTTATGCAGATCCATCAGCGTAGTCAGCAAAATCTGACTAAAGCCCCTAATAAGACGTTGTACACTCGCGTCATCATCAACATGTCAAAGTCTACGACCAGACTTTAAAAGCGAAGAGTATGAGCGTATGGCTATCATCAACTACTAACTACCAGTTCAAAACAATTCTCTCTTCCTAACCTCGAACTCAAGAGTCAAAAATGGTTCTCAAGCTCTACGGTAACCCACAAGCCACCTGCACCAAGCGTGTCGCCGTAGTCCTCTACGAGAAGAAGATCCCCTTCGAGTTGGTCGCCATCGATCTATCCAAAGGCGAGCACAAAGCCCCCGCTTTCCTCGAGAAGCAACCGTTTGGCCAGGTTCCTTATATCGTGAGTACTAGTATCTTGGCCGCGTACAACTTGAACGCGTGTATCACTTCCATCGATATCACGATCAAGTCTGACTATAGATCTGACTCCCTGCTAACTATCTATCTGTTCACCATGACCAGGATGACGATGGCTTCACACTATTCGAATCCAGAGCCATCTCTCGTTACTTGGATGCTAAATACCCCAATCAAGGCCCCAAGCTTACTCCAGACTCCAACTTGAAGGCGAAGGCTTTATTCGAGCAGGGGGTTTCGATTGAACAATCGAATTTCGATCCTTTTGCGTCCAAAGCTATCATGGAGGCTATTTTTAAGCCTATGTGAGTAGCGGTACTTACTCCTGGCTCGGAGATTCTGCTATCACAGCGTCGGAATGTCAACCTGAAATTAACCCGGTCGTATTTCTTATAGGTTTGGCCAGACCAAGAACGACGCCGTCTATGACGAGGCTATCAAGACCCTCTCTGCCAAACTCGACGCATATGAGAAGATTCTGGCAAAGCAGAAATACTTGGGCGGCGATGTGAGTCTTGCTTCTTGTTTCTTGTCCTCCTTCGCATTCATCTTCCACTATCCTTTCCCTTTTACTTTTTACTGTTCCAACTGAGCCCTGACCAAATCGATATCACAGGAGGTCACTCTAGCAGACCTCTTCCACCTGCCCTACGGATCCCTCCTCGCCACAGCCGGAAGTGATTTGATGACTAGCAAAGGGCCTAATGTTACTAGGTACGTTTTGTGACTTTCGACGGTTCATTTCACGACTCACGGTGACGATTAAATTTTGTCTGATAGATGGTGGAAAGATATCAGCTCTCGTGAAAGCTGGGCTGCCATTGCCAAGGGTATCCCTGCAGGTGTTAATAAGTTTGACTAGACGCGTAGTAGCAAACGATGTTGATTATGTTGAACTTGCTGTGTGCACAAAATCCAAGAAATATATATTTCGAATCGGAGCTTCTTTATGTACTACATAGCATTCCCGAATGAACGAACAAACGAACGTCTGAGCCCCAACGTCTGGACCTCCGAGCCTACAGGTAACTATGCGCTATTTTATCCTACGTATATTCCCAAATCCAACAAAACATTGGTCCGCCTTGAAGAGCTACACCTGCTGTATACATATCTACATACATCTCTTGACTAAGAAAGTCGACTTGACCAACAAATAGAACACAAAGGACGCGGGTACAGAAAAATCAAGAAAGAACGGAATGGTTTACAAACGGCAAGCAAGCATGTACACCGAATTTTCGAGTCCTCTAGTAAAACACTTTCGGGCAAAAACGTTTTCCGCCAGCAGTCCAAATCCCAACACCACCAACGCCATGACCTCCGTCACTTTTACCCTTCTCTCGCAAGAATTTCGACTCGCAGCAAAACCACAATCCCAATCTTTTATAAGCCTCCAACGAATCGTGCAACTCCTGTACATCCAACACCATAGCACCTTTACTTCTCAGAACTGAAATTTTGACCTTCGTCAAGCTATCCACACCAACCGTAGCCGAATACTCTAAGTCATTCCCTGTCCATCGAGGTACGATAGCGTCCACGATTACTTTCGCAGGAAAAGCAGCGTGGACACGGATGTCCAATGAACGAAGGCGTTCGAGTTGTAAACAAGGAAATTCATTTGGAAAAGAAAAGGTTTTCGTGCTTCGCGGATTTACGGGAGTTTGCGCCTGGTGACCTCCGTCACTTTTTACCCTTCCCTCCCAAGAATGTCGATTCATAACCAAACTACAAGCCTCTTGTACGGTCGGGACTTACGGATTTACCGGCGTTTGTACCTGGTGTTATCAGATCATCAACGTAAGCCCCGAGTACATGAGCGTCTGGCTAGTCTCCCCTAGGCAGACTTAAGCTAGCAGACTAGCTTATTAATAAGATGGCTACCATCAAACTAAATACCAGCTCAAAACAATTCTCTCTTCTTAACCTCGAACTCAAGAGTCAACGATGGTTCTCAAGCTCTACGGTAACCCACAATCCACCTGCACCAAGCGTGTCGCCGTCGTCCTCTACGAGAAGAAGATACCCTTCGAGTTGGTCGTCATCGATCTGTTCAAATGCGAGCACAAAGCCCCCATGGCCACTTTCCTCGAGAAACAACGGTTTGGCCAGATTCCTTATATCGTGAGTACTAGTATCTTGACGCCTGTACAACGCGTGTATCACTTCTATCACCTCCATTGGTATCACGAAGACTCCCTACTAACTTATCTATCTATCTATCTATCTATCTATCTATCTCGGGACCAGGACGACGATGGCTTCACATTCTTCGAATCTCGAGCCATCTGTCGTTACTTGAATGCTAAATACCCCAATCAAGGTCCCAAGCTTACTCCAGACTCTGACTTGAAGGCGAAGGCTTTATTCGAGCAGGGGGTTTCGATCGAGCAATCGAATTTCGATCCTTTTGCATCCACAGCTACATTCGAAGCTATCTTTAAGTCTATGTGAGTACTACTACTTAGTATTTCTGTTCCTCCGACTTTTGGCTTTGGCTCGGCAAATTCACTACTGCGATGCTGAACCACTGATAACCTTGTGTGTTATGATTACAGGCTCGGCCAGACCAAGAACGATGCCGTCTATGACGAGTCTATCAAGACTCTCTGCCAAACTCGACGCATACGAGAAAATATTGGCAGAGCAGAAATACATGGGTGGCGATGTTAGTCTTTTTTCATTATCTGACCACCCTCGAGCTTTTACTTTTCACTGTTCCAACTGAACTTTTACCACCATTGACTCGTATTATTATTATTATTCACAGGAGCTCACTCTAGTAGACCTCTTCCATCTTCCCTCCGGATCCCTCCTCGCCACAGCAGGAAGTGATTTGTTGACTAGCAAAGGGCCTAATGTTACTAGGTGCGTTTTGTTTCTTTGTGTTTCTTGAATTTCGACGGTTCATTTCACGACTCACGGTGACGATTGAATTTATTCCTGTCTTTGTCCTATAGATGGTGGAACGATATCAGCTCTCGTGAAAGCTGGGCTGCCATTGCCAAGGGCGTTCCTGCAGGTGTTAATAAGTTTGACTAGACAGGTAGTAGCAAACTGTGTTGATTGTTTTGGATTTGCTGTGTGCACGAAATCCAAGAAAAGTTTTCCTTCAAATCAAAGGTCGCGGCCTGGCTAGAGTGGTGAGCGGTGAATTTCGCCGGCGCATGAACGCATGAACCTTAGGACTATCTCCGTTGAGCTATTATGCCCCTGATACAAAGGCGAGTCCATAGTCTTATAAATCAAGATCTCTCTCTTCGAATCTTCAAAACAATCATAATAATATTAAATAATTACTAATGACCGCCGACTAGTCAGTACGTAGAAATATGGTAGGTTATACCAAATGTAAATATACACGAGGATACTCTACAAAGTCCCTTTCAACTTAGCGTTTCTATGTAATGCGAGTATCGTCCTGCTTCAGCCAATAGTGAGGAAGAGGCTCACATCATCCAGGAAATCATAAGAGGGAGCTTTCCCTCCATGGAATTGCAGAACATCATTGCCTTGGGCAACGACGTTGAAGCTGTAGAAGGTCCAACTACTGAAACCGGGCTTTATCGTGGCAATGACCGCATCGTTCCAGTGAACCTCGACAAATGCATCCGCCTCGCCTTCAGGGCCAGAAAAGGCACTGGAATGGAAGAATTGCAACGTATAAGTCTTCCCAGCTTCGGTATCGAGGCTCGAAGCAGGAGTCAGAGTACCAGGGAAGTCGTCTTCACCGAATGCGGAGCCAAGAAGAGCCACACCGTGGCCAGTCCTAGCATAGGGCGCATAGTTGAAGATGGAGGCATCAAGGTGACCAGTAGCGGGAGAAATTCCTTTCCAGGCGGAATAGCCAGGAGTAAAGCAGAATGGAGCAGTGATATTGGTACCGCAGTTGAATCCTTCAAATCCACCATCGGGGATGACGTTCTTGCGACGATAACCACGAGACTCTGACACGGCAAGGTCTCCCTGACCTGAGCAAGCAATGCAGTCAGTCAAATGAGGAAGGACATCAAGATTATCCCACAACTAACCAAAGTTCACAGCGGTGGACTCATCCGCGACCAAGAAATACTGCAAATTGATCAGGAAATCGGATATGTAGCGAAGACGAGCCTGACACACCATAGAGCAAGTGTACGTCGTCGGGACACCATCCACAAGGGCCCTCCAAATGTTGAAATACTGGCAGTTTCCACCTTGACTGTCAGCACCACGAGTGTTGCAAAGGTCTGCGCAGGCTTGGACGTCGTATCTGTCAATGAATGCGAAGCCCATATACTATAATAATGATCAGCTTTTTCTTCCTTTCTGGAGTTGAAGACGGAAGACATACCCCTGGTGCATTATTCGCTCCATTCGTAGGTCCAAACACGAGTTCGAAGCCATCAGGTGTTTTTGGTTCCGGAAGAGATTTAGTAGTCCATCCAGTACTCTGCTGGATATAGGTAAGACCCGCTGGAGGAGGAGCGAGTTGCTGACCACCTCTGTTTAGTTTTTCGGAAGCCTTGTGAACATCCGCATACACGGCGCACTTGAGGTTAGATCCTCCAGAGTCCAGTCCAGGATTGTTAAACTCGTAGTAGAGATTGGCGAATACTAAAGTTGATCAGGAGATAAATTAGGTGAACGAAATAGCACTAAGGAAAGTTGCTCACCGCACTGCTCAACACGGTCACAGAAGTTCAGACAAGCATCGACGTTGTATGTAGAATTATCGACGACAGTGAACGTCAGATAACCAGTTCCCTCGATTGACCCATCCCGGTCATTGGGACCAGTGCCAGTGCCTTTGAAGATTTGGACATAGTCCTTCACTGAACGTTTGGTTGGTGATGATTGCGTTTGATCTGCGACTAGCGAATCAACGGTCACATTCACTAGGTCTCCGTCAATCGCAGTAAGCATGACTGGTGGAGGGGGCGGAGGAATAACATCTCCAGCAGCGCCTCCTTTCTGATCGACTATCTGAGCAGTGGAAACGATACTGTCCGTATCGGTGAGCGAATTGTTGAAGTCGACAGAGCCAGCATCAGCGATTGGGACTCCTCCGTATGCAGGATACACGAGGTTTCCCTCTGTCAAAGAATGAGAATGAGCATTTGACATAGATTCCAGCAATCAGGAGTTGAACATACCAACAAGGGATACCGCTAGGGTAGAAAGGGCCAGAAGACTGCCAAAGAATAACTTTGCCATTGATGCACTGAGAAAGGGGAAGATCTTGTTCTGGACCAGCGGAGTGAGTTTGCTTTTATACTGAAAAATCTGTTCCGTAATCGCCAAGGTGGCCAACTGGAACTAGAAGTGCGCACAGCTCTACTGGAAGGGAGAATGAGCCGGTTCTTGCTTGCAGACGATGACAGCAATCCTGGAGTCGGACACGGTCAGGAACTGCCAGTAAATCGTGTCATGAGAGGTTTCTCAGATGGACATGACGTACGGGCTGGATGTTGATGCGCAAACAGTACAAGGGTCAATCGCGACAGTTCGGGCAATCCTTGTCTAGTTTGGACTGTCGGTACCTCCCAGGTACCTGAATGCAAACGGATGAAGAGTGTGCCGTAGACGACCCATTGTGCGTTCAATCTGCATGTCATAGAGCTAAGATTATTTGTAGTGGCAGTAAAAAATCTGCGCTTGGACACAACGCCGCATGACGGTCCTTACACTGGAAAGAATTCACCGGAACGACGAAAAGCGGTGCCACAAAAAGTACATATTTTACGGGTCAGAGTATTCACTGTTAATGTACCTGAGGAAGGCTTACTGTTGGACTTGCACCGCTTGGAAATTGAGTTCATGGAGGTAGTCGAAAACGGTGGTTCTGATTACGTACTGTCGCGAGTTTCTGTGGATGAAGTCAGCTAGCCGATCAGTCTGAAGTCATGGGTGCAATCACTTGCAGGGGGTGGGTGACAATTGGGATCCAACTTAGTTTCAATCAAACCTTCGTGCTAATCGCACTAACGAACGGATCGAATGAGACTTGGTTACTGCGTCGGTGTAAGATGGAGCTTTGTTGGAACTCCTCCCAATGTTGTGGCGATGGGCGGGCCTTCTGGCGGTGAGATGTAACGACGGGAGGTGAATGGGTATCATACTAATCATAGTAGCCGTTTGCTTGATAGGCACAAGAGGCAAACACACGTTTGTCGAAAGCTTGAGGCTACTTTACTTGTCACGCTGCCAGTTAGAGCTTTTCTAGAATCCAGTGAGAGGGAAAACTTGAGGATGAGCGACCCTGAGTTGAGGGTTGACAGCGAGTCTCGAACACTGACAAGCTTCATGCATATGGACGTCAAGCTTTCACACCCAGCAGTAACCAATATTCACTCGTCAAAAGTTAGTTAGGAAAGGTCAAGCTTTCGAGCGACCAGGAAACTCGTTTGGAAACGAAAGGTTTTCATGCTTCAGAAATCTATCGGAAGCAGATCCGAGCCAATCGGATCGCTTGCTGAAGGCTTCGGAAATTTAAAGTTTTCGAATCCGTTTCCGAGCCCCAGAGATTTGATGTTTCCCAACTAACTTCTGGCCACGGAATATTGGTTACTACTGGGTGTGTTTGGAAAATTCGCATATGTGGTTAAGAAAGGATATATGTTTGCCGGATGCAGACGTTTCCTGGACATTTGGCCCACGCAGAAGCTTGAAGCTGCCAAGTGGGGTTGTAGGGTACGAAGACTCCGGTATGTCTGAAATATTTGTCCTTGAGGTCCAGAATTAGACGATATCGCCGTAGCACGCTGCTGCACTAATCGCCGAGTTTTCTATACATGAGTGGATCAGTGGTGGATCTTTCGGAGTCAGCTGCCTTGAAACCACTTACCGTAGATAGACATACGAGAGAAAAGTAGAGGGCTCCAAGACTCATGAAAGTGTTCCTTGCGAACAGAATTGCCGCCGCCACGGCGTGTACGTTGAGGGGTAGATTTACAGCCTGAAGCTCTGGCGGCCTGTTGGCCTATATCGACAGGCAGGACCCGAGGAAAAGGATTGAGGGAGTATAGCGGTGACAGTGTATGCGTCTCCAATAGGTCTTGAACATTTTTTGTATGCCCAACGTGCCTTGGTCTACACGTTGTTTAGACGCTGAGCTCCTCTTCATCAGAAACGATCATGCATTGACGAGAAGTTCCTTCTATTCATGTAAGGTATGAGAAGAAGTATTTTTAGGAGTTATTCTGAGCATGCTCACTGAGGCTTTGCTCGAGAAGATATCCGGTTTTGGTAGCATCCTGTGGAGGTTGTCAGTCGCTCACTAGCAGAAGACCAATGACCAAATTTGGCCAGTTGTCGCATTACATAATACGAAGAAAGCTCTCGTTCTGTTCTCTTCGTTTCCACTCTCGCGCGCGCCTTTCTTGCCGAGAAAATAGAAAAAAGATGGACCCATCTTCATCTTCCAAACAGAAACAAGTAAACTTTCGGCTAGAAGCAGCTTCTCAGGAAGAAGTACCAACGGAGGTGAATCATGATAGAATCGGGGATCGGTGCTGTAAGGTAATGTCCGAATATAAAGTGTCTTTCATTTAGTCTCAACGGATGACCAGATTTGTCCCTCCTCCTCTCCTCCGCTCTTCCATCTCCCCGACCTTTCCATCTCTTCGTCGATACCCAACGTCCCCAAGCTCCTCCAAGTCGATATCTCCTAGTGTACCATGGTTGATTGGCACTCTCAAGCAGAAATCGTCAAAGATGCAGGTGAGCCCAGCAATCGTGAACGCCTGGGGGCTGGCGAGGACCGCCAAAGGCGTTTCGAGTATGGCATCCAGTGTACAACGTACTGATTGCGCGTTTCTTCAACAGCGGCCTTCAACAAGTTTATGCACACACTACTCGGCCTATACATGTAAGGCCCTCGCCTTTACCCGATTTGGTTGCCTCTGATACGCGCCCTTTGTAGTTGGGAATGGTTCATTTCACTCCCTTTCGACTGGCACTACGTCTCTGGGAAGAAGACTTTTAGGTGGCCACTAGTGTGTATCATTGCCTTGCATTGTGTAGCGTATCTGACCCGTGCGTCTACCAGATATTCTACTGGCTAAACCGCTACAGCTTGCTGTTCGCGCTCATCGGAATGTGAGTCATCATTATGATCTCTGTCATCGTCCCTGCCAGACTAACGCGTTATCCATAGTGCTATTGCCCTCAATGTCCAGACGTGCGGATTCTGTTCTCCTTTGACACCTTCATCATGATGCGAAATTAATGTCTATATGCAGTGAGATTGATTGTCAGTCCTTGTATACCTTCAATCAGGTGCGCATATATGCTGTTTATAGTCGTCCAAATAGCATATAGTTACATTATTTTTATTACAGGTATTCGGTAACGCGTCCATTGGCCTTGCCTCTATCAACTTTTCTCTCCGAACGTATGTGGTACTACTTGGCAGCAACGTGATGTCCTTAACAGGATCGCTTTAGAATGGCCGTATGGGGAGGAAAGTGGTACGTTGTGGGACCCCTGGTGCTAGTCATTTTGGGCCATTGGTCACTGCTCCTTCACGGTTCGTCGTGTGCTGCCTGATCTCATCCCTAGACTGACTTACTCCCGCATCTAGGGATACTGTTGAAGGCTGTATACGTCCCTGGACAAGGATGTGCTATCATAGATACAGATAACACGCTTCTGGCCGCAACCTTCATTTATTCCATGTGCTTTGACTTTGTGGTTTTGTTCCTTACCGCCTGGAAACTTGTCATAAGTGCACCCAGGTACGACTGTTATGCAAGCTAAGTGTACCTGGTTTGCTGAAGCGTATATTTCCTTTCTTCGCTTTTAGCTCCAAGGTCATGGGTCGGTCAAAGCTCGTCGTCTTGATTTTTGGTGATGGTTTGATTTATTTCGGTATTGCTTTCCTTGCGAATCTTCTTGCAACAGTGAGTGTTGTTCCTCTGACTTGGCTTTTAGCCATCCTCGCTTTTGCTTTGGTCGCCTGATAGTGCTGATGAGTATATTTTTGCTTCAGATTTTCATGCTCCTTAATCTTAACCCCGTGATGTCAATCATCGCAAATGTACCGTCTGCCATTGCATCTACTGTAAGCTATCTCGCCTTTGTAGGCGGGTATATGCGCCTTTCATTGACGCAAATCAACTCGTCTCTTTGTAGATTATGGCTACTCGCGCCGTCAGACGATTGGCGTTATTCACGTCAGGAGGTCCTGAGATGTTCTCGTATGTATCTCTGTTCCTATCTACGTTGTGATGCTAACGGGTACTTCGTCTTCAGGACCACGCAAGCCTCGACAATAGCCTTCCGTACAAGCTCAAAAGCAACGCATGTTCGCCCTCGGGTGAACACTGGCACAGTAGATGGTGTGCATGTCCAGGTATGTCTTCCGTCGTTGATATCTCAGCTTCTCAGAATCATAGTCTTCTTTTATACCGAACCATTCCTGCCTATTCACATCGTTGTCTCGGTGTCTTTTCATTTCGACTGACTATTCATGTTTTTTCTCCCACAGATGGAGACCTTCGAATCTCCCACAACACCGAAGAAATACGTCGAATATGACGCCATGGGCAATATTGTCAACAAGGACTCTCCGGAGACCGCGCATTTCGACCCCGAGGCACAGGAGATTAGGGACGAGTTCAAGAGGCCACCCTATTAGATGCCCGTTGGCGTTGGCATTGGCGTTGGCGTTGGTGTATGACCATGACATAGAAGCGGCGGAAGCTGACTCGCTTCGTGCTTGGGTGGGTTGGAGGAAGAACGGAGAAAAAAGAAGACAGACGTCTCGGACAGGACTGCAAACGGAAACCAAAATGGAACGACGGACCCTCCCATCGATATCCGTCTGCACAATTCAAAAAGATCCACAGCATCCCAAATAATTCATCATCCCATCATCCTCCCTTTATTCTTTTCGATCCTGTTTCTCGACTCGTGTCTTGCAAATTTTGCATTGTCACCTGTTACTCCTGCCCTTCTTTTGAGATCCAGACTGCTCGTCTTTGCTTTGTATCTTATATTTACGTATTTCCTTCGTACTGCACTGATTTGTATTGGCATGGCCGTCTACTCTTGTTGTACTTCTGTACCTTTCGCTATCACTATTGTTATCTTTCTCCTCATCGATGTCCGATACCCTTCTCTCGTCCTGACTTGCGTTACCCCTCCGTTACCCTCAAACATTTGTTGTACACTTTTTTTTCCACCACCCTTTGAACCTTTTTTCTTTGCATTAGGCATCATCGACATCACCGTCTTCTTCGCATTTCCGCATTCATCGCATCACAATATCATTGTACATATGCATTATCAAGCTCAAGTCGACGCTCATTGGAAAAATAATGCATTATATCTTGATTATATCTACCATAAATCTTGTTTAATTCGTTCATGCCCTCGTTATGGAGGATGAGGATGGACGGTTCCCAATTTTCCCCTTTCTCTTGCTTCGGGTTCAAGCTCCGGAGCGCGGTTTTTGGTGGTTTGGCGAGGACACATGGCTTAGGCTGTTTGGCGCAGTACTGACACAGAAGGAGATTCAGAAGATGTCGACTTCGTGGTCTGGACTTTGGGTCTTTCAGGTACACTCTGGCAAAACTACTCACTCTTCTCAAAAACCCCAATCTTACCCCACCCTGCTTTGTTCGCCTCCTTCACACCTTACCCACCACTTCACTTTTCACCGATTCATTTCGCTTCACCCAATTCTATCTCGTCACGTCCATTATCACTGTTTGGATTTCAAGCTTCTCTTCACGCGGTTAGATGATAGATCTGGAGCCCAAGAACACTTCACTTTATTCACTTTCTCCGCCCACCCTTTTTCACTTATTGGGGGTTATTCTCTCCCATTGTTGCCTTCGTCCCCACTATTCGTGCTGTTTTCGCTTCCAGGCGTGTTTTTTCTGTTTATAAAAAGGAGTAAAAATATACTAACCCCAAGTCGCCGTATGGTGGCTTGTATCATTCATTGTTCAAGAATTGTAGGATTACTTTCCGAACAGAAGAAGTACTCTATTAGCAAGTATGGTCCCACACATGAGTACTGAATATTTATGCTTCAGAGGAGTTTTGGAAGGGGCCGGTAGAGTGTCGCCTCAGAGCCACCATTGGCCAACCCCTAATCGCGGATTGGCGCAACAATCATGATTCACAGACGTCATGAATTACATGAGAGCACCCATCTATGCGAGCTGGTGGTAGTAGCGAACACCACAGTGAGGACGGTTGACAGAACTAGTGGGACTAAGTAGCGCAGCTCCTTGGCCAGCTTCCAGTTGCTTTCACTCATATCACGTCACAAAAGTTTTGAAACAAAAAATTGTATTTTGGTTGGCGTATTTCCATTGCAGAAATATCCTATCATCAACCCCCGAGAAGCCTGTTCTGTTCGATGTCGTCTGTATGACTTCTTCCTATACTCTTTGGTCCAAAGCCGGTAATAAACTCCTCCACCCCTCAGCGCAAAGATTATTCCGGCACTTGTTGGAGCGGCAATGACTCGATGTGATTGCAACGCATGGGCAATGCCCGTTGTGCTAGTATCAATCGAGAGAAAGTGATGAGAGACGGAATGGAAGGGACATGGAGTCTTCCTCGTCATGTTGACTTCACTGGTGACTGGCGGGATGCTGGCGAGAGGAGACCGCGAGAATTGACTTTGTGGAAGCTCCGTAACAATCTTCAGTGAGTCTTTTGCAGGTCGAGAAGCTGTGAGACACGAGGTGAGCAATACACTCTAGGACAGAGGAAAGGAGTAACACAACTTACGAAATCTTCAACCTTGGCTAACCCATCAGACACCACCCAAGAGAAGCTGATCTCTCCAATAGGCGTGGCGAGATGTCGGTGAAAGGCTATCAGGGTCCACCTCCGTATCTGAGGGTGAGTGGTCGACGTCCGTGCAGACTTTGAGAGACGTCTTGAAATCCTCGGGGGTCTGGACATGGAGGAGCATTGTGGGAGCGAATGAGAAGAAGATGCGTTCGGCGACCTCATCGTTGAATGAGACCCGACGTTCTCGGCGCTTTTCATCGTTGGAGATGGAAAGATCGGGTTCAGACTCGGGGATGGGGACGGGAGGTTCTGAGATGGAGACACATTCGTCGACGTCGTCAGATGATGCTCGACGTTCTCGAAGAGTCTTGGAGTCGGCTCTGCGAGAGAAGGAGAAGAATTTGGTAAAACGCATAGTGAATATAGCTTTGCAGCGACGGGGGTGAAGTTTGTGTGATGAGTGGCAAGATAAAGACAAAAGTTGCAGTCGGTAGATGGGCGACGGCAGATGGTGGTGGTAGGTGGTCAAGTTAAGCTGGTCTCGTTAGGGCCCTAGCCATGAGTCTTTATACGTTCAGAAGCATTTTGAGGGGTAGACCTTTGTCTGAGACTCTTGAGACATCCCTCCCTCAGGGTGTGAAGCTACGGGTGTAGTTTTTCTGGGATTCTCTGGTAACAGTTGACCACTGGAACCAGTCATGGTGCTGAAAGATTGTGGAAACTCGCGTCTAGAAGTAGAATGCTTGTTGAAGTGATAGCGCTGATGATAGACGGGGAGTCGGCGGAGTTACATCTGAGGTTGAAATGAGACACAGCCCTTTGGAGAAGTCCCTAATCGCCTGCTCTCGCACTGCTTTTGAGTGAGACTGTGGTCATACGAGGTAAACCCAAGTTGAAGAAACGAGCACAGGGGCGAGGGATGAGATTAGGTTTAACCAACCATTGAACGCGACTCATATGTTGGGCAGAGTAATGAAAAAGAAAAGAAAAGAAAGTCAGCAGTCCTAGTATAGCTATCGCACACTATATTGTACTGTACGAGAAGTTTGTTTCTGACATTGATAGATTTTGTAGAAGCCTCCATCGGAACCGGAAGGCTCGTCAGACACGTTAGGACCGTCCCGAGATCCAGATAGAATTGAGAAATCGTAGCGCAATGATCGAAATGAACACTGAATGTACCGAAAATATGACTCGCTCTCGGAAATAGTTGACTTGATAGGGAATCATAGAGTGACAAATCGCATTCAACAGGAATGTACAAAAGATACGACTCGGTCTCGGTAATAGTTGACTTGATGCAAAATCATGAACCATGTCTGTGAGTGACAAATCCCATCCAGCAAGGGCGATATTACTCGGTCTCGGAAATACTAGTGATGCAGAATCATGTATATAGTGAATGCTGCAGTCCTGAGCCTCCTCGTAACGTAAAGAGGCAGCAAGTTTGAGAAATCATGAAGTCGATGAACACTCATTGCAACATGTACAAATGAAGTTCTAAAGAACACTTCGTATGATATCTGCAGCCTGTCAAAGCGACAATGAGCTAGTATTCCATATAACTTATTGAACCGGAGTACCTTTTCGCCAATTGCATAAGCCATAGTCACAGTGTTTGAAGACACTTGAAGAGGTATGATCGAACAATCCGCCTGCATGTGGAGATAAATCCTACTCAGCGATCATCTCAACCTATGAAAAAGGAATGAAAAACTAACTACGCGAACATTTGTCGTCTCATACACCTTTAAATCCGGATCGACAACACCTCCCAACTCTCGCGGGAGCATTGAGGCGGTTCCCACTGGATGGTGTATCGTGGTTAACAGCTCCCTCACACGTTCTTCCAAATCACCGTCGCTGAGGTCAAAAAGTGGTACGACTGTCTCGATTATTTGATCTTTGACAGGCGCGGTCCTAAACATCTGCTGAGTAAACCTAACCGACTTCATGAGGATGTCGAGGTCTGCGCGGTTTGAAAGGTAATTTGGTTGAATTGCAGGAGGTATTTTTGGATCTAGGGACTTGATATGGACTGATCCTCGAGAGAAGGGGTGTGTTTGACCACAAAGGAAGGTGCAGTAGCGTTTTGAAGAATCTGGGGTGTGTAGCAAGACGGGGAAGTGTCCATTGATGTGAAGAAGTCTAGACAGCTTTCAGTTTCCTCGGTACAGTGAAAAGCCTCGGTACAGTGAAAAGGAATGAATGAGATACAGAGTACGCACAGAGAGAACGGATGTAACGGACTTGTTAACCATTCACGAATGAGCTCATATTGTTTGTGGATCCCGTTCACGACACTGCTTGGAGTATCCTTGAACACTTCTGCAGGCGAGGCTTCCACTGCTGCAAATGTTACCCAGCGTTTGACGTCTTCCTCTCGAGCGAGTGTCGACGCAGGTAGGAATATGAAGGCGGAATACGGTATGCCTGCGAGGATCCCTTTTTGCTGCTTACTGTTGAAATCGTTAATTTTTCCGATGAGAATTGGCAACAGGTATGTATGAAAGGCACTGACTACAGCTCTCTATGGGCATTTATCTGCGATTGATTCAGGTCGTCCAGCATCTCAAGCGTCTCCGAGGAAGGATCTATCTCGACTACGGCGGGGACATGCGTGTGGTCCTCTATAAATTACCACATCAGTACTAATCAGAAAGGGACACGATGATAGACCTACGCAGATTTTCACCGACGCCAGGTAAGTCAACAATTGGTTGTATACCAAGTGGTTCCAGAATACGTGCGTTTCCGATGGCAGAGTTTTCCAAAATCTGGGGAGTTTGGAAGGTTCCGGCAGAGAGTATGACTTCCTTGGTAACGCCGACAATCAGTCTTTCTTCATCCTTGATGAATTCCACACTGGTCGCGAGCTGTAGACCGGAGGAATCTTTTTCGAAATTGATCTAATACGCCGTCACCAAATCTTAAAATTCCAAGGGCAGAAACAGACACTCACCTTCGTCGCATACGCCTCTATGAGTACAAAGAGATTCTGACGATGTAGATTAGGAGCAAGGTATCCTGATGCTGCGTACGACCTTGTTCCTGTAGTAGGGTCGACGCTGCCTGCGCAGAAAAACGAACCAATGATCTTTCCTCCATTCTAAAGTGGAATCAACGACCAAGATTTCTTCAAAGATACTGAAGCTAAATTTACAGGTTGTGTATTTCGACCAACACCAAGTGCTTCACATGAGCCTAGGAATTCTTTGTGGAGGGGAGGAATCTGCGAAGGAAAGGATACCGAGATTGGACCTAAAGAAGAAGCAATTAGAAGAACACTTCTTTCCTCATGAGACCACTGACTCCATACCTTTGCTTCCATGCACTTTCGTGTCCATCTCCATGGAAAGCTCTTGAGTTTGCTCAGGCGTGAGTTGGGGTTCAAAGTAACACTCGCTCTGCAAGGGCTTCAGAAAGGTCTGGCGAAAGGGAGGACTTGGAAAGTGCACCTTTTGCATGTATTTGGACACATCATCCCAACCCCAACCAGGATTTCCAAGCCGTTCGATGCCATCTATCTCCTCCTTACTCGGTCGAACAAAAGCGCACATATTCAACATCGAAGATCCACCAAGGCCCTTTCCACGAGATTCCTGCATCCGGCGACCATTCACGAAGACTTGAGGTTCCGTATAGAACTCCCAGTCGTACTTAGGATCTCTGGTGTTCCTTGCCATGAGACCTGACAGTGAGTTTGGCTTGAGAAAAGCCTATGTGACGCCGAAAGACTCCAGAGTACCTGGTATGTCCACTGCAGGATCTCCAGCATGATCCACACCAGCTTCGAGAACACCGACAGTCAAGGTGGGGTCTTCGCTCAGCCTGCAAGGTAATCAGCCAAAATTCTGAATTGATAAGTAATTCATACCGTGCTGCGACGACAAGCCCGGAAGTGCCGCCACCTACAATGACAAAATCGTAGGTCCGGGATAGGAATTCCTCTTTGGAGACGATGGGCATTTGCCAGAGACCGGCGGCGACCACGTCGTCGACAGATTAGAAGAACAGAAACCATTTCTGGTACAAGATGACCATTGGTCAGGCGGTTGTCCGTAATGGTATAGAACGGATATCAACCCGAACATGAGAATGCTTGTTGAAAAACAAAACTTGCAAAATAGTGACAAAACAGTAGCCGAGCTGTCGACCCAAAAACAGTGACCAAGGTGGTCAGAGTCATAGCACTGGAAAGCTCTCTAAGAGTTTGTCTTACTAGGAAATGTGCCTAGCTATCCAGCTAGTGATTGCATGAGAAATGGAATGAAATTAACAAATGAGAGGGGTCACTGGACGCTGACGTCGCTGAGTCCTGACAAACTCGCGGCACATGATACGCGTCCAAAATCACGTGTGCGACGATACGCGTCCGTGTCACGGTTAGTCACACTCGCTTGAAAGGACGTTTGCTCTGTCGTAGACGACCGCTGTGGCCCCCAGCTCTCCTCTTCATGCTTTGCCTTTGAACCCTGCCCTCAAGATATTTTTACTGGATTTCCTCTTATAATTCTCCTGTCTAGGACGCGTAGAAGGATCGTACGTGCTGTCTTCCTTGGTTCATTGTTACACGTAGGATCTGACATTTTGTCTCATGAGACAGCCTTTCTTGTTAATCTGAGCGCTCACAATTCTATCTTTGATCACTCGCTTTTTCTGTCTCATCTTCTATGGGTATTTCCGGTCTTTTACCCGCACTCAAGTCTATACAAACTACGAAGCACTTGTCAGAGTTTTCTGGGCAGGTCGTCGCTGTAGATGGATATGTTTGGTTGCATAAGGGGGTCTTCACGTGTTCCACAGAACTGGCCACCGGCAAACCCACTAATAAGTGAGTGTATGCATTTACTATCTGTCTGAGGTCCTGACCAGCTTTGGAACCTAGATACGTCAACTATGCTATGGAAAAAGTCAGATTATTGCGACATCACGGTATAGAACCCTATCTCGTGTTTGATGGGGGCCCACTACCTGCAAAGAAGGGAACCGAAGTCGAAAGGAAGCGGAAGAGAGAGGAAAACCTTGCTCGAGGAAATCTACTCGCCAGTCAAGGAAAGCATGCGCAAGCCCGTGATTGTTATTTAAAGTGTGTGGACGTGACTCCGCAGATGGCTTTCCAATTCATCAAGGTGTGTACGTCCTTGCAACTCGCTTGTGTGCAGTCCTCATACCCTGGTGTTTTTTTACTGCTTTTGTAGGCCCTACGTGCTGAAAACGTTCAGTACGTGGTTGCCCCCTATGAAGCCGATGCTCAGCTCGCCTACCTTGAGCGCATGGGAATCGTTTCGGCCGTACTCACGGAGGACTCCGACCTCCTCGTTTTCGGCTGCCAGATTGTTCTACTCAAACTCGACACTGTTGCTAGAACAGTTGTCTCCATCTCCCGTTCTGATTTCGGGGCTGTGACCGCCACAGCGTCTGATCCCAACTCCATTTCCCTTGTGGGCTGGTCCGATAACCAGTTTAGGGCCATGGCAATCCTCAGCGGCTGTGACTACCTTCCTAGCATCCCAGGAGTCGGACTGAAGACGGCATGCACAATGCTCCGAAAGTGCAAGACTCCCGAGGTCGTCGTCCGCTCAGTTGCTCTTGAAGGGAAACGAAACGTGCCCAAAGGGTACATGGAGAACTTTCGCCTTGCCGAAAAATGCTTCTTGTACCAACGGGTATATGATCCTTCTCTGGAGAAACTGGTCCATTTAAACGATGTCGACTCGCAACAGTGGGATGATGTGGCAGATAAGTACGTTGGTAGGTATGTGGATCCACCTCTTTTCGCTAACGGTCTTGTGCTCAAACGGTCTCGTTAGTAATTTGGAACCTGATTTGGCCAAGAAAATAGCCCTCGGAGACGCTGACCCTATCACCTACGAACCAATGATAGACATAAACCCAAGCTTCACTCCACGTTCACGGGTTCTGCGAGAAATACCTCTTGCTGCTGCAACCAGCTCGACAAACAAGTCCAAGGGGAAAAGTAAAGCTCGAGAAACACCTATCACCGGCGGTATTCTCAGCTTCTTTGGTGAGAATATTGTACCTCTGGCTCCTTCCTTGCTTGGAAGGGGTCCCTACTCTCCAATCGGATTGCTAATGTACCCTCTTTTCTCCTGCATGCAGGCCCAAATCCCACAATTCCTCCGAGACCTCGTTCACCTTCCACATCCCGCCAACCAATAGCTGTCAAGACGACGGTAGCCGGTAAAGCAAGCGGAAAGAGAACACTAGCTGAGGTCATGGATCAAGATCTCTCTGTGAAGAGGAAGAAGAAGCAGCAGGAACATTCTTCATCGAATACCACCAACCTTACTCTTTCAAAATTTTTTGGAAAGCCAGCCTCTCCTTCTCCTTCAATTTCGTCACCACAGCTTCTTCGTGCCAAGGAGCCTGTAGCTGGTCCCTCGCGTCTCGGTGCCGACAAGGAAAACGATTACATCACGATCGACTTCGACGAGGAAGATCTCGCGTCACACGTAGCGCAAGGTCATCTCCACTCTGATAGGGATTTGGATGCCGATGTCGAAGAGGATGTAGTGCAACAGGAAGATGGATACATATCACCGAGTCCGTCCCGTTTATGCGACACAGACGAATTGTCCTCGCCTCTGAGACCTGCGTCTTCGTTTGATCACCCTGAAGATGCATCTGATTTCGACATACTCTCCAGTCCTCCTTCAAGAACCCCGGGTACACGGTGTTTGGATGACATGCCGCCGTCCTTGAGGACACCTCGTTCCAAGACTCTTGACATCCTTTCCATTGGAAAAATCCTAGTTCACGCTTCTCCGGAGCCTAAGGATGTTTTTACGGAGAAGCAAGGTGTTATGCAAGTCGACCTTAGACATTCCTTCAGTGGTGACTTGAGGACGGAAATCGGATGCTCAGGTGACACGTCTTCTACGCCATCACCGTCACCGTCTCCTTTGACGCCCGACAACGGTTCTAGGGTGACGCGAGAGATAGCGGCGGTAGAGGGCGACGGAGACCTGGAGTTTGATGACCCTGAGGAAGCAGAAATGCGTGCCAATGTGCATCGCACTGCAGCTGTGGCCGCTGGGTGGCGGGAACGATGGGCTTTGGGTCCTGGCCATGCCTTTCCCGAGCCGAGGTTATCAAAGGAGGAGTCACCGGCTCTGAGGCGGAGTGAGACGAATGTAACTCCGGTTGGAAGGCATCGTTTCGGAGTCAATGTTCTCCCGCGTGAAGCTCATTCCGCCAATTCGAAGGCTCCTGATTCCGCTCCGGCGAAGATTCCTACAGGGTCGAGGAACAAGCAACTGCGGCAATCTGTGGGATTGAGTAGTCGGCGAAGTTTGGTATTCTTTGAGGTCTCGACTGTCGAGTAGAGGGCTGGGCTGACCAGTGGGGTGACATCATTGGACGCCAAGTTCGCACGCAGGTGTGCCCTCGACTTTGGTTCCTTCCTCCTTATCTCATTGCATGTATTAGATTCATCTGTCTGGAAGTTCATACTGTAATTAGCTTGGGTTTTGTCGCAGTGCTGTGCTATTTATTTCTTTACTGAGCGTTAAACCCGAGTCATTTCACTCTTCATTCATTGATGCGCTATATGGATGGGATCGACGGACTCGCGGAGAACGGGGAGGAGTTCAGCCAACCTTTGTTTGATGCGTGCAAGGTCTTGCCCAGCAAAAACAAGATTTTACGTCTACAGCCAACAGTCGAGGCGACGGCCCATTGACCATGCCGCGTCGCTTATGATAGAATGGACCTACAAAAGTCATTCCCTGTAAGCACTCACATGTCCATCTTAATAACTCCCAAGTTTTCACACTTTAAATTTGCCGGTCCTCGACCGTTAGGGACAGTGTCAGAGAAGGTCAGCACTCTGACTGGGTTCGAATTCGCTTGCTTGACTATCAGCACGTCCATGAGGTGATTCTCATTTGCGTTCTTTACCTAAGGTTGACTTTTTCACTTTAAAAAGGCAAAGAAGCATCCCTAAAAATCTAGGGCGCGCCACTTCCGACTGGCGATCTACCAGACCTTCTACTCTCGTAACCGACAACCCAAGCAAATTTCCTGATTTTGCTGCTCCTTCCACCCATGCTCCCAAACGGTCCAGCAGCTCCATACACACCCTGCGGGGATTATCCATCTCAAGCAACACCGACTCAACCGAAAATTGAGCAACAAGATGGTGATGGTGCCTACTCTCATGACAGCCAGCAACCGCGATTAGCCTACGAAGGAGACCCGTCTTCTTCCCCTTACCCTCAGCCTGCCCAGTCATTGCAGAATCTTTCGTCGTACACCTCCGTCTATACAGAGAACCCGGAGAAGACCCAGATCGATTATCAAGAAATTCCTCCACATTATTATCAACAGCATCTCTCGAGGAATTACACGTCGTCGCTGGGAATGGCGTTGGATTATCAGTATGCGACTGGATCCCGTCATCGGTCACCTGGAGATGTACGTACAGGCCTTTCGGACACGACTGGTGAATCCATGTCGTCAATAGCCGTCCCGACTGCGATCATCGAGAATACTGAACTGCTCACTGCCCCAACGGTGTATGAACAATATCCTATGGAGATGGCCCTCTCGAACCCGCCGCAATCCATGCAACCCAGTATGACTCCTACTCAGCCGGCCTCCCACATATCCATCCAATCTCGCCGGACCGAACTTGCTGTGGTGCCCGGCACAGCAGTGGTAGGATGGCAACCAAACGAGCACCTCCCAATCTCTATTATCCAGACTTCCTCCACTCAGTTCCCCGTACCCAGCGAACAGGCGTTTTCTGCATATGAATCCCTGTCTTTTGAGCCTCCCGTAAGGAATTCTCAGCTACTGGAGCGGCCTTCCACGCCGGTACACCCTCCCGCCTTCTCGTCGTCTCTGGATTCCTACGAGTTGATGACACGAGGTTCTCCACCCGAGTTTCTTTCCAACTGGCGTGCGAGAACGTTGAAGAGCCTTCGGCATTATTCTTCAGAGTCGGAACTTTCGAGGTGGAATTTGATGGATCAAGAGAGTGTGGATACGACGGAAAACAGCCTTGCTTCAGCTACACAAGCTGCAAGTGATGAGGGGTCAGAACCACCGAAGAAGAAAAAAAAGGGTAAGATGCATCCTTGTGAGATGTGTGGCAAGGCGTTTCCTCGGTGAGTATTGCGTTCTCTTCATACAAGTAGAGGTGCCGATAGCTAACGATGTATGTATGTTATCAGTCCCAGTGGTTTAAAGATCCATATGAATACGCACGCACATCTAAAACGTTCGTTTTGTCACTCTCTTCTCGGTCATCGTTCCACCTCACTCATATCCTCTTCCTCTCTCCTTCTCTAGCATTCGGCTGCGGGTATCCTGGCTGTCACAGGACATTTACAGTCAAATCAAACGCGAAAAGACATCTTCGGACTCACGGTATCAATCCCGACCTCTTCTCATCCCGTCCCGACTGGTCAATCGATTTCGAAGACCCACAAATTGTCCAGGAAGGCGGCAGTGGGACGACCAACCTCGCTGCGCCCTCCAAAATCAAATGGATGCCTCTCTCCCTTTCCTCCCGCTTCAATACCACTTCTCCCAATCCGACTACTCGTCACTCGATGCCAGCACTGGGAGGTGGAGATGGGGATTGGGAATCTGATTGCGAGGAGTCGGAGCCTTTGGATGAACACCACCATTATCTTGAGCCAACGCACACTATTCGTGGCGGGTCAGTCCCAGTTGGGGATGTGCAGAGCTACGCGTCTGGGATGACGACGACCATCGGGATAAAGCTGGAGAGTCCACCAAGGGATGCCAACCCTGGGTTTTCGGATCAGTCTGCTTTCAGCGATGAGTACGAGCAGTCTGAGGCTACTGGGACTGGTGGGGACGTGGGGAGGCAGTATGCAGAGATGGGGAAGAACACGCCGTATCGGGGCCACGGAACATACACTTATCATTAGTCTGGGATCAAGGTGAGTGTGTGATATTCTTGACGTCCTTTAAGTATCCCCAGCCTGACCGTTTGATTACTTAGTCTCGCATGTCATTTTCATGGTGATTGATTGGCAAATGACTACTTAACCGTCTATTCGTATGAAAATTTCCGAGATTTTGGCTCAAAAAGAGACCGCTGTCACGGATCGTTGGAGGAGAAGGAGTTTATTACGCTGCATGGGTCTAAGAGCTGAAACGCCGGTTTCCGGGAAGTTGGATTACAGTTTTTTCCTGGATGGATTTTTGCTTTTTCCGTTTACTTTTCCCCCTTCCTTTCTACTTGTTCGACTGTTAGGGACTTTGTATGGATTTTTTTTTTGGTCTCGACCTTTTTTTCGCTTTCACTTTTACTGTCGTACTTCATCACCGTCCCTGTCTCGTCAGTTAATCCCCACCTGGACTTCCTTGTTTGTATAACGACGATACTTTGATTTGGAATCTGGCGCTCGGAGTTCCCATGTACAAGTATACCGACATGCATTCTGAATGAAGATCACTTACTTGATTACGTACAAGCTGTCTCGGAAGTCTGAGCATCTTTTTTGCGTGCCCAAAAGAGTCGCCACCCAGTAATGGACATTTTGGAGACGAACTTATGATTTATGAGGTCATCTACACTGTGATCTGTTCCCGCGAAGGGCTCGACTGATCGAATCTCCAAAAGTGGCAGGTCTTTGGGCAGGTCCAGCTCTTTATTCGGTTTTTTCTGACTCAGGGTCAGGAACACACGAGTCTCTAGATCCATTTGTGCAATAATTGTGTAAGTATTGAGTCCATTTGCGAGCCTGTTGCAGTAAGGTAGCGGCCAGGAGCTCCAGGGTGTCATTTCCATGCTCCTAACCCTAACCCTAAATCTCACCGGCTCTCAGGAAGAAGTTGTCCTCCCACTCGTCCTTGTACTCCTCCGGCCTCAAAAAAGGTCCTCGAGTAGACTATGAAGAACGATCATGAATATGCAGCACAGTTTGAGTCCAGCATCCTACGAGTAGCGATATAATGGGTTAATAACACTGTTATTAAGATGACGAAACCCATGACGACATGTTATTACGGCTTTGGAAAGTTCCGACATTTGGTGCCGCCCATTTTTGCGTTTCGGAATTCTCCGGACGCTGATCGCTCAGTTCTAAATGCCGTCGTCGGAGTGGACTGTGCTATCCCTCCTGCACTCTTCTCGGTGTTGGGGCTCGCAGTGCATTCTGAACATATCTAGGGGATGTGTAGGAAGTTTTGAGTCTAAGATGTGAAGGATGCATAAATTTTGGAGGCATACCGACAACTGTCTTAGTAAGCACCATAGAAATAAAATCGCGTTTCGGAGATAAAAAAGGGTGCTGCTAATCATCTCTAATGACCGGGTAAGCTGTCATTCTTTGAGTGTATCGAACCAGCGAAGAATGGAGCGTTGATGGAGCGCGTTGGGAGCGAGGCTGTGACTTGCATGGTTGGCAATACAGAGGTGCAACTTGCCTTCGCCCATTATTGAGAAGGGTAATGCAGGAGTCATTTTCTGTCAGGATTTCCAGTAGGCTTGCACCAGTGCGAAAACATTGAAGGATCTGCATTCTTCTCGTGTCGAGGAAACGCACCCGGCAGATGCCGGAGAAACGCGAGAAAGCCTGCCCTAAAGTCAACACGTGAACTTTCGCGCTTTAACTCCAACCATAACGTCGAGCGTCATACACTTCTATTGCTCAAAGCATCCAGTTTTTCCGGAATATAACAAGTGAAGCATCTTGCATCACTTAAATATCATGTCTACAAGGGCACTCTCTTCGTTACCGTTACCCCCGTCGACTCTCGCTGTCCTGAAGGAATCAGGTTACGAAACACTAGGAGACCTGAAATGTTATCAGTCTCCCGATCAACTCACGGATGGTAAGCCTCTTGCTCCGATTTTGCTTTCTCTTGACGATGACAAAGGTTATACTAAAGCTCTGAAGATACCACTGTCCGCTTCCCAAAGTCTCTTTTCCGCAACCCAGGATCCGAGTCGGACAGGTGCATCAAGCTCTGCATCGCCTCTTACACAATCTCTTGCTTCTATCGTCTCGTCAAGAAAGCGTTCACTAGATGTGATTGCCACACAGTGTTCCCCTGTGGATTCACTTTTAAATGGTGGTCTTCGTCGGGGGCATATTTTGGAGATATCCGGTCCTCCAGGCAGTCCGAAAGAGCTGATTGCTAAGGGGATCATGAATTCGTTCATTATGGCTGGCGAGGAGGTCCTTTTCGTCGGTTTGTCATTGTTCACATGCTTGACGGAATACTGACATACTCTCTGACGTTCTAGATTGTCAAAATGCGACAAACCCCGCGTCTCTGGATGAGCTTCTCAAGAGTGCGTTTTCTTGGTTATTAATATCAATGGGTAAGACTCTACTGACGTGTACTGACCGTACGCGAGTCAGACCCTCGTCACCGACGTTTAGTGTCCTATGTCGAGATGCACACCTTGCCTGAACTGATGATCTTCTTCAACAACACAACCAACTACTTGGCGTCGAGGCCCAATGTTTGTGTTTACAACTTCACAATACTTATTGTTATTTTGATTTCTTTGATGCATAGATCGCACTCATTGTCCTCAACTCAATATCCTTCCCATTCCTCAATGCATTCACCCTGAAGAAGTCCGCTAAGTCAGTTCTTCTGGAGCAGATCAAACAGAAATTGTTGAAATTGTGTACGAATCGGAATATGACTGTGAGTATACTGTCGTTCTTCCTTGTTAATCCACTGAATTTATTCGCTATTGTAGATCGTCTCTACTACGCAACTTTCCACCAAACTCATCAAACCAGATGGTTCTTCAGGTAGCTTTGATACTGAAGGAGCGCGAGGCATGATGATGGCGCCGTTCGGTGTGTATGCTTCTCTCTCTCTCTCTCTCTCCCTCTCTCTCTCTCCGCGTCACTCCTCTGTCAATCCTTAAATGTCTGACCCCGCTACTGATTTAATGACCCTTACTTATAGGTGCAGCCTACCTTCCACCTGGGCGATCATACCGTTTGCAAGTGACACTGGATATGGGTCGTTCAGGGTACGTGCAATTGTCTCTTTTCAATACCTTGCGTTTTCGTTGAGGATCACCTACTTGAATATTGACCAGTACTCTACGTCTCCTGTCTTCACCAAATACTCGAACAAAACCATCTGGAGACGGAAATAGGAAAGATCAGCCGAGGCAAATGGTGAACCAGAACGTGATCATCAAGCAGAGGTTTTTACTTGTGAGCGGAATCATGTCATTGTGTCCGTGCACACTCAAGTTGATATTTTGCTTTTACTGTAGGGTAATGGAAACTTGATATCGTTGAATGAAGTTGCATAGAACTTGGAACCTTTTTCGTGCAGTCTGGTCCTTGCTCTCAGGACATTTCTCGGTTTCTTGGGCTAGTGACCATGTCCACCTATTCATAGACGTCAGTGGGCTTCTTCCCGGCTTGTTTTCTCGATCACCTTAAATAAAAGGCTGTGTTTTTCACTTCCGATGATCCGCCAAATAAAATTGTGGTCGGCGGCATATTTTTTCATCCTATCTTCTTGTTCTCGCCAGCATTCCTAGACTGAGATTATTACCGATCTGCGTCACATTTTGGTCTTCATCCGTATCTTGTGTTTTATGTCTTGCTGTCAACCTTGTTTAAAATCTCTTGTCTTATTACTCACGTCTCAGTCTCAGTCTTGGAGTCGCTTGTCCTCTCAAAGACCTTTTGTGACCTCTTACGTCCTCTTATGCTGAAGGCGCTTGCAATTCACGATAAGACCTCAACCAATCCCATCTCCATCTTCACGTCGTATCCTAAAGCCAATAACACAACCAAGTCCAAAATAATCCAAGTTCAAAATCAAAGCCGGAACGACTGACAACGATATTGATGCCGTCCTTCATCACCTTAAACGTTGAAGGAGGTCCTCAAAAATTTCGATATGCTATTTCTACCCCTACGAATACCAATGCAGATGCTAACGGTGGAGGTGGCTCGAGGATTGATCCTACCCTTCCAACTATTCTATTTCTGCATCCGGTGTTTATAGGACAGGAGGGCTTTACTCGTTCGTTTCGTTTCGCGCTTTTTCCCTTCTTTTCATGATGTTGTTCCGCTCCGCTCTGTTTCTTTGCTTCAATATCGTTCCGCTTCCTCTCGATGCTAATGTCAACTCCCGTTCCTCCCAACAGTCCAATTCATTGACCCCGACCTCAGACGCTTTAATCTCGTCACGCTTGATTTGAGAGGACACGGCGGGACGGGTGGAACGGTACCCGAAGGCTACGGTCAGGAGATGGCGGCGAGGGATATAAGGGTGTTTATGGTAAATTTTCTTTTCGCATCCTCGGGTATTACTGTATAGTGGCGTTGGATGTACCTATGTGCTAATGATGGAGCTGGAGTTGGCGACAACGGCGAGAGACTGAGGAGATTCTGGTGTCCAAATTGTCCTGGTTTTATGGCTTGGAAACTCCTTACTCGATAACTTATATCCTTGACTTTCAGGACACCCTCTCTCTTCCACCGTGCCACATCTTCGCTCTGTCTATGGGCACACTTATTGGGCTTGAGCTAGCCGTGACGCATCCCGGAAAGGTATTATCATTATTTTTTGTGTCGGGGGTCTGTCTAGAGGAGGTGAGCTTGCTTCTCCAGTAGAGGTTTTCGATGTCGATGTCATTGATCGTTCGCTCGAGCAGATTCCCGGCGTAGCTCAAGTTCGTAAAGAAATTCACGATACTTGGCTCAAGGGATCCGAAAAACCTAGGTTCAAGAGGAGTAAGGCGGAGAACGAAGAACTGAAGTATGCAGGGAGTGGAGGCATTCAGTTGGCTTTCCGAAAATCCAATGTGAAAGGGGAGTTTATTTGCGCGTGAGTTGCTTTCTCTCAAAAGTTCTAATCCAACCTGTTCGAATCTAACGAAACGACCGTCTGATACGTGACAGGTTAAGAACTCACGTATGGGATCAATGCTATACCAACTGGGACACGGAGTTCTTGTCTACATATTCCCTCGTCACGTACGAGATCCTCGTTAACCGTCGTGTTCATTCTGTGGAGAGGATACGAGCCACCATCGGTAGCCACTCAAACTCAAAAGCTAGAGGGGGTATACCCGTCAAATTGGTATATTGCATGGACGACATTGCTTACCCGTTGGCGTATACGGAGAGATTTAGGGATTTATTAGAGGAGGCTGGTGTAGCCACTGTACCAGGCTCGGGGGGAGGAGGAGTAGAGATCGAGACAGTAGAAGGTGCGACGCATTTTGGCAGTATTCAAGATGGGGAAAAGTGAGTCCTACTTCCTCCTTCGAGTTACTCCACCCTTCTTTTGTGTGTGGGTGTGGGTGCGTGTGTTTTTCGGTTTTGTTTCCCTTGCTCCAGTTAAGCTGCAGTTCAGAAGAATGACATGACGATCGTGGACGAAGCTGATGCATACATGAACATGTACTTACCGCGGACGTTATAATGTTTGTTGAACAGGATTAACCCAATCTTCTACAAATTCCTGATGGAGACCGCACTCCCCGCTACTGATTACGATATGGACGCCTTGCCTACTACGTTGGATCCGGCCGAGGTTCCAAGCTCTCCATGGGATGTGAGTGTGTTCAGATCTTTTCTTCATTTTTTCTCGCATTCAATATATTCCTTTCTCGTGTTCCATACAATATACACTCCTTTTCCTTCCTCTGCCTTACAGGCTGATCTCATCGAAGCTGGCTGGAAAAAGGGATTCCGATCAGAGAAAGGCGAAGAAGAAGAACAGGAACAGGAACAGGAACAGGAACAGGAACAGGAAGAAGAAGAAGAAGAAGAAGAGGACGAGTTCAAGTTTCCAGCTCAGATTATTGTTCGAGTTGATTGCACGGAGGATTGAGGCCAAAACTCGGAGGTCAAGGTTGAGTTGAGGCCCTCTTCATTTGGTTTTCTGTTTTTCTTTCTTTATCTTTCTCTTTCGTTCTCTTTTCATTGTATAAGTACGTGACACTGCCAGTGCCAGGTTGCGTTTATGTACATACGCGTACGAGTAGTAACTAGTCGTACCAGGCTTCCCTTCGAGCTTGCTCTTTCCCTTTTCTGTTGATGTACATCTACTAGTTCACGTATAACTTACGTTTACCTAGAACTAAAAATCTAAGTACTCGAACGTGAGTTGACCGCCCTATCCCTCCTATCTTATATCTGCATTGCCAATTGTAGCGCCGAGCATCGTGATAAGGTGGTGGCTTCAACATCCCTCCGAGTCCCGTCTTTCCCTTCTTCCTTCTCACCCTTTCCCTATCCCTCTCTCTAGATGTATTTCGAGCTTTCTCATCGTATTCATGTACCCTTATCGGACACAAGCCTGGTGTAGTTGGTTATCACATCCGTGTAGCGTCTTCATTACATAATGTTGAACGTAGAGCTGACAGTCTATGCGGGTGCGGGCAATACCGTATTCTGTACCGTCCGTACCGTCGACAATCCTGGGACTGAGGCTACGGGACCAACCGCGTCGGTATGAACCTATATCAGACACGGCCGTGTCCGTAACGGTACGGTGGCTATCCTGGTCCTATCCATGAAGCGCTCACCGTTGTTCTTCTAGCTACACTCTGTAACCTGTTGAAGTGGAAGACACTAAACTCTGACCTCATTTCGACATCATCTTCACAGCTGAGAATGTCGTCAAGAAAGATGCCGAGTTCGATTTACGTCCTCAGCAGTACACATGCCTTCTCGGGGAAAACGATACGCTTTCCGTCCACGCCACGATCCCAGATTCAGCCAAGTATAAGGTCAAAGCGGACGGTACACCCAACAAACCCGTATCAAATCAGAATACCTCAGTCGCTGTGTCTGGCCAAATTACCCGTGCCTAGTCCCGACTCCGAAGAACGTGCAGGTCAATTAGATCCGTGTCTCAGTTGACTCCATCCTTTTCCTTGGGAGATGTAGCTCTCACTCCAACGCAGAAACCACCAGTAAGCGTTCTTACCTTGCTCTGAACTTAGCCTGGAGACCAGTCTTTATAGAGGAAGCAGATAAAATCGGAATCGTTCTTTGTATAACTTCTTCTCACTCAACTGTCTCAACAGCTCATGTCCGCACTCAGAAAGGAAAACACCACAAGAAGTGGTTTGATTTTGATGCCAAAGACATTACCGAACCTGCTCCTGATGATGAACTTGAACCGAGTCCTCCGAAACAGATAAGTAAAAGGAGACGGGGGAAGAAGGACCACAGACCGGTCGACAATCAACTGGACGAGAGTACTACGCGTTTCCCTCATCTTGTCGTTCCGAAGCCTGTGACTCCAAGGAGAGACTCTGCTTGGACTCTGCATTACGCGGACGGATTGGCCAATCGTAGGCTATTGCGTGGAAGTGGATGAGGATACTTTGAAGGACCAAGATGTTCACTTCGTGTAGATCATATGGTGCGAAGCTGTGGAATAGATATGACGCTGGGAAGCGGTTGGGCGTCAATGAGGCAACGATGAGGATGGCTGTAGAAGATTCTTGCAACGAAAAGTTGTGGGGTGTACATATGTGTGCACCGAGCCTTCTTCGGCGCTATGGTGATGAGGAACTTAGGGTCATTGAGCTTGAGACTCAAGATATCCTGAACACTTGAGCTGTTGTGAGTATGAGGAGGCCTAGGCTGAAGGCTTGTTCAGGAAGACGCGCAGATCCGACGCGGACCTCTTTCTTCTCGTACTCTCATGTCCAGATACATCGACAATCTCAACAGTTCTCTGTGTCCGAAATCAAGAGAACTCATTCAAGATTGACTCGCAGCTGCTTAAACTGACCCTACTATCTTGTAGTCTTCAGCCTCAAACTTTTTTTTTGGGGGGGGGGGGGGGGGGGTTGATGGAATCGAGAATGTGAGGCTTGCCAGGCAGAATTTAGGTATATATGGGCAGGAAATGCGATGCTAGCTCGTCGGGATAGGTGAGTCGTCGATTTCACTCGGTCACAAAACTTGGGTTCATGCAAGGACTTCTGAACCTCAAGTTTACACACTGTGTTCCTACCGCTGGTGGATACATTGGACTCTCTATCAACCCCTGAACGTACATCTATTGTTCTATTTCATTGAAAAAATGCGACAAATTGTTCTTTTCAACCCTTGTGCACCGATGACGGTCCTCCCGTTTGCGATTACCTTCAATCCTTCAGTCCTTCGACCGCGATCGCCAAGACATAGGAACATCAGGCGAAGCTTATAAACTTCCCGCTCATTCTGGTGATTCTTCAGGGCAACTTCCCTATACGCCAGTCACTCTTTTACCGTCGTCGTGTAACAACCATGGTCGTTGTTTCCACCTTCCTTTTGGCTTCTGCGTTGACTGTTGCCGGCAACCCACTCGTTCGTTCTCCGCAACACAATTCTCGCAATCTTCATGCACATGCTCGCGCTGCCTCGACCGCCTGCTCCAAGACTATCTATGTTCTCCCAACCAAACGTAGTCCCGCTTCCAAATTCCGCCCCAACCTAGGCGACGTCTATCCAGGCTCCCCCAACTCACTGAAAAAGGTAGCGTTAGACAATGCCAGGACAGCATGCGACTGCTTCCTCGGGCCTGTCCAGGCCTCCATAGTCACATGCTCCACAACCATAACGGCCACGTCGGCATCACGCAGACTTCCACTGCCACTGCCGCTGTCACTGTTCCCGCAGGGACTTTGGTCAAGGTCAGCACCGTAACCGAAACATCCACCCATTCCAGCACCGTCATGACCACAACCACCGCCACGACTACTCAAACCGCCCACACGACTCCAACGACGACCGTGTCCACGACAGGAACAGCCGCAGCTCCCACAGTCCACAGTCACCAAAACCCAAGTACGGTCTGACTATGTCAATGTCCTTCCGGGCACGAACCGCGGTTGCCTTTGGGGTGCGGGCGCGATCACTAGAGTGCTTAGCAACAGAAACCCAGGACCAAACCATGATTACGCAGGACCTGCGAGCGATTGTCTGGCAATATGTGAGGGGTCTTCGGGATGTCAGGTTGCGTGGCTTATAGTGAATGGGGCGGGCGATATCTTTTGTGAATGGTCTACTACCATTTATAGGCCAGAGTATGTGTATTCTGGGTATACCCAGTTTACGTTTGCGGCGGGGTTCTCCAGAGTGGTATGATGTGATGTACAATGTAGACGCCACGACTTGGGTATGAATGTAGCTGCCCACTGTACATACTTGCAGTGTACGTAGACTTCGGTTTCACATTTTCAGTTGGTACAAGTTAGTCGGTAGGGTTGTAAGGTTTTTTTCTCTGCTTTTCTCCCCTCGGAATACTACGTTGTCGAGTTTTCTTCATTCTTATTCTTCAGTTTTCAGTTTTCTTTGGGTTTTCACAGTGCACTGCCCAAGCAGCGAAGTAGGGTAATTTCTCTCCGAACCCGAGTCTCTCCTAACCCGAGTCTCCTACAGGATATGTCACCATTCTGCTACAGTCTACGTATATGTATCATGTAACATTGGCCAATTATCATTTACTACCATTTACCTTTCACCCTCTGCATTGTACATAATCAAGTCCTTCCTTATAGTCCCTCAGCGCCGCAAACTGCCAGTGGCCTCTCGATCAACCAAGCCACAAGTGACGACTGAGCCATTAACACTCCGCGTGCACTAGGCACTACTTCGTAGGATCCTCAACCTTCAACTCATACCTCTTCTCCAAAAGACCTTCTTCCATCGCTTTAATCTCTGCAAGGTATCCGGATCACGATAAACGTCAGGACCCAATTGCTCTGAATCAATTGGACAAAAAAAATCTAGAGAAAACACTCACGCAACGCAAGATGTTTCGAATGGAACCTACACTGTCCCAGCCCTCCTGTCATATACCACAACCCAGGTACACCTAAATTCCTATACACCCCCCTTAGTTCGCCTTCGGGATCTATACCCCATATGCGTCGACATTTCTGGGCGGAGACGGGATCACAGATGCGGCGGATACTTGTGCGAAAGTCGGCATAACTGGATGCCAATGCGATCGATTATTTGGAGAGCCAGGGAATCAATATTGAGGTGAGCGACCATAGATGAGAATCACTGGCGTGTACGGATACTCACCCAGTGGCAAAAATAATAACATCTGCCTCCAACTTACTCCCATTCTCGAACAAAATCCCATCCTCTGTAAATCGTTCAATGAGACTATCGTTCTTGAGCTTTATCTTCCCATCGATGATGAGCTGACTTGCTCCGACGTCTAATCATTATATATTTATAGATATTCAGTATAAGCGCCGCAGGTTGTGGCAAAACAGAGAAAGGAAGAAAAAGGGTTGAAGAGTTGGAAGAGAGACAATGACTCTTAGGCTTTAGAAGGTCAAGATTTGGAAAGGTCGGGACTTAAGACGCACCGAAATAATACCCTCCAACCTTCTTCGCAGCTCTCAGAGCGAATCCAGTACCTTCAGGGCCTGAAGTGAGCTTGAATCCTACTTTCATGAGGTTTTCGAGGAGCTCTCTGTTAGGGTCATTCAACGGATTTCCAGTCATTTTCGTAAATGACAGTAAGGTATATGTACCTATCCAACTCTTCAATCTCCTTCGTCCTCCTCTGCAACATCCCATTCATCCCTATAAAGAAGGGGAACGAGGCTTGAATTCGATCTGCTATATCGGTTGGGGGGCCACCTTCGCTGAATAGGCCTGGTTACGAGCCGGAAAGAAAGGTTGAATGAACGGATGAATGCATAAATCCAATGAAACACCGAACGAAAGTACATACCGCCCATCACCTTATACCCATTCCTCACCGTCATAACATATGTAGGTCCACGTTGGACCATTGTTACATCTGTAAAAGGACTCAGACTTGAACTCGACGAGTGAATTGGCTACATCTCACTCACCAACCCCATTATATACACAATCAGCCGCAATATCATGCCCAGACGTACAAGAACCTATGACGGCTATCTTTTTGCCCAGGTGGTCAGAGGCGCTTCTGTGTTGGACGGAATGGAGGATTTGGCCTTTGAATTTGTCCTATGTAGATTGGTGGTGTAAGTAAAGACGACAGAGAAGAAGATGGATAGATAAACATAATAGACGCACGCACCATACCAGCAATATCCGGACTATCAGGTTCACCTGCTCCGAAACCCGTCGCGAAAATGACGTGCTTGACGTTGTGAAAGACACGCTCTTCATAATCGAGGATCCTTTGTCCCCTTTCATCAATCCCCACCCATTCCGAGTCGAGATTGCTGGAGTCGGAGTTGTTGGGTTTCTCCCGCTCCCGGCGAATATGCACCTCCCAAGTCCCCTTATCCTCGAGATAGTGCGCTTTCGTAACGGTAGAGGAGGTCCAACAGCTGAGTTCCATAAATTCGGCGTAGGCTTCTAGCCAGCCTGCGAGCTACACGAAGTTACTATCAGTACGTGAACGCTAAGACAGCAAATATAACAGAGGAAGGACGAGAAGTATTAATTCACGTACGCACTTTGGCAGCGGGGGCATATTCAGGCCAGTTGGGAGGAAAGCTGTCAAAATCTGGGAGTCAGACCACAGCGTGTACAGCTGGAGGAATGGATTAAAGGATCGACATACGGCATGTATGGGAGGTGATCATTATCTGTAGAAAAAGACCCATGTCCACGTCATTAGCCTGAACTTACAACATCGGCGATCGAGAAAACAAAAATCATACTCACAAACCGGATCATGCAAACACAACGCCTCATACCTCTTCCTCCAATTATCCCCAATCCTCGGCAACTTATCCACAATCAATGTCGGAACCTCCAACATCTTCAACCTCGCTCCTACTGTTAATCCACTTTGAGACCCTCCTACCACAACGACTTTGGGGTCTTCATCGACAAATTCGATTTCCCTTCGACGTTGAGCAATCCAGCTGGAGCCTCCGAGACCGTGAGCGAGTTGGCGATTGCGCAGAGCACCTATTTTCTCGGGGAAAGATTGAAGGTCTTCAAGGTGGGTGAACAAGCAGTGACATTTCCATTCTATGTTCATGTTCTTGTTCGAGTTAGACGTAGATTCGGATGCGGAAGAGTCCAAGTCCGAGCCGTTAACGGTGTTGGAGGGAATAGGACCCGTAATATAAACAGGAACAGGAATAAGCCTCCCAATTCCCGACCCAATCCCCACATCTCCAATTCTAAACGAGAACATAAACTGTATCCACGCGATATCGGGGTAAGGAAATTGAACAGAGATATACTCTGGTGATTGTAGGTTGAGGTTTCCTAGCTTTGCTTGTTCGAGACGGTCTGTCAAAAATTGTCTAATTTGCGAAGGACCAGTGAAAGAACGAAAATCCCAAGTGAGAGCTAGGATATCTCGCCAGTAGCATTCGGTGTGGAAGAGGGAGGTCACGATAGTGTCGACGCCAGTGTTGACGTTGGATTTGATAGAGGTACCGCCAGAAGGAGAGGTAGAGGCGGTAGAAGAGGCATCAACCGCAGAACTAAACTCTGCGAACCATTTCTCAGCGATTCGACGGGCTTCGGTTGGGTCAGTTGGGATTTGCTCAGTTTCGATGCCGAGATGGTCAAGAGTGGGTAGGGGAAAACCTCCAGTAGGCAGGTCTTCGCCCCGTGGTTCTGGGTTTATGGCCATGATAACGCTTAGTTATCGAGAATGAACGATTGTACTAGGCAGGACAGAGCATAAAGCCCCTTTTTACAGTAGCGGTACGTGCCACGGCTTCCGAAATCATAATCAGTATTATGTCCAGGAGACAACAACGATTCTATTTATCCACCTCGAGAACACCTCGGATGCCTCTGAGTCTATAGGCATCTCCTTGATGTACCGAGTCATTTGATCGACCTTAGAGCTTCTGAAGGCATCAGATCCCCATAACCATGTGTGGCACACAAGGGGTTCTGCAAAGCGGGGGACCCGGAAAGATGCTGGAAGCTGGCAAGAGTTTGTAGACCAGCTTGGAACGACCAAGGCAAGAAAACGTCGCCCCCACCACGTGAATTGTTCGTGTCTTGACGGCAACACCCTGCAACACCCATCTCCAGTCTGAACCGTGCTTACGGGTACTATCTCATCCGTATCCGAACAGCATAATCATGTTCACCGTTGCTTCTCATTTGTTTGATGCCCAAGTGATGCCAAGCCTCAACAGTCCAAGCCCGCACCCAAAAGGCAACTATTTCAGCTCGCTAGCATTGTTGAAAGCAATACATCCTCCCAGTAAGTAGTACATACATATTTTCTTGTCGTACAATATCGTAACAGTATGGTAGATTGCAAGAAACCAAAAGGGAACAAATGTCAAAGTGTCATGATCTGATATAGTACACCAAAAATTGAAGTTGGAACAGGGCGGAAAAAACAGAGACAATAAATGAACGTATAAGATGAAGCAGTTAAGCAGGGACCTTGAGGTAGGTACCACCCATAAACAAAGAATAGTCCGAGCTAACTCATTCATGCATCCAAAGTCAAACCGGTAGTGCAGATATCATAGTTTAGCTTGATACGTTCTACCAACCTGAGCCTCAAACGGAGTCTTGACTTTCTTCGCATCGGCGAACGCCTCTGCATCAACCCTTCCCGCCTTCTCCGCACTCTCCCACATACTCCACACATACCCCTCCTCCGGGCCCATCCTCCCGCCTCTTTCAAGAATCCTCTCATACGCCTCCTTGACAGTCTTGCCCTCTCTTCCATCATAGGTGACAGTCACATCAATCCACGGCCTCTTCGCATTACTGATATTGTTGCTCTGTCCTTGACATTCCCTCATCAACTCCTCCCAATCGTCTTTCAACATCTCTTGCAACTCTCCTCCAGACGGGAACTGTGGTATCCTAATGGCAAGCCATGAAGGCGTATAGAACGGCTCGGGAGTGGGGAAGAGGTGTGTTAATGAATTTGGTAGGCCAAGGGCAGAAACGGGGGATGTCGGTGTTGCCGTTGACGAAGACGCTGCCTTTGCTGCAGCCATAACGTCCAGTGGCTTACCAGAAGACGGAGTCTGTAAATGCGACCAAGGTCTCTTCGTCCCTTCCTTACCCCCAACACCTCCATTAGCTCCAATTAACCAATTATACGCTACAGATCCCGGACCCAGCGACGCCAAACCCATTTGAATGGAAGTACTCAATTTCGCGTTCTGCACAGGTATAAACGTTTGATGAACTCGTTCCGTCAACTTTGGGTTTCCCGAGACGTCAACGTATATCCAGCGACTTCCAGCTTCGGCTATGGCTTTCCTGTAAAAGGTTGAAGTATGGAAGGATTCATAGTCCAATACCGCGTCGTATAGTCCTCCTAAGCGATTTTGGCAAAAGGATACGTGAGAGCGGCTGGTCAAACCGATGATTTGGATGGAAGGGTCTGTTTTACGGACGCAATAGGCGAAGCAGAAGGCGGTCTTGGAGGAAGCGGCGGAAATAAGGATGGTGGAACAGCCTCCGCAGTATTCGGAGCTGAAAAGCCAGTCTTCGCACCAATACGAAGACCAGAAGAGAGGACGGTAGAGGAGCATAAGGTTTTCGGAGAGGGGGGTAGGCTTGTACAGGGGATCTGTGGATGTACGCATCAGGTCGTTGTAGAGACGGTTACCTAGAATGAGGACGGTCAGAGAGAGAGGAAGCGAATTAGAGTAGAAGACGCACTGGTAGGGATGTATGGTCTATCAACAGTCATCTTATACTTCTCCGTCCTGGCTATGGGCAATAACAGGTAACGAGTAGGCGCGAAGCACCCGTACAGCCTTTCGCCAACTTGTACTTGGGGGTGATTGCTGGCGACGACGTTTCCAAAGCCCCATGACGGGACTACTCCGTGTGTTTTCGGTGACACGTCTCCACTTGTAGGTGCTGGGTGAAGGTCATAGAAGCTGCGAGCAATGGCAATACCTTCTCATCAGCTACAAATGAAGCAGATGAGAAAGAGCACAACGCACCGAAAATGAGGATGTTCTGCCAATGTCTGATATGTCAGATTATTCGCCGTGAAGGCAAATCTGTCCACTTTGATGAGAATACAATTCTCTGGGATGTACGTCGGTTTTAACGTCTCAGCGATGACCGGTTTCGCAGTGATTCTGTGGAAACAAAGTGTGAGATTTTGGTCTTTGGCCATTGTCATCGTGGTTGTTTCCTAAGTTGGTTTCCTCTTTCGCCGTGTTTGTTAGTCAGCGGTGGGTACGTTGGCGATAAGTACAGTTGGACAGGGGAAAGGGTGGGTGTCGACCGCTCCAACGTCCTACAGCACTTTATAGGGTATAGTGGGTAGGTAATTGATTTTCATCTTATATCATTCTTCAGATTGTCACGCCGTACCGGACTAATGGACATTGGAAACTGATAACATATTATCCATATGGGTATAACCCCCCAGAGCATGTTTCAGCTGATTTTCGGCGCCACGGTTAGCAGCGCAAGTCGCGACTAGGACCCCCCTGGTTATAGGTGGGTACGTGTTCGTATAAAAATTGGAGGTCTAAACCGCCAGATCCCCTTATGCAAACGGTCCGCCGCAGGCTTAACAGACGGAAAAATGTGTTCTTCCGCCTCTCTCACTGTCTATAGGAAGCTGTGAGGCCCATGCCATGTTCGTCCAAGAATAGAATTTCCTCATTTTCAATTTCTTTTCCTCTACGCGATTTTGAGGGTGGTGGAAAGTCGTGGAGTCGACTGTGTAAAGCCCATATGGCTCGACATGCATGCGTACGTCAATCTTGCACAGTCCTCGAGCTTCTCGCGCGGGCAGCAGCATGAATAATATGGCCTCAGGTTCAAGTTAGAAGTAGAGAACAAGTAGTAAGCACACATGATTTTTTTTTTTACCACTGATGGAATAAAATGATTCTGATGTACAAGATTCCTAACGTACTCCTGATACGTGTATATGTGATACCAGTACCGCCATGAGCTGCTTTTTAAGAAGGTGCATCATGATGCGATTCTAAAGCTCGTCCAGCATTGTACCTGCAATCTGTCCATCGCCGGTCATGCATCATGACACATCGTCGTGACGTCTTTTCAAGAACTACAGCACGAGGTGGCTCAAGTATTAAACAAAGTACGTCGGGCCTCTATCTGATTGGCTAGCCATCGCCGTTGTCAAAATGAGGCTCCAACTTGATTCAAAGTAATGCCGTTCTCTTTTGAGTCTCGGAGTCGTTGGAACTTGGACCTCGTTATGATTGCGTTGGTCCCATTCAGAATGATAAACATCATTTTCTTCTATGATACAGTATACTATAGCGATGTACGTACATATATAGATCCGTGGGTCTTCAAGCTTCAAGACTCATCCTGATTCCTCGGATGGTTGCAAGATACATAGTTGGCAAACCTCCCGGATCCAAATTTCCTTTTTTGATCAATACTTACGTCCATGCATCGCAAGCATGCGTATGCGCATAGTGCTACGTCTTGTCCTACTGACAGCCTGGCCTACATCATGATGAATTAAGGAGTCATGTCCAGCCCCAGCCACCCCCTCGCACTTAGCGAGTACTTACAACCGTACAAGGATCAAGTCTTGCCCCGGATCCTGTGCCGAGTCACTTGCCCTATGTATCCTAGCATCGATATTCATCAATCGTCCGCAAAACATCCATCATCCACTGTGGCACTGTCCATTGAGCTAGGTCAGCGATCATCCCATCCTTATATGCGGTATTGCCGATAGTACTTTACTGATTTAGGATGATCCGGCGTTCCCCCAACCCGCTCGCCCTTTCCCGGCGCCGCCACAATTGCATAACTCCCTAATAGGCTAATACTTACCAAATTACTTACGGTATCATAGCTTGGCATAAGTGGAATAGTACATACATATAAGTAGCACTTATCCTGTTTGAATTTATCCCTACTATTGATCATGATGTCCAAGTCGACGTGTTGACTCTTTATCTGTTGTCTTGCTTTGAGTCCCTAATGCTTAGCTCCACTGCTATCTCCTATACATGTCCTACAATGTCCCTTCACCCTTGTCTTCATCGAATTGGCAAGTTCATCCAAAGTTTATCTCAAGAAAATTTCTCCTAGTAAGTCCTACAAACGTCACGTATGAGCTATACTTAATCGACGTCGACACGGCCGGATCTACGGTCTGTCTGATCATGAGCTAGCTTTAGCCTTGATCACTGACAATGGCAGAATTCTAAGTGTTTACCGTTCAGCCACTGATAAATACCAAGTTAATACGTAGCACTCGCACTGAGCCGGGTCAAGATTGAAGACTCCACCAAGAGATAGCATTCTCATATCTGCGACAATTGCCACGAGAACCTTAACCTTGCGAAATCTCACATTAGCCAATCACTGGAGTCTAGCATAATTTTTCTTCGGTCAAGAAGGCGCGCCTACTAGCTCAGGCTCCCCCTCTCCCCCTCAAAAAAATAAGAAAGCGATCCCAGCGGCTGACCCCCTTCCCGCCCCTCCCCCTCCATGACTTGCCGAAGAATTGATGACCCGAACTGGAAAGTTCCGACTCCGGAGCCAGCTATGTATTTTCGGTGGATACATATCTGCGAGTCGACACAGTGTACAATACAGCCTTACAGGGACATAAAATAAGTATTGGCAGCGGTAAAGATCTGTCCCTTCTCCCTACCCTCTCGATTTCCAGCTGTATGTATTTAAGTGCATACAGTACAAACATCTCGAGTCAAAGTTTGAGAATATCACTGATAATACGATGTGCAGCGAGCCCAGAACTAAGAGCGCAGCCACTCATGAGTCATTCTACATCCCTGGTCCTATAATCTATCATTATGTATGTACGTAGCTATATGTAGCGAGGTTGTATAGGGTAGGGCCACAATCATAGTACAGTACTTCTGTCAACTGACATCCTCTGACATCAGTTGCTAGAACTAGAGCGTCGAGCGCTTGGCGCCGGGGTCTGCGCCCTCTCGAGTCTCAGGATTGTTTCATTTGGGCAGCTAAGTATGTATACCGTCAGTCTGTACATACATATACAAGTCCGCATGATACGAACACTTTCACTTAAGCTCAGATCATAAGTATCACGAATCGTTGTGATCGTTTGCGCCGGGGTCTGCGCTGCTCTTAGAGTTTTTTCATTTGGGCAGCTAAGTCTGTACATATTTATTTAAGTCCGCATGATACGGATACGTACTCTTTCACTTAACCTCATATCATGAATCGCTGTGATCGAGTCGTTTTCCCCCTCAACAAAACGATTGTAGTGAAGCGGAAGAGGAACACGTGGAATAACTGAGGCTGAGGTTGTTACAACTCAATGTTCTTCTGGTGAATTCTATGACAAGTATCGATGTAGCACCGATGTAAGTATGTATTCAAGTTGAAGGTGAAGGGAAGAAGGGAACAGGAACACCTCAATTCTCGGTTAAAGACCTACATAGTAGTATTTAACCGAAAAGTTTAGTGTGGCACTTAGACGTATCCTATGTACCTGGTCGTGCTGGTCGACCATTGGCGGCGTCAAGTATGTACTATGTAGTGTATAGAGTGCATATAAGTAACAAGGGACATATCTTTTATATATAGTGTATGTACAGGGTACCAATCTTATAAGCAGTGTCAGTTGTAAACTTGTAACAGCCTGTGGATTTAGGTTCGTACAATGGCACTACGGCGTCTCGTATCTTCAAACCTTTGAACAGCGAATTGTCCAACGACTGACTGACTGTCTTTGTCTCCGTCCTCAGTCATTCCGTACAAGTCGGATAGATGCTTATATATATATATACCTTTCCTGCTATCATGCTACGTATCATATGCATACTCCAAGCTACTACTAGTACTACACGTATCATGTATCATGTATATGTACCAGTCAGTGTCAGCATCGGACACGGACGCAAACGACCTGATCCCATCTTACCACATACAACAACCAAATGCGACATGACCAGGTAAGACTAAAGCTGTCCTCAAATACCCAACGCCAGCGTCAACGTCGAGGCTCCACTTCCAGCTCCGGCTCTAAAATCCAGTCAAAGCCTCCGGATCAGAGCCTCGCACGCTGATATCCTATGTAGTACAAGTACACCAGCCTAGTATCACCAATACCCAACACGCCAAGTCACAACACGCACCCAAAGACTCCAGCTATACTGTAGGACTAGCTTTGAACAAGACGAACAAGACCGCACTAGTAGGGTAAACCGGTGGCGTAGTCCTCGCCCTCGCCCTAATCCTGACTCTGTCTAGCCCTCCGGATCCATCGTGTCTAATTGGCCATCAAGCAAACCAAGTCCGCATCATGCCTACCAAGTCGCTCCTAACAACCAAGTCGTGCCTGCCAAGTCCAAGTTCCAAGCTCCTCCTTCCAATCCGAGTCGCAGTCATAGCCTCTACTGTACATAGTATTGTAGACATGCTGTAGACATGCTGTAGACTCGGACTGGTTACATCACTTTGTCTGCACCTCTGCACCACTACCCTACACCACTTCATCGACTTTTGACCTGCTTATACAGAATCCCTAAAAAAAATAAAAAGAGGGAAAAATAAATAGGAAAACAAACGCAAACGTCAGCATTCTGAGTTCTGGGTTTATCCTCTCCTCATAATGTAGCCAAACACCCCCCCTCCCCCCAAGGAAGAAAAAAAGATCAAATGAGAAAGAAACCCCCCCCCCCCCCAAAAAAAAAAGCCCCTTCTCTCGCGTCCAACCAACCCCTCTTGAACTCAACCCAGCGCCCACGCCCCCCCCCCCCACACACACCTCTGGATGATCCCCTTCATCCCCATCTCCACCTCCCAAAACCCAAAATCCAACTTCAAAAACGAACAGAAAAAAAAACTCAAAACCTCGAAAAAAAAAAAACCACTCACAGGAACAACCCACTCCCTACACCCACAACATACACCTGCCCAATCATAATTACCCAGCTTGGCTCCACATTTTTTGTTTGGACAGATTATTTTGCCGGAGAGGGAACCTGAGGCGAGGAAGGGTTCCATCCATTTCATCTGGAGGGAGAGTAAGGAAATAGGGAAAGGGAAAGGGAAAGGGAAGGGGAAGAGAAGGGTCAGTTAGAGTATTATTAAGAGTGGGAGTGAGAATGAGAGTGAGAGTACGAGAAGGGGGAGAAGGGGGAGGAGAGACGACGACGACGACGAAGAAGACAAAAGACAAAAATGAACCACTATCATCACGCAAACGTCCCACCACGCAACGCCCAACGCCCAATGCCAACACCAACACCAACACCAACGCCAACACCAACACCAACACCAGCACCAACGCCAACACCAACGCCAACACCAACATACGCGTGATGACAACTTCGTGTTAGATGTTAAAAGTGGGATTGGGATTAAGTTGAAGATGCGAATGCGACAGTGGCATGAAGATGGAGAGATAGATAGAGACGAGACAGATGAGAAAGATAAAAAGATAAAAAAATAGAAAAATGGAATAGAGAGATACATAGATAAAACGTTAAAATCAGACGAGTAGAAAGGGGAAAGACGTAGACTTGTATTTCCCCCCAAAAACAGACCACGAATCACAAATCACAAATCACAAACCACAAACCACAAACCGCAAACCACGAAACACAAACCACAAACCAGAAAAGAAGACAGAAGAAGACGTAAGAAGACTCACAGGCTCAACGAAATACCCCGAACACTTGGGGTTGACCAATATCGGTGAGGATGGAGGTGGGGGTTTAGATGCAGATGTCCAGGTCCCGCCTCCACCCCCACTTCCTCCACTTCCACCACTTCCTCCACCTACGCCTCCTGCCTTTTCCTTTTCCTTTTCCTTTTCCCTTTCCCTTTCTCTCTCTGTCCCCATCCCTCCCATCCCTCCCGATCCTCCAGTCCCCGTACTTCCTGACCCAGACCCAGACCCAGACCCAGAAGCACTAGCACCAGCAGCAGCAGAAGAACCACCCTCAACACGCTCAGACTCAGACTCAGACTCAGACTCCAACACCAACGTCTCCACACCCCCAGGCGTAATACTAACCGCACTAACACTCATCGATCCCGAGCCTTGCGGCTGCGGCTGCGGCTGCGTCTGCGTAAGCTCAGCCAACTTGGGATTCGCACGTAATTGAGCTACGAGGTCGTCTGGGTTGGAAGATAAAGACAAAGATAAAGACGAAGACGAAGACGAAGGCATCGGCATAGGTGAAGTTGAGAGTGTTTGTGCCTGTGTCTGGTTTTGTCCTGATCCTTGTCCTTGTCCTTGTCCTTGTCCTTGGCCTTGTTGGGGTTGTAGTTGAAAAGGTGAGCCTAGCCATGTTGTTGCCTCTGAACTCGAGCCTGTATCCCCGTTTGTAGTTGCGTCTTTCATATCCACATCCCCATCCCCATCTACGTCTTTCTCTTTGTCTTTATCTTTATCCCCACCTTGTACACCAGCACCACCACCACTAGCAGGCGTCATCGCCAAACTTCCCAAACTTCCAACCCCAGGGCCATGTGTACCTACACCCGCATGTATCGAATCACTCATCTTCCTCCCTAAACTTTTCGCTTTTTCCAACGTCCCCAAGGCGTCCAAGGCGTCTGATCCTAATCCTAATCCTTCAACTTTTGAGATTAACAAAGGTCTAGTGGAAGGTATTGCCGTCAAAGGCGGGGACAACGCGTCCACATCCTCTAGATTCGGTTTCGCGGTTTTCGCCCCGCCCTCAGCCTCTTGTCCTTGGTCTGACTCGTCTGCTTCTTCTCCCCCTTCCCCACTCCCACTCTGACTCCCAGAACTCTCAGAACTCTCTTCCCCAGACTCTGAATCATCATCCACCAACGCACTCTCATCCTCTCCATTTCCTCTAGTTATAGCACTCATCGTCAACCCAGCAAGAGGGCCTGAAGCGAGGAGGTTGGAAAGGCCGGATGGACGACGGGGGCGGGAGTCGGATCCGGAGGGTTTTTTGGGGCCACCTTGTATTGTGTGTCCACCTGAGATTAATGGGAGACCTGAAGACGAAGACGAAGACGAACCTGACCCCGAGATGGGTAAGATGGGTGATATTGGGCCGGGGGTAGAAGAACGAGAGTTTAGACGAGATCGAGGATGGGGGTTGGGATGGGTTTCAGAGTTTGAGGTGGAAGGAGGATTAGGATTCACAGGCGTCATTTGTAAATTCATAGATCCATGTCTTGACCTCGGTGTTTGGATTTTGGTTTCTCCAGTTGGTGTCATCCCACTGGTGATCCCCCCCTCACTTGAAGCCGAAGGATTAGACAAAGTTGCACTCCCCCTCCGACTCGACACAGGCGTCAGTCCCTTGGCTACCATGACACCTCCAGGTCCCATTGAAAAGCTACTTTTAGGTGTACCAGCCGGGGTACCACCATATGGAGTGGGTGGACCTAATTGACCGTGGTCGAGCATATGTTCCCTCGCTGCTAATTCTTGACGACACATTTTACACCGAATACGACGACGAGGAGGGGGTGGGTAGTTGACCTGGTTGTGACTATGACTTGATGAGTTTATTATAGCTGGGATTGGGGTTGGTGGAGAAGAGTCGATGTAGTATGAGGATGGGGTGAAGGGTGTACTTGGTCGGGAGGAAGTGGAGGAAGAGGGCCGACGATTTGAGGAGGAAGAACCAGGAAGAGGCTGAGGAAACCTCGCAAACATATGTGTTGAAGGGAGGGAGCCGTCGCCGTCTAAACGAGTGTGGATTAGCATCGTGTCGAGTGAAAAGGAGAAAAACACAGACTCATAACCTCCTCCACAGTCCTCTCCATATAAAACAACCTAGTGGTCTTGTCCCTTCTCGATATTTCATACGACGCATTGTGAAAGATTTCGAGTTGGATGAGGAAGCCAGGGTTGGGGTCGACGTCTGGACGAACGGCTCTGATCATGTTGAGAGCTTCTTCTGGTCCTATTCGACGCGAATACATCAGGTAGGCAGCGACGATGGTTGCACTACGACCTGCAGCGACAGTCAACACACATCATAAACCAACGCAAAAAGACACTCACTAACACCAGCCTGACAATGCACCAGCACCCCTCTCCCTTTATCCAACTCGGTCTGTATAAACGTAATCGCAGGAATAAAATGCACCAAAATGTCCTCCTCCTCGGTATCATCCAAAAGAATCTGATGCTTGATAAACGTCTCGTGTATCGATATCTTGCCACGCATCGCAGTGAGGACAGAGAAGATGTTGTTGGATTTGAGGGTTTCGGTGTCGAGAGCGGCGAGGAGACCGCCTATCCAGAGACCTGGGATGACTTGGTCCATGTAGGAGGTCATGAGGGGGAAAGGAGGAGATGGTGGAGACGGGCAGTGTTTTCACACAGTGGTGACGAGTCTTTCTGCGATGATGATGACGACTGCTACTCAATCACGCCTAGATCCGGGTCTCCACATGCATACACTATACTACGTATAATAACAAGTCTAAGTATTACACTCCAAGTATGTAGCTACATTAATACCAAGTCGTGGCTTTACTAAAATACATCCATCCCACAGTAAACGTAAACTGGCAATCAGACTCAGGGGGCAGGGCCTGCGGGACATCCTACTGCGGTCTTGATGAATTCCAGTTTCTGAGCTGCACTGGCATGATCGTCTGGCCCTCCATAACCTCTATAGTAACACGCGAGGTGCTCCGCGCGGTTTGCAAACAGAAGGCTGTTGATCGCCTGTCGGGATTTCAATTCAATAAAACGCTTTTGCTCTCCAGGGCCATTACTAGGCTATATGTGTTTATTGTTATTTTCTCACATACTGTTCAGGATGAAGGGATGCACTCACAAGCATTTTATTCCAAGGTAAAAAACCATCCGCGAAGGGTACTTGCAGCAACGGTGATGAGCGGTCTGGGATTCTACTGTTGTGGTCCTGCACAGAACATATATCAGCCGTTGTTGTTAGCCAAAGAAGTAGGTACACGCACTTGCAAGGCCATTATCTCAATCCTGATGGATCTCTCCTTCAGGTCCTCAATACTCTCTTCCACCGTCCCAAGTCTGTCCTCAACCCTGTCAAGTCTGCCCTCAACCCTGTCAAGTCTGCCCTCAATCCTGTCAAGTCTGCCTTCAATACGGGTGTTTGAAGCGGTGATGGGTGCCAGTGCCGTTGCAAGGACTTGTGTAATGCTCGCTTCAACAGCTAGTTGCACCATTTGTTCTAATCCAGCTGGCCTAACAGGGTAGACATGATGAGCGATTTCGTGTACGTATTTGGTTATCCCTAGGAGCTCATCGTTACCGACGGGCGCTGTCAAGACCGTGCTTCGCGTCAAACCAAAATTCAGAGCTGAAAACGATAAAGGGACTCACGCCTAGTATTCGCGGTTGCTTGAAAACAGCGGACTGCATTGATCAAATCCGAGCCCGAGATAGGATCGCCAAGAGGAGGAATTTCGAATGGATAGTTTCCTTGGGGAACCTGTGGCATGGTGGTTGAACGTTGAACGTTACGCGTCGCGCGAAAACAAACAGTATTAACAATTAACCGCCACGTGCTTAGGTCACCACCATGATCCATACTCATACTCAAGTACGTTCCAGGTGATCCAGTTTATGAGTATGCTTTTTGTTTTCTCGCCGGTGTTGGAAGTTCAGGCAAATGACATGGACGTAAATGATAACTGGCCAATATCCAGGTCCTGAGATATATATCCAAGTAGTCTGTAGGACAGACTCGGGTTCAGAAAGAAAGTGCCCTACCTCGCTGCTTAGACTGTGCACTGTGAAAAGCCAAAAGAAAACTGGAAACTGGAAACTGAACAAGTCTACGTACTACTACACTGCAAGTATAGTGTGTACAGTGGGCAGCTACATTAATACCCCAGTCGTGGCGTTTACATTGTACATCACACCACTTTGGAGAACCCCACAGTAAACACAAACTGGGTATACCCACAAGTCACAGACTGTGACTGATAAATGGTAGGAGACCATTTACAAAAGACATCACCCGACCCATTCACTATAAGGAACACAGTCTGACACCACGAAGGCTCCCCCTCGCATATTTCCAGACAATCGCTCACAGCTCCTGCGTAATCATGGTTTGGTCCTGGGTCTGTGTTGAATGTAAGCTGTCTAGCAGTGGACGGGTCTCCATCCCAAAGGCAACCTCGGTCTGTTCCCGGAAAGACATTGACATCATCAGGAAATGGCCCGATTTCATTGAGGGGTTACCGTGGGTTTTTTGGTTGCCGACAGGACTCCTCGACTTTTGGCACCTCTGTATCTTTCGTTCCTTGGCACTTTTAGGGTAGATTTGTACGTTAGGATAATGAAATACAAAGATATTGTTGAACTAGAGCGAATACATACAAAATTTTGTCGAAAGGACTTCTATAATGTTCCTCAAAATATTAGGTTGTGGGAATGTTGTAGGGCTGTGAAGTTTCGGGGTTGTATCGGTTGTACAACCGCCTACAACCATGCGCAACCTTTTTGGACAGTTTCCTGATGATATTTAGACCGTACTTGGGTTTGGGTGACTGTGGAAGGTGCGGCTGTTATTGTCGTGGACACCGTCGTCGTCGCTGTCGTGTGCTGAGCGGTTTGAGTAGCCGTGGCGGTGGTTGTGGTCGTGACGGTGCTGGGAGTGGTGGATGTTTCGGTTATGGTGCTAACTTTGACCAAAGTCCCTGCAGGAACAGTGAAAGTGGCACTGGGAGTGGAGGTCTGCGTGATGCCGACGGTGGCCGTTATGGTTGTGGAGGATATGACTGTGGAAACTTGGACAGGCCCGAGGAAGCATTCGCATGCTGTCCTGGCAATGTCTAACACTACCTTTTTCAGTGAGTTGGGGGAGCCTGAGTAGACATCGCCTAGGTTGGGGGAGCATACAGTGTGTACGAAATGCTAAAATCACTTGTGTGAGCTTCGAAGAAAAATCAGCATGAAATGGAAAGACCTACACAATCGTAGTACTGGTACCTGGGCCGGTTGTAACAGTGCAAGACGTCTCAGTGACGACTAAATCAGTGACAGTCGTATCCACACTGAATGTCGTGGTACCGGTGGTAGTAGAGGTGGCGGTGGACGTGATCGTCGCAGTGGTGGTTGTCGTTTGTGAGACGGTATCGCTCCCAGAACTGATAGTGAGGGTAGTAGGTGATGCAGTCACGAAGCCAGTGGTGGTAGCGGTCTGAGCCACGGTGTTGAGTTAGCACCTAAACGACCCAGGATTGTCGAGCAAAGAAGGTTTGCGCCCTGGTAGTGATTAAGAGCGCCGATGATCTGGGCGATAGGCGAAGAACCGCAAGTTTTCGAGTCCGCTACGGTTGACGTTGCAGAAGACGAAGACGACGTGGCAGTGGCTTCACAGGGAATATTCAAGTAAGAACCAATTTTCCTGTACACCGTGCGACATATAAGTATACACAAATTTGATAAGATTGAAGCATGAAACGTACAAGTCATCCCAATCGAGACCAGGATTAGCAGCGTAAAGCTGAGCAACAGTGATACCGAGTTTAGGAGCAATGATTTCATCGTAGTCTCCAGCTTTGACCTTGTACTTTAGGCAGGACGTAGTCGTTGATGTGGCACTAGAGAAGAAAGAGGTGGGAGAGGATGTTGAAGTTGTTCCAGAGCAAGGAATATTAAAAGAAGATCCGATTTCCCTGTGTAGGATGTAGAAGGTGAGAAGAGAACGACTCGATGAAGAAGTCCACGTACAAGTCATCCCAATCAAGACCAGGGTTAGCCTTGTAGAGCTGATCAACGGTGACACCGAATTTGGGTGTGATGATTTCATCGTAATCGCCAGCTTTGTTGTAATTTGTCGGGCAACCTGCAGATGTTGATGCGGTGGTGGAAATACTAGTGGGGACACCAGTGGGGGTACCAGGGCAAAGGTTCAAAACTGCACCAATTTGCCTGCAAAATCTTTCTTCAGCAAACGTGTAAGTGATTAAGAAAAGGTACGACATACAAGTTATTGCAGTTGACGCCGGGGTTGTAGCTCTGCAGCTGACTGACCGTCAAATCGTTGCTGGCAGCAATTTTGTAGCAAAGGTCTCCCGAAACGATAGTCTTTGAGCAGGCAGTCGAGGCGGCGCGAGCATGTGCATGAAGATTGCGAGGATTGTGTTGCGGAGAACGAACGAGTGGGTTTCCTGCAACAGTCAATGCAGAAGCCAAAAGGAAGGTGGAAACAACGACCATAGTCGTTACACGACGACGGTAAAAGAGTGACTGGCGTAGGGAAGTTGCCCTGAAGAATCAGTCACCAGAATGAGCGGGAAGGTTTATAATCTTCGCTTGATATCCCTATGTCTTGGCGATCGCGGTCGAAGGATTGAGGTAAACAGGACGTCCGTCATCTGCGCACAGGGGTTAAAAGGAACAAGATCGCATTTTCTCGATGAAATAGAACATTGAATGTAACGGAAAGAGTTGATAGAGCCCAATGTATCCGCGAACGAGAGCAGGAGGAGGACTCTGTATTACCCCCATCGGATTCCAGTCCTGAGGTGAAAGATGTGAAGAAAGATGTCATATTTGTCATGTTTGCCATGTTTGCCAAGCGCGTTGTTTGATAAACAACACGCTTTTGACGTAGTCTCTCGTAGACGACGATCACCGTGACTAAAGTGATTACTTTTGACGGACAGGGAGGCTATAGTGAGAGCTACTAGTACGATACAAAACGGCGTGTTACAATGTTCTCTACAAATACCACCTCTAGATCTCTTCTAGGACGTGTCATCAACTTCCTTTGAGCTCAGTACTATTGGCCTCCACCCGGCATTTCGGAAGGGCGGGTTGTTTTGCGTGGAGGGTTGAGGAGAGTTTGGGATGGAGAGCCAAGGGAATGACTGGCAGATCACCATGACAAAAAGGAAAAGTATGGAATTGAGGAAGGTGTTGGAAAGGTATGTTTGTTTTCCTTCTTCAATCCCACTCTTGTCTTGTTTCGTCGGTGTACATTCCTCCCTTAGTCTCTCTCGTCCACTGTACTGAAATATGGCAGTGTGGGCCACTATATACATTGTACAGTGGCAATTAAGAATTCTTTCTGGTCTTGAAATTTACCCAAATTTTCAGTCTTGCAAAGAATTGGTCGAGGGCGTGTACGGACCTCGGAGTGAGGAATATCCGTATTAGTTCCCAGACTTCTCTTAACATAGGCATTTCAGACAAGGAAGCAATGGATCTGAATGACGAATAGCAGCGGAAGGTAATCACAAACTGGTTGTCAGTGGTACAGGCAGGGAAGGAATCTGCCAGGTTCGAAGAAGGTCCATGTCCGGTTAGACGCGCGAAGCCACTCCCGCTAAGTTCAGTAAAGTACGTACGTCTCTGTCGAAATGTCAGCGCTCTGTTGCTAACACGAGAGATAGATCAGCCGGCGCTCGATGAACTGGTAGATGATGTCTTTCCAGATCTCGTTCTTGATGATCAAGACTGCTTTGGGCCAGAGAAAGGATACTAGTCCCTTTTGGAACTTATCCCGGACTCACCTGAGGGTTGAACAAGGCCTACGGACTTACGCTGTGGGTCACTGATCCTACTACACGCGCATCCGCTGATAAATGTTCAGATTTCAGGAACCAGATCAAGAAATGTGATCCTCAGAAGGATAGCCAAAAAGAGGGTATGATTTCTGTAAAATTAATCGTCTTCATTTCCCTGATGATGAGTATGAGTATTCTTAGGTTGATAATTCTCTCAACGGCTATGGAAGACTCATAATATCATTCTTCAGTACACGTTACACGTATCCACTGCGGCTCGACACAAAAGTGTCCAAACATCGAAACCACTCGCTAAGAGCGCCCTCAGGCTTTTGCGTTCACCGAAAGACTGGCCATGGTCGTGTTTGAGTGCCTGTGAATTCAACAAGAATAGATCATGATGAATTCGATCCCGCGTGTGTTCCCAAGTACTGTCGGACAGCTCTTCGATGGATTAGAATTTAGATGCCACTGGGAACAACAGCAATGAGTTCGCAAGGTGCAGAACATTATGATCACTCCGGCTGGTCGCATCATACCCAATGCTCATGCCTCTCGCTATTGGCTAATCTCTGATAAGATTGGGAACGAACATCAACCTTATGTTGACATGTTGGACAAGCATATAGTCGTCCATTGCCCAGGGCTGGTGGAGGAAATCAGGAGAAATGGGAAAGAAGTGGATCAGTGCCACAGTGGCTGATCTCCTTACTTCTCCCGTAACTGTTTTTGCTACTGATGGTCTCTTTATTGTGTGTATCTTTCAATAACCTGAAAAAGGCGTATGATCATCGAGCGTTGTGATTGCGAATCAGTTTCCACTGTTCGTCCACGAAGCACAAGCCAAGTAGTTCGAAAAGAGACTAGCCCTTGATTTTTGACCCAAATATAGACATGTAGATAAACAGCCACCAGAGAGAAACAGAAATAATGTATGAGGAAGACCATACTACTCGACACCATGTGCACACACCGTCACGAAGTATCATGTAGCATCACATATTATGACGCGGGGCTGCAGAAAGGCCATTTAGCAAGCTGAGTCGGCACTGGACAACTTTAGACACTTACACAGGAGATATAGAAGTAGCGGGACCAGGAAGGGCAGTGAGGGATGGGAACGGAGTATCATCGCACTATAGAGGGGAAAAAAGATTCAGTGTCAAAATAATACATATCACATCTCCGACATACTGCTGCTTCAATATCGTCCATGGTAAGGCTGGGAAGCAAGTGAGGGCCAGCACTAGCAGGCAGGTCCACAGCTTGTGGTATAACATCCGAACAATCGACGAGGTCGTCAACATTTTGTCCAAGAAGAGACATTTTCTTCATAGCATCGGCGAAAGCGGACTTGAGTTTAGCCTGATCGTCGACGAAAGATTGCCACTCGCAAGCAGTGCGAGAGTCTCTAGCCAAATCAGCGTCAGATTGCAGACGAATCTCACCGAGAGCAGGAGACTCGACTTCTCCTTCGTTGTCACTAGTTCCAGGGAACAAAGTACCCTTCAATTGGACTTCAATGAAGAATTGAGAGTCGAAAAGATCGGGGGTGGAGTCGAAAGGAGTTCCAGGAATAGTGGGGTCGACAGTATCGGCAGCAGCGACACTGTGACTGGCAAGGAGAGCGATTACTTCTGCAGCAGAGAACCCAGCATCTGAGAATCTGGCCAGAATTGTGTCGACGCTGTCGAATGGCTCGGGGATCAGGCCGTCTGGAGAAGCGGCCTTCGGGGCAGGACGGCCCATGAAGAACGGAACCTGGGGTGCGCCAGGACAGTTCGAAACACCGACAGCACCTGCGAGCTGGATGCTGCAGTCGCGCGATATCAGCTAGGGCGAATGTGAAAAATCTTGAGTTGACCTACAAATCACCGGGCGAAATCGTAACATCTAGAGAGAACAGTAAGCAGCAGAACAGGTACATGAAAAGCCCACTTACTGTTTGCGGCAATAAATTGCGTCTGAGCATCGACAATATCTTCGATGCCATCTGAGGACGCAATCAGCTTTGGTTCACTGACTAAGTCTTAGAGAGAAATCGCGTACCATTGGCAGCGAAAGCAGTTTCCACATCACTGAAAGCAATGATTGAACCGTCCGCTCTGTTGTTCCAATGAGTACCACGGTTCCTCGTCAGAAAAGAAAAAAACGTGGCATACCCTCCTCCACTACATGGTTTGGAAATCAGCATGACAGTCCTCGCTCAGAAAAAAAAATTCAACATACCCTTTGGTTGGGGAGAAACCGATAGCGTCATGGAAAGTCAGTCGAAGGGATTCGTGTACCTGTGAAGAACAAACTTGTGAGGACACCGTGTAATACATCTCTGCAATAGAAAAATTTACCTCTTCACCACATTCACCACCGTCAAAGAGGTCGGACTGAAGCAGTTCTACCAAGGGGAAAAGTTGGCAGCAGGCTTCATTAGTGGCAGAGTTGACGCCATCAGGACAAGCCACACGACGATTCAGTGTCAGTGGCTTTGCTGGAAACAAGCACGAGGGGTCAGCACTACATTTCGACGTTTTGCTCGACGTCCAACGCACCATGGGCAATGATAGCGAGCGCGAGACCAGCTGCGGCGATTCCTTTGTAGTATGCCATTATAGAGATAGATAGATAGAGAAGAGGTGAATTCAAGTCGAGGAGTTGAAGTTTACTTGCAGTTTTCTGTGGCTTTTATATGTCTTTCGGCCTTTCTGTTTCGATGGAGCGTTGTAAAAGTGCCATAAGATGGTTGCATAGAGCCAGAACACAGTCAATTATGATTCACACATGGAATAACGACAGGAAAAAAAGTTGTAGCCGTGTGAGCTATTGGCAAGATCGGAAAGCTTTCAATCAAGACAGACACTCACGACCGATCGGTACTTGCTATTGCACAAAATAAGCATCTACGGGAATCCATAGATAGACGAGCGGAGCGTTTACCACCCCTTCAGGTTTGTGACTTTCGTTATTCAATCCGAAGCTGGTAGTAGAGTAGGGTAGAGTATTGACTGGGTCACGGATAAAATACATACAAAGGGAATGTAAAAAGTGATTTGGAATAAGTCAGCTCTTAGCATCCCTGAACGAAGAAATGTTTCCAATACTTACATAAAGTGGCGCTGGACAGTGAGGAAAGAGCCATTCAAGACAAATGGACGGGTACTGCAAAATTGGACCTGAAGAAAATCCGTGTGCTTGTATGAATCCCAATCTAACGGAATTTGTGACTAAAGTCAGTGGATGAAACCAAAGACGAAGCCAAGATGGAAGACTTACGCGTGGTGTAATGGCGCAGCATTTGCGCAGTCTTTTTTCTATGGGTTAGTGTCTCATTCTGAATGATATCAATTGGACGCCCACTCTTACCGAAAACGGTGTCGTACGCGTTTTGATATCAATATACAAGGGAAAAGGACCGCAGCTGAAAAATTTCTCGCCATCGTGGAAGTAGGATAAGAATAGTGGCCAATGATGATGTTGTCGACTTGTTCAAGTCCGAGACTCTAGCCAACGTATCTCTGATAGGCTCAACGGGCCAACAACTTCAAGGTTCTCTGCATCCGAACCCAGGAATGGCTCTCCCCCAAAATCTCGGTAATCTCGGTGCTGGCGAATAGCAGTTGATTTAGCGAAAAAAAATCTGTAGCATTTCTATTATGAATATGAAGCAAAGACATGAGAAACCAGCGAGGAAAGAAAGAGTATGTTTATCATGAACATAGAAAAACAGCAGGACGAACGATAGCAGACAGCAACTGAGAAGCTGATGGAAATGTGGTGAGCAAAACGAGGAAGCTACGTACAGGTATACACACGATGAGGGTAAATTATGGGAAGACATATAATGGTTTCAGTCTTCCTCACACTCCATCTGGAGCCAGGTGAGTAGGGTATTATCCAGATGCCCAACCCGCTGTAGATGTTCACACTCTCTGGCCGACAGCAGACGCACACCGCTCGGCACGACCAAATCCTGAGACACCCTGCAAAGGGGTATATTGAGTGTCCGGTCTTCCAGGAAGATGTTGAAGTGGTTTGCGCATACGATTACGTTAGCCACAGAGTATTCCTGGTTCAGGAACTATGGAGAAAGGCAAAAGCGACGACAACGAGAGACGTTACAACTTACGTGGCAGCCAAAGCAAAGCCGAAGCGACAGCATGAGGGGCATTTCGCATCACATGTCGCCCACGTGGTCATGCATCAAGCGAGACGCGTCTAGTCACCAGATCCATCACTTTAAATGTCGTTTGATATTAATGCGTGCTAGTCTGGTCCCCAAATGTTAAGTGTGCTATATGCATCGCTCTACCCACCTTGGATGAATCCGGCAGAGTTTGCGGAAATCAAATGCAGATGAACTGGTGTTGTAGGAAGATTACCAAAAGCCAGTGGGAAACACCTGATCAATATCATTCGAGTTCAAGTCCCTCCTCCTTACAGATTTGGGGATGTAGTGAGGAACCAGAAAGGTGTGGGTACAGTGGTACAAGAAGGGCTGTCTACTTCTCTCCACCTCTCTTCACCATGTCCAAACACTCAAGCAAGACCCCAAAAATTTAATATACCCGTCGAAGCAATTTCAATACACCATCTCTTATACTGAATCCTCTGGGTCAGAGAACGCTCTCTGATTCTGAGTCTTTCAGAAGACATACCACTTATACTCAACACAGTGATGGCAGTGTATCCGTACTATCCACATTTCTGTCCTCTACACCTAATAGTAGAGGGAGCTTCCAATACAACCCCAACCCCTTCATGGACAACCCCATCACCCAAGTTCTTGAGCAGCCTACAATCGAGCCTCCATACCTCAAGCTATACCAGGACACCATGGAAAAGTTTGACCAAATCTCATTTTTGGACCCAAGTAATGTTGATCAACCTGACATGAACATGACTGAGGAAACTTCAGAGCAACAAGTACACATTCACCATCATAACTCTGTTCGTACTTACATTCTGTCATGTTATGGGTGTCTAACCTTTAAATCTAAAATTTTATGGTAGGATGGTATCACCATCATCAGGAAGACTTCCTGTTTGCTCTACTACGGAATGAGTATTGCAGGTCCACAGGAAATTCTGCTGGATTTTCGTGCTCGTCTTGTTCTACCATATCTTCAGCTGTGTACCATTGCATGAGCTGCTTTGATCTCCAGGAGATGTGTGCCCCATGCATTATCAATGCACATCAGGTATCGCCATTTCATAGAATCCAGGTATGTCATATCTTCTACTAGATGTAAGGAAAGGATGCTACCAGCCTTCATAGATATGGAATGGAGAGGACCAGTTCTGGAAAAAAACATCCTTAGCTCACGCAGGATTGTGTATTCAACTTGGGCATTCTCCCAGTGACCTATGTAACAATCCTCAATCTTCTGCTGGAGACTCCTTTGTTATTGTTGAGAGTGATGGGATTCATAGAGTCTGACTTGACTTTTGCAGATTTTGTGGTGCTTGTCCAGCATGAGACACAGCTCTCCACAGGCTGTGGTTACTTCCTATGACATTGCATGTATCTGGGGCATCAATTTTTGGAAGCGGTGATCCATCTACAATCAGTCATATCACCTGGACCCTCTACAAACTTATAGATTCCTGGTACCAAAATTCCATCTCAAAGCTCATAAATTATGGTGTCAGGTTTGCCCTTTAGATATTCCTTGATTGCTGTGATACTTACAGCTATGCTCTATTCTAGGTCTGATTCTCATTCAATTTCACACCTCTGGTGGGAAGGACTGATGGTGAAGCACCAGAAAGGGGCTGGTCTGCTGTTAATGCAGTATCGGAGCACCAAAGAAATGGGGCCAGGCTTCAGGAGAGACACCCTAGATGATATTTTCAGTGATTGGAACTATCGAAAAAGATTGGTACTACGTAGGTAAACCCCTGAAATTTTTATTTTATTTTCCAACCTTTTCTGTATGTAGCAGGCACACTGCTCAAGAAATTCAAGGATGCACTATCTCAACAAGAGGATCACACTCTAGCTTTTAAGCTCATGACTGCATCATTACTTTTGGAATTGGTTGCAAGGCTTGAGCAGGCTGTTCAGGCTTGGGAGATGGATCCAAATGGCTCTGTAAATCCATTTGAGCCCAAAGAAAAGCGTAAGTTACTTTTCAGCTCTTAATTTGACATATTATGAATTATGAACACAGCTTATTCTTTGAGCCATGTGAGATTAGAACTGGCCAAGGAAGATGAAGCTGACAAGGAGGAGGAGAAAGTCCACTCCATTTCCTTTCAGACCATGGTCATGAAGGGAATATCCTTGGAAGAAGAACAGTAAGTTCTCCATATTAAAAGAATAAAAATCCTGACTCATTATGTCCAGAGCAAATCTTGCTGCAGAGGACAGACAATTAAAGAACAGTGCAACAGACATACAGAAGGCAAAATATATTGAACGAGCCACCCATTTGCGGCAGAAGATCGAAGCCTTCTTTGATGTCCAGCATATCTACATGACCTGATTGGGATATATTCACAGTCAGGAAAAACAGGAAGCTCAATCAGAGATCCCTGTTCACACCATTCCACTAATGCTCCCTTCATACTTTGATCCTTGATCCTTCAATTCAAAGTTATATGCCTTGGAGTTCAGAGTCTGCCAGGCAGAGGCTCATGAGGCTCTGGAATCTCTACGATGCCACCTGTCCTTGAAATCCTCTGTATGGCACCTTCATAGAACCATGCATACCTGTTCACAGACAGTGATTCAAGATGTTGAGAGGAAGATCCAAGCTGATGCGTCTTGATACTGTTGTGCTTATGCTGGTTTGAAGGTGTTGGGGCCTTTGTTATGAATTGAATCAAAGGAATGGGAGGATAGGTTGAGGCCATTAATGGATGGAGATATATGTGGAATTTCTGATGTAGATCCAGATGAACATGGTAGTGGCAGGGCAGAGTCAGTGAGGAGGAGTCAGTCCAGTAAGCATAACTACACTTCAGAGGGCTGAAGAACACAGTCATGGATATGGATGTGATTTGGATTACATACAGATGGTCAAGCTGAGGTTGGTGAAGGTAAGCAATTTTCTATCTCAAATTTGGTTTTATGGCCGTATAAATCTCATGATTTATCAGCAAATCTAGAGCAAGATGCTTCTGATGGCAGGAAGAAGTCATTGTCTTGCAGGAAGAAATGCGACGAGTGTTTGAGTTCTATAAAAAGATGCAGGAGGTGTGGCAAGCCCAGGCTCAATTCTATTCCACCCAAGTTCATGGAAACAAACTTAACCAGCTCTCATTTGCTTCAGAAAGTTCAGTCACTATAGGTGGAGGGGTAGCCTATGCAAGAAAACAGGCTGACCATTATTTCAACCTCTCCAGAGTCTGTCTTGAATCTTGGAAGGAGGTTCCTAAGATGGCACATGCATCACAGTTGGAAATTGCCCATATGGAGGAGCATTTGAAGAATCAACATTGAGGAACTTTGTTAAATGACCTGTACAGTAGTTATAAAAATGGAGACCAAGAAAATAGAGAGGTTGTGATGAGCCAACTGCTGCCACGTGTGCTGAGCAGTTGGCTTGAAATTGTGTGCGCAACATTGACATAGCCATATCTTGCTCATCACTGTACCAACCACCTTGCATCTGCCAATAGCTCTCTGGTGCATTGCACAAAATATCGTAGTCAAATTTCTACATGATTTTTAACCTCCTGTACTGAAGGATACATCAAAAGTATGGCTGGAGTGTGTTGGCAGCATTAATGGAATTATAAGTGCATACACTGATTCCTGTGTGGTTTTTCAGCTCTAATATTGACTTAGAATGGCTAAAATTGTCTAACGTGCTGTATCTGCAAGCCAGCATCAATGAAGTGTGCCGCTGTCCAACCCTCTGACCATCCCACTCTCTGACTCGGCATATGCACCCTCATAGCTCTCACCACTCCAGCCAATAGGCCTCAGCATTACACCCAGCTCGTTTTTGTGTCCAAAACTGCTCGTTGCTCTAGCCACCAGCATCCATAGCTTATATGCATCAAATCTGCCTGTCCTGCTGTCATGTGCATAATCCCTTGTTTTTTTTTTTACCCAACTTACTCTGGGATGACCATTCTGTTGTTTCCAGTATCTTGTTCTTGTGTATTGCCTATACATATCTTAATACAAGCTTCACAACCTCCGCACACAATTTTGAGCCAACCGCTCAGCGCATGCTGACAAAGCCACACGTGGCAGCGGTTGGCTCATTGCAACCCCTCTAATATCAGATTTAGACATGTAACTTGTGTCATGAATCGCCTCCCGCCTCCTTCATTCTCTCTCTATTCTCTTCCATTATCTATTCACTTCTATTTGCCATTCTATCATCTTCCATAAACCCATAAAGACTGATTACTTCTCATCATCGTCTCCTGGATCTATGACTCACTTCTCCGCTTCCTTTATCTCCATGGACATTCTTACGTACATATTTCTCTACTTGACTCACATTCTTATCTCCTCCGATCCCTAGGCTCCATGGACATTCTCTTATATTCATTCTTCTCTATATATATCGTAGATCACGTAGCCAGGTTCCTTAGTCTGTTCACTTCGTCTCCACTCCGCTCCTAGTACAGTGCAGTGTCAAGCATAGTCAGCTACTTGATCTCTTCTCGTCTCTATTATTCCTTCTCCATCTCTCCTCATTGTAATTTGCCGAATCTAATTTGTTCATTGTGTGACTTGGGTGGTTTTGCTAAGTGCCAATGTTCTTGACACTTGAACAGACTCTCTTACACCCACCTCACAAACAGACCCTCGATAAAAACACACTGGCTCTTAACTTCGAACCCCTTATTAACAACCTACGAACCCGACCTCCACCGTTCTATCCTTTCCCTATCGAAAAATCAAAGTACTTTGTAAATTACCGAGAAGAACTCGAAATAACAGTACGCGAGCACGCTATCGCACTCGACGACTATTGGATCATACTCAACAAGAGATTGTGGATCCCAGGTGAAGTGACCGTCTCCGAATATCTCCGAATAAAGACATCACCTGAAAACACCTCTCCACGCTACGTTGCAATTGCAGATACGTGTTACCTCATTCAACTAGGGGAGACAACCCTCCCATATTGGTTCAGTCACGCCGACTACAAAGATAGCGACATCTTCGAGTTCTGCCAAGAGGAATATCACGAATATCTCCAAACCCGAGTCCCCAGAATAATCAACTACTATAGATCACTGGTCTCTTGGGAAGACGTCTCAGGAGAACAGTGGGATCTTTTATTTCCGGAAGCTGAAACGAGTGGATGAGCGGAAGCGGAATTCCAAGAACCACTAGATCACGCACAGCCTCACAAAACCCTAGCCGTGTTCCCTCTCCCCTAGTCGTTTGTCTCAGATGACCTCATGCACACGTTCCCCGAAAACAACAAGATTGCTACTTCTCACACCAAAACCGGTGGGAGTTTTGTACAACCCATCCTTGTCCCAACCGGCTCTCCGTAAACAACCGACCCCTTTCAATCGAAGAACAGGCAGTTGGTATCGAACCAGTCTCACTCTTCGAATCACTCCCATCAGAACCGACCGTAGAAAACCCAAATCCTGTCACAACCCCATCACCAACTCCTTCTCACGAACATTCCCCAGAACCCCATTCCCCTCACAACAGATCCCCAACGGACAGTACTCCTAGTGCAGCCCAAGAACCCATCTCAATCAATCCCACACTTCCAATCGACTTCCACTCCATTCACGCCGCCCTCAGAATGTCTGAAAACCCTGCCTCGGCCACCGCTGCTACGGGAGGAACCCAAGCTCCCCGAGACGCCGCACCACCCGACGACGAGGCTCAGGACGCTCAGTCCTCGGTCTTTCCGAATATGACTACCAAGGAACGAGGAGTGAAGCCAGAAAAGTTCACAGGAGACTGGAACCAAACAAAGGATTGGATGGCCGAATTTAACAACTACCTCCGGCTCAACGATCAAGTCTATCCTACCGAAGACGAAAAGATATCGTTCTTCCTCACGCTGTTCTCAGGAGATGAAGCGAAACGATGGGCGCGCAGTATGATGAAGAAGGTCTTTGAGGAAGAAGACGATTTCAGTGATAGTGATGAAGAATATACGAGTACCGACGAGGACTCCTCTGCTTCAAAACCAAAAACGAAAAAACTCTGGACTCTACACGAAGTAAAACGAGAGTTCCTGCGAGATTTCAAACCCGCAGCTCGGGAAACCCTGGCCCAAACCAAAATAGAGCACATCAAAATGGAGGGAGCCCTGGCGGATATAGATAAGTACAACTCCCAATTCAAACGATACGCTGACGATACTGGCTATAACGACAAGGCGTTAATGAAATGGTATCGAAAAGGACTCCCCCAAGGGCTGGTAGACCGGATCTCCTACCTATCCACCCAACCTAGAAATCTCGCGGCACTACAAAAAGCAGCAGTAAAACAACACATGATTTGGTTAGAAAGGCAGGAAGAGAAAAACTCATGGAGTAAACCTCGAAGGGAGGAAGGACAGTCAGGAAGGGGGTCACAGAGTACAAGAAGTGGTCGAACGAGAAGCATAGAAGTAAATGCCCTCCAAGACAACGTTCCAGGTGCATCTTCAATTACTAAATATCCACCGAAACTGACTCCCCAAGAAAGGGAAAAGATGAGGAGGGAAGGGCGATGCTTCAGGTGTCACGGACTGGGACATATGGGTAACGACTGCCCTACGTTCCCTAGTACGCCTCCGATCACTCCCAACAATACGACCTGGAGACCATCCATAAAGAAAACTGCAATCGCCACAGAAGCCTCAGAGCCCAGGACCAACGCTACCACAGATAACATCTCAGAACTCACGACCAGAATCGGAGCATTATCAGGAGAAGAGAAGGAAGGACTACTAAAGAAGTTCGTAACGGAATCGGATTTTTGAACACCTCCCCTGCTACGTCGTCAGGAGGAGGGACATGGACATACATACCAGTAAAACACAGGCAATACACGAGCCCTATACCCTTTCGTAAGCCACGATCCCCATCTGAATTGAGAATCACGGCAATCACTCGGAACCAACAGACCCCCTCAATAGAGCTTAAGACCAAATTGATCGGGAAAATAACTGGACGAAAAATCGACGCAACCGCTCTGTTAGACAGTGGAGCAGAAGGAATCATCATTAATGATGCCTTCGCCCAAAAACATCACCTCAAACGCATCCCCCTGGAAAAACCATTTCCGGTTCGAAACGTCGACGGATCAGAAAACGTAATGGGATGGGTAAAGCATTACACCATTCAAAAACTACGGATCTACACCCAAGACCACCAATCTCACCACGAAGAGACCGCCGAATTTTACATCACGGATATCGGAGATCACGATATCATTTTGGGTACCGATTGGTTACGACACCACAACCCGGAGATCAACTGGACAACATCGGAAATCAACCTAACGCGATGCCCTAATGCTTGTACTCAGGAAAAGAACCCAATACAACCCAAAGCTAAGTCGAAAATCTCCCCTCCAAAAGTGAAGGACCCTGAAATAGTCGATCCCAGAACACATCACCGAGACTACCAAGTAGTATTCAAGGACATCATGGGTCCTCACAAAACAATGCCGCAACCCAAGATAGCAGGACAACGTCGGACACAACGACCTAGGAAGATCCGATTACAACGGATCGACTTAGGAGCAATGCTCACCTCAGAAGACCCGACCGGACAATGGAATATCCCGGGACAATGGAGTGAACTCGTTATGGAATATCTAGACACCCCGGCCGACCCTGACGAAGGGTTGTCAGATACCAAGCTGAGTATCCGAGCTGCCTTTATCAAAGCACAGCAAAACACTGAAAACGAATCCACAAACTCAGCAACCTTATTGCAAGAACAAATACCCGAACAATACCACGAATACCTGTCGGTGTTCGACAAGAAGACTTCAGAACGCCTACCCCAACGAAGTAATTGGGATCATGCGATTGAACTACAAGACGGCTTCCAACCACGTGCATGTGAAACGTATCCGCTCTCCCCAAACGAACAATCCGAACTCGACTCCTTCTTAAACGAAAACCTCGAAAAAGGATACATCAAACCATCGAAGTCCCCAATGGCAAGTCCCTTCTTCTTTGTTAAGAAAAAGGACGGAAAACTACGCCCAGTACAGGATTACAGAGCGCTCAATAAGGGTACCGTGAAAAACGCATACCCACTACCCCTCATTCCAGAACTAATCGACAAACTCAAAAACGCATACGTGTTCAGTAAAATCGACCTACGGTGGGGATACAATAACATCCGTATCAAAGAAGGGGACGAATGGAAAGCCGCCTTCAAAACCAACCGAGGATTATTCAAGCCAACGGTCATGTTTTTTGGATTAATGAACTCACCGGGGACCTTTCAAGCGATGATGAACACTATCTTCAAGGATCTCATTGACCAAGGGAAGATTGTCGTCTATATGGATGATATTTTAATATTCACTCACGACCTAGGTGAACATCGAAAATTAGTCCGGACCGTCCTACAACGACTAAGGGACAACGACCTATACGCCAAACCTGAAAAATGCGTCTTCGAAGCAGACAAAGTCGACTTCTTGAGACTGATCATCTCTCACGACACCCTGTCAATGGACCCAGTGAAGGTAGAAGGAGTACTTGAATGGCCAACCCCCAAAACGGTAAAGGAAGTTCAGGCCTTCCTAGGATTCGGAAACTTTTACAGACGCTTCATCAAAGACTTTTCGAAAATCGCACGTCCCCTCTTCGATCTGACAAGGAAGGACAACCACTGGAACTGGGGAACGGAGGCCGAAAAAGCATTCCAATCCCTCAAAACGGCGTTCACATCCAAACCCGTGTTACTGATGCCAGATCACACAAAGCCATACCGAGTGGAAGTAGACGCATCAGACTACGCAACGGGAGGAATACTTATGCAAACCGGGGAAGACAATCGATGGCACCCAGTCGCCTACATCTCCAAATCCCTCTCAGAAACCGAATGAAACTACGACATCCACGATAAAGAACTATTGGCAATCATACGGGCGCTGGAAGCATGGAGACACTATTTGGAAGGAGCCCCCCACTCTATCGAAATCTTCACCGACCACCGGAACTTAGAATATTTCCAGACTGCCCAAAAACTCAGTCGACGACAGGCACGATGGGCGTTATTCCTTACACGATTTGAGTTCTCCCTCCAACATAAACCCGGAAATCTGAATAAAGCTGACCCGCTGTCTAGACGACCAGATCACAAAACCGGGACCGAGAATGACAACACAAACAGAATCCTTCTCGATCCCAAATTCTTTCGAATTCGAGCGACTAGACAAGGAACAGTAACTGCCATAGGGGACGTAGAGCTACGACGGAGAATCAAGGAATGCCCCAAGAGGGACCTAGAGGTAGTAAGTGCCTTAGATGTCATCCTACGAAACGGACCACGTTTGCTGGTGAAAAATCTACAGGAATGGAACTACGAAGATGGAATCATCCTATTCCGAGGCAAAATCTATGTACCAGCAGACAACAATCTCCGACGGGATATTGTGAGACTACATCATGATTCTCTAGCAACGGGACACCCCGGACGATACAAAACTTACGAACTAGTCAGCAGGGAATTTTGGTGGCCAGGAATGTCAGTCTTCGTCAAGGACTACGTAACTGGCTGTGCCAAATGCCAAGCGACGAAAACCAACAATCATCCCACTTGGATCCCCTTGATTCCCACCGAAATCCCAGAACGTCCGTTTGGGACTATTACTACCGACTTCATCACGGATCTCCCTGAATGCAAAGGGTTCAACGCAATCCACGTCACAGTCGACAAGTCAACAAAAACGGTCATCATATCGCCGTGTATGAAAACAATTGACAGTGACGGGACGGTGAATCTACTACTTGACAACACTTGGCGACGATACGGGTTATGGGACAAGATGATATCCGACCAAGGCCCGCAGTTCGCTAGCAAGGTCATGGCCGTGGTCCATGAGAAGCTAGGCATCACTTCAGCCCTTAGTACCGCCTATCACCCACAGACCGACGGAGAGTCGGAGCGATACAATCAGGAATTGGAACAGTTCTTACGAATCTTTTGCAACTATCGACAAGAAGACTGGGTGGACTATCTACCATACGCCGAATTCAGCCATAACACCAGAATACATTCGGCGACAGGAAAATCCCCCTTCGAACTCTTACACGGATACCAACCACGCTTCTTCCCATCTTTTAATCCAACCTCTAACCTACCGACAGTAGAGGAACGACTCCAAAACCTCAACCAACTCAGGGACAAACTCAAAGCAAGCCTGACGTCGGCTGCCGAAACGATGAAAGCACAGCATGGTAACCACTCCATTTCCTGGACAGGGTACAAAGTCGGAGATAGGGTGCTACTCGACGGGAAAAACCTGAAGACAATGAGACCAAAAGCTAAGTTGTCCGATCGTCGTCATGGGCCATTCGAGATCATTGAAGTAATCAGCCAGGTCAACTACAAGTTGAAATTACCGACAACCTGGCAGATACATCCCATCTTCCACGCCTCCCTATTAATGCCGTACGTGGAAACAGACGCCCACGGACCAAACTACCCCAAGCCTCCCGCGGAACTACTAGACGCAGACGAAGAATACGATGTCGAAAGGATACTAGACTCCAAACCAACCAGGAATAGAAAAGTGACTCAATACCTCATCAAATGGCTGGACTACCCCGACTCGGAAAATACTTGGGTACCCACGTCAAACCTGGTCAAGGTAAAGGACATGATCGAAGAATTCCATCAGAGACATCCCCGAGCTTACCGACATTAACGGCGTCTACTGTCACAATCCACCGGACGAACTTGGCCGCCCCACGCTACCGCGGACACAAACTCGTTAAAAGCCAACTACATCGAACTCGAACGACAGAACAGAGCTCAACCACATCCTACCAAAACACCTCTTTACCCTCACAACACACCCCAGCATGTCTACACCCATCGCTATCACAGTCTCGACCACCACCACCACGACACTCGACCCATTGACGGACAACACCGGACGCTGCAGATATGGCCAAAGATCAGGCCGGCGCTGCAGGTTAGACGAAGGGCACACGGGGAGACACAGTGGGTGTAATCAGTGCATCTGGCCAGGGCATGAATTGTCGAAACGATGCAGGTTAGGAGCGGGACACCGGTCGAGATGCGCTACCTACCAGTCTAGCCTGCGACCCAACGAACGAAACAACCTAGGATGGGGGGATGCGAGCGTATGGGGAGGGAACACTCAGTTAAACTATGTCGACGACAACACTGGATGGGGTACAGCAAATGGCAACAACGACGGATGGGGTACATGGGAAGGATTAGGATGGGAAGGACGCGAGTCAGCCCTAACGGGATGGGGTAACTTCCCCCATGACTTACCAGAAACTTGGCCGACTATACGTGGCCTGAACAAACAAATCAGGAAGCAGTGGACGAAGCAGTGGACCAGTTGGCTTCCGAGCTCCGGTGAAAGCTCGACCTAAAAAGGGGGGTAGTGTCATGAATCGCCTCCCGCCTCCTTCATTCTCTCTCTATTCTCTTCCATTATCTATTCACTTCTATTCGCCATTCTATCATCTTCCATAAACCCATAAAGACTGATTACTTCTCATCATCGTCTCCTGGATCTATGACTCACTTCTCCGCTTCCTTTATCTCCATGGACATTCTTACGTACATATTTCTCTACTTGACTCACATTCTTATCTCCTCCGATCCCTAGGCTCCATGGACATTCTCTTATATTCATTCTTCTCTATATATATTGTAGATCACGTAGCCAGGTTCCTTAGTCTGTTCACTTCGTCTCCACTCCACTCCTAGTACAGTGCAGTGTCGAGCATAGTCAGCTACTCGATCTCTTCTCGTCTCTATTATTCCTTCTCCATCTCTCCTCATTGTAATTCGCCGAATCTATCTTGTTCATTGTGTGACTTGGGTGGTTTTGCTAAGTGCCAACGTTCTTGACAACTTGTAAGAAAGAATTTTTGAGAAACCTACAGAGCTTAGCAGGAAGGTCACTTTCCTAACTATGCACATAGGGGCTGGCCTTACCCTCAGACCCTTAGCCATGACTCACATGACTCGTGTGATCCACAGCAACCTGTCTACTCCAGCACATTATCAAACAAGTCTGACATGTCAGAGACCTAACACTTACATAAACCCATTTTGATTCTCCACTAGCTGCAGAGTTGACCTTGACACTTTGCCCTCTCGACCTGCACACCAAACCAAACTTCGACCAAGACAGCCCAACGGCTTCCTCGCTGCCTCCAGTCCGGTGTTTGCACTGACTTGACCTTGACATCGACTAACAATTTTGCTTGTTGGTTTGTACTTCCTTCTCCTTACCAGCCTCCTTTTTTGGCAACGGCTTCCTCACTCACTATACTCACTCTCCTCGACTTCTAGACGTCTCAAGCCTACTCTCTTCTCTGGCTTCATTATCGTTATTCTCAGATTCCTTGTCTCCCTAGTCATTCATTGGCCCAAGTTCATCCTCATCCTCACCCTTCTGTCCTTCATCGTCGGCCAATGCCTCTCTATCATCCCCAACTGAGCCATCTACCTACTGTCTCACCTCTTGGGTACCCAAAACCACTCTCTGAGTCCTACTCACCCCAGGGGAACAAGCTCTACTTCAACTCCAGACTTGTTTCCTTTCTGTGCTATGGACCAAAGTGATTGTTGCGATTGCTGAGGAAACTGTTTCCTTCCCATGGTATCTGACAAACCTGTGTCGTTGGTGCGCATAGTTGAGAATGACAAGTTGGGGACTAGAGTTGGCGGGTGACGAGAGTTGTTGAGAGTAGAACAGGCTGATTAGGGAGATTTTTGGGTTTTGAATTGGTACCTCGTATGTGCTTTACTATCTTGGTGAGTAACTCATCTTCTTTCAAATTTTCTTAGCACCCTCTGCTTAACCAATACTACGCTACAGGTCAAACACAGCGGGAGTGTGACACAGGCAGCAACATCCCTTCAGTGGAAGTGCAGCACAGGCTGCGACATTCCTGGATGGTGGAGGTGCAGCACAGGCTGCGACATCCTGAAGACGGTGGAGGTGCAGCACAGGCTGTGACATCCCAAAGACAGTGGTGCATATGCCCAACACCTTTATAGATCATATCTGGATTCCCAGACTGATGGGAGCATGTGGAAAAACAGGTTGATGATGTCACCAGTGACTTGTTGACCCAACTTCACTGGAACAAAGGAACTTCAACCTTTCCTGCTGCCTGTGTCAACCACCCTGCCTCTACTTACTCCAACTCCAACTCCCTTTCTCTAGACGTCAGTTATCTCATTGGGATGACTTAGGTGTCTGGAACAATGGAACTATGGAAAGGGAACCACAGATGTTCATAGTTCCTTTTCCTCTGTTGTTCTTCCTTTCTTCCACACCCCAGACGCAGGGTGCTCTAAAGCTATGGTCGAACCCCTTCCTCTCCAAGCATCCCCTGCTCCCCGTTCATGTGCCTTCATATTCCTCAAGAATGCCTTAAGCACCACCAGTACGAGCCCTTGAAGAGGAACCGAAGCATCAACAGCTCTGAGGACATGAAGAAGAAGAAGGCCAGAAGGTCTCTGCCTGACATGACTGTGGGGAGGTTATTTGAGAAGATGAGAAGGGTTTGGATGCTTTTGGATCTATATACGGGTGTCACTTTTCTTGTTGCTATGCTCATTGGCTCATAGATCAGTTGTCGATGTAGACACGTCCACTGCTAGGGACTTTGGTGACACCATGGCTTGTTGGCCCAAGGACAGCTCACAGGTAGAGCCCTACCTCTCTCATCTGAAGAAGACTACCGGCTGTGATCCCGACAACCTACTGACACACTCAGCCCCCCAGCATATACGTATCCATACTCACCCTGCTATGCAGCGTTGTAACCCCACTATGCCTCCCATCTTGGTCCTCTGTCTAGACCATACCATCAACTGCCAAGCCAGCCAGGCCCTCCAAAAGGCCTTTGACCAACTACTCCTAGCCAAAGTATGGTTTCCCCACGAGTTTGCTGATGTGAACCGTTCTGCAACTTCTGCTGTTAGGGGTCTGGTCACACTCTTGTCCCATGCCGGTTCTAACTCGGGACTCTCGTGATAGGGTGAATGGTGGCTTCCAGACCTCAGAGTGTATTGGTGCTATTGACGCCTTCCTGAACCTGGTTCAAGAATACGTCGTCCCTGAGATCCTAGGTGCCATGGTTCTGGAACTTCCTGAGACCTATGAAAGGTTGCAGAGGTAAGTAACTCTTCAGCCTTTGCTTTCTTGGACAATCTGCTCAATAATGTCAGCACAGAACTTGGAAGTATGTCCACGCAACCATCTGCCCCAAGTACTTCCATGGGCAGTACCTGGAGACCAGGGTCTGTCTTGACTTTGGTGGTGCCTTCCTCTGTATAGCGGTTAAGGAAGGCTCTTCTGAGTTGTTCCATGTTGACTGGCAAGACCACCCGGACGCCTTTGCTTGGATTGTACCTATTGGTGATGACTGGGAAGGTGGAGAGTTTTGTGTACCCCAGCTGGGATGCAAGATCCCAGTTTGTCCAGGTCAAATATTGGGTGCTTTGACTCGTAGGCTTATCCACTGTGCCACTCCTGTGACCTGTGGTCGTTGTGTTGTCATCACCTGTTTTAGTGACTATGGGACCATCAAGAAGGCTGAGGAGTGGTTGGATAGTTAATGTAGCTACTCTGATACAAATGTTATATGTTTTCCTTCCCATCTCTTTTCTGGCCTAGCATTCTGAGAAGCTCAGCCAACCACAAAAAGCTGCCTAGCTCTGAGTACTTTTGATTGATAAGCTTGAGAATGTGCAGCTTGAGTGAAAGTGATAGTAGAATCATGAAATGTGGCTCACCTCCATTATCTTGGCTTTCAACAGACAAGTTGGCACCCGAACAAATTTTTTGGAAACACCAGAGAAATAGGACAAAAATTCCTCTTCTGATGTCTGCTGTCAGTTCAGCCATCCTTCCGCAATTGCATCTGCTGCCACACACTGATTTTCTGGTGAGAAGAGTTGTAGCCATAACATCTCTATTCCTTCCTCTGAGAGAGCCATCTTGGACATGCGAGTCTGATAGTGATGAGTGGTCATTTTCGGCTGGAGTTCTGGAAATCATGGCTTGATATTGTGCTGTATATATGGAACCAAAAACCACATCCAGCAAAGTTGAATTCAGAACCTATGTCTAGCAATATTCAGAATGATATCCAGCAAACCAATTTATATTTATTAGCGATATACAGAACAATATTCAGTGAAGGATTCAGAATGGCTGATTTGATTCTGATTTATCAAGCAGCCTGATATCCTTGCTGGATACTATGCTGGATGGGCATTCACACTCGGTTAGGGTAATGTAGACCAATTTTTGGAAATGAAATACATCATACACCATGTTGTGAATACATATAGAGAGCTTCACTCACGACATGCTTATTGGCAATCATAGACATAGTCATTTAGCGTAATGGGCTTTCTCGTTTAGATTCTATCTATCTATCAGTATCTGGAATTGATCTGGAATCTTTCTTTTCATTTCTATCTATGCTAGTTGCAGGTTTGATTCTTACCACAAACAGTTTACAAGTTTCAGCTGTATTTTTGAGTCCGCTAATTGTCCAACATTGTACGTCTTTTTGGCAACACTTCCAAGACATGATTTCATGGCGTGTGTTGGTTTGGAAAGCCCAAGCTCCCTATCTGGTCAACCATCCAGCCAAATATCCAGGACAATATTCAGCAAAGGTTGCAGAAGATGGTGACGCTCCAGCAAGCCCGATATGCTTCTGAATATCATGCTGGACCACTCCCAACTTCCTATGGGTAATCTGCCAGACTGCCACTGATGGCAGCAGGAATGGATGGCTACAAGATCTTTTTTTTTTCTATGTCAGGCCACTGATCAGGCTCTTTGCAGGTACTTTCTCAGCTTTGTACAAGGCCTCTCAAGTGTTGGACAGAAACACAGACGCCCAGTTAATCACAAAGGGTTACACTGCAATGGTGCCAACGCCATAGATATATATACTTATTATATTCTATGTTTTTACTGTATGTTTTAAATTTGGAAGTGTGGTTCTGGTTTTGGACAGCATGGTATACGACAGAGCCCATAACGTGAACAAGCCTGAAGGCAGGCAATATGGAAGGTTAGGATTGATGGACTGAATCTGGAAGCCACACTCTGATCGAAGACAATGAGCTGATCCTAGATTCTTATGGGATTTCCCACTCCAGTGTAGAAAATCCTGCCATGAGGACATTGAATCCAAGGGACGGTGTTCAAGACCTATGCTCATCATTATGGGCGATGAGGAGGATGCTGTCCAGCGTGGAGTAGACTGGTACTAATGGCCTGAGATTAATGCAGCACAATATCCAGTACAGTATAAATGGGAATCTATGCCTTTAGAGGCCCCAGTAACTACTGCATGTTCTGCAGACAGGCACAGCCAGTAGCACTGTAAGTTCTGCAGAACTTCTACACCATGTTGTGTGCTTCACTGCCTTTCTCTATCTCTTCTCATCATATAATACAAGTGAGTGGGATTTAGAGCTGACTGGGGTATCTGAATGGGGTAGGATGAATGGAGACGGCCTTGTTCTCACCACATGCAGCATTGGCCCACAGCCCTTTCATAGGTATCAAGGTTGTTACTTCTACATGGCACCAACATGAAGGAGATGTGGGCCACCACTGCGTGTGGCAATGACGAGACCCAAAAGGAGTGAGTGCGAGCGCTAAATGAGCACTGTCAACTGTTTGGTACTGGCTTCTATCTCTCGAGAAAATTGTATATCTAAATTGCATAGCCACACACAGAAGCCTCTGGTTATAAGAACATGTTCTGAAGGGCCTCATAACATTGTAACCTTCATGGATGGTGAATGTTAACAGCGATGAGCAAGTGCGAAGGATGATGGGCGTCAAATGGGCGTTGCAGACCACGTGTTTTTGCAGCAACAGCCAGTACACCTATCGAACACAGCCATATGCGGGAGCGTCAGATTATAAGAACGACTCCCTCAAGGGCCTCATAATGACACTCACCAGTCTCGCTCATACCATCATCTTCCAAGTCATGGTCTGTCTTAGTACTAGCGCCAAATCCCTCCATCAATGACAACGCGCTATAGACGAGCACTATCAAAACTGGGACATTTGGAACTGAGAGAAGCTGAGGTATATGGCCATGACAAGGATGCGGAACACTGGTGGAATGACTTGGATACTTATTTTGACTATGACATTGACTTTGACTGGATGAGCACCTCCGAGTCTCATGAGTCTGCAATTATTTTACAAGCTGAAGCAGACGGCCATGGAGAGAAGGAGAAAGACTGGTGGAACGATAGTATTGGTGATGACAGTGGCTTCAATCCTGAGACAAGCTTCTTTCGTGAGTCTGCGAGTTTGCCATTCTAGCTTGGAGCTAACAATGCTGCACCCTATGTTAGGACCCTCTGGAGGTGGAAATGTAAAGGCAGAAAGTCAGGAACAGGAAATGATCATAGTATGAGCTTTTTCTTCATACAGCTAGTTTCAGTCAAGTGCATACAGGAATATTGACCCTCGACTCAAAGAAAACATCCTTTAATGCTTCTATGCATTCAGGCCAGCAGGACAAGGACAATCAACTGCGATGCCTCCTAAACACCCAGTCTCTAAACATAATAGCTTTTGCGAGGGCTCAACCCATCCCCAAATATGCCATTCTTTCACACCAGTGGTCTGTAGGCGAAGAAATCAGTCTCGAGGAATGGGTCTGGGTTGTGGTGCACGCTCAACAGTGGCAACGGGACAAGTGTAGCACTCCAAAATACAGCACGCTCACTGTGACAAGGAAGTCCAGTTACGAAAAAATACTAAATGCCTGCTCCCAAGCTCTCAAAGACGGTCTAGATTGGATATGGATCAACACTTGTTGTATCGACAAAGGCGATCACGAAGACGTCTGAGTCATGAGGAACATCAAGGGAATGTATGGATACTACCAGAATGCTGAAGTCTGCTATGCCTTTCTCAGGGATTGTGGTTGGCATGAGAGATCTTCGCTTTCATTATACAGCATTATCCACAACCGGGACAAAGAGTGGAGAGGACTAGACAGTAGCGGGTGGCTTCTAAGGAGATGGACATTACAGGAGTTGCTGGCTCCAAGAGAGGTGAAATTCTTTGACAAAGATTGGCATGGTATGGGGATGAAACGGACTTGAAAAGAGCAGATTTCTAAAATAACAGGCATCCCACGTTCAGTTATTGGAGGGAAGGTACAAGTGCAGGATGTTGATGTGGCCAAACAGCTGTGTTGGTCAATACATCGAGAAATGACAAAGCCAGAGGACCAGGCATATTGCCTGTTTGGTATCTTGGGTATTTCAATGGAACCTCTATATGGAGAAGGAGTCCATAATGCTTTCGGAAGATTGCAGGACGTTTTGTGCCAGAAATATCCATACAGCAAGCAGGTACTAGACACGATCGTGAACCTGTCCTCACTCATGACAAATTGGATTCTGGTTTTAGGTATCACTGTGGACGAATTGGATGACTTGGAAGTCAATGACATAAAGTATATAAGGAGTATAATACGCCAGACTTAGCCAGCTTAGCCCCTCAGCAGTATACCAATATTATATATAGCTTTGACGTGCAAGTTTTAATGAAGCAGCAAATATGCAGCGTAGGGTGACCAGTGTTAGGGTGCGTACACAAATTGTATTATTTAAGTATGTAATACAAAGTATTTATGATGTGCTTATGTCCTGCAACTAAGAACCGCTAGGCAGCTCAATGACACGCGCGGATAGGGGTTGATATTTGTTCAATGGTCTTGATATCCAAAGGACTCACTCGAACTTAAGGGTAGTTGATTGGAACACTCAATTTAGAGTATACTCGGATAATCGAAGTGATGGGATTGGTTGGTTGATGGTGATGCAGTCAAAGGTTTGACGGCAGGTGAGAATGTAGACTTACGGTAGGTTTATTGCAGTTTGTCGGGTTAAACGGCAGCCATAGATAGTTAAGTAAAGGTAAACAAGTTATATTTCAATGTATGTAGTTACAAAATAGCAGACTGGGGGCTTTGCAAGTCCCCAGCCACTTTATATACTAAAAAAACTAAATAGGGGGTATGACTATTACTGACTCCTATTCTCTCGCAACCTTTTCCCGACTCTGACTTGTCTCCCGATGACTCATTATCCTGAGTCATCTCCTCTCCTCTGGCTTCCGTGACTCTTCAGGTCCTTCTTGACTCTTAATGACTTACTGATCCCTTCCTTTCCTTTTGGGGTAGAACTCTCTCTCTCCATTCATTTCTTCAGAACCATCTCAACAATCTTCGTCTTCTTCCAGTCGTCTCCAGATATCTATATCTGGTAATCCATTCCCTTGCTCTGTTGTTGTTCGTCGGTTTGGGTATGCGTTCCCATTTTCTGTGGCGTCCGTCGGGTTTACTTATTTGGTCCATTGAGATCGTGTAAGCCCGGTTTTTGGACGCGTCATAACAACCAGTCAATAGAGCTCACCAAATAGAGTGCTGAGTAGAAAACTAGTAGAGCTTAGATACGAGTTGCTTGTAGAGCAGATAGAACTGGATATTGTTCTATAGTATCTACAACTTTACAGAGAGCTTTTATACTAGATAAATAGCATGTAATTACTAATATCTACATTGTCCATGGACATACCTAGAGACTAAGAGGATATTGCCATTGGCCATATTGCTATCTACAGAGATATCACTACATAGTAGAAGATAAGAGTAATGTCTGGAGAATGTCCTGGAGAACTGGCATACTTATAGCTACGTAGAAGTTTCATAATAACTCCATATAGAATCATAGTTACTATACATGGAAGATATATATTTCAACAAGTTTGTAGCTGCAGATTATGCCGTTCAATGTGCACAAAAAATCAAGTCCCCGTCAATATACTTATATGTGGTACCCGTTGATGTTATACCTACCTGTCAAAGATACTTATATGTTCCGGTCAGCCGCTCAAATTTCGCTGGTTTTCTATGTTTATTGCGTCCAGCCCACCCACCTCAACCCCTCTTATTGCCGTTTTCTACCATTTTTCTTCGATTGATCAATATGTACATAGGTAGTAGCAGTGGCAGAGGTCAAAGCGAAACCTGCTTTACTTTCAGAATGCTGGGAAGAGGATCACGAGTTGTTTGATTTCGAACAGGTACTGGAGGAGCTTCGGGAGCGGAAGATAGACGAGGACCCTATGTATGTGTTTGCTGTGTTTCCTGATGAAGAAGAAGTGTCCGAAGGGTTTACTTTGTTGATGAGATTAGGGGATGGGGATGTTCAGGGTGAGATGTAGTGGGTTTGGGGTAGGACACTTCAAGTAGTAAGATTAGTGGGTTCAGGCTAGCTATCCGTACTTCTGCCGGGCAACTAACCTGTCGTGCAGTTGTCTACGAGAGGAGGAATATCATTGTATACACGAGGCTAACTGTACAGAGGTACCATATAGTAATGTAGTATATGTGGAGAAGTACGGTCACTACGGTCACTTATGGTCATAGTACGACAATTTTGAAGACGAAAACAAGCTCGAAAAGATATGCAAAGACGAATTTTGAATGTCCATGAAACAACCGTGAAATGAGAATGAGAACGTCCGTAAAACCCTGGCAAAACCTAAAACCCCAAGAGTAGTAAGCATGAGGAAGGACTGTCCGACTTTGTATGGGTATGGATATGGATATGGATATGTGGATGTAGGTATGCTATAGCTATATGCGATATGCGATATGCGAGGTGGGTAGGAGGTAGGTATCTATGCTCCTGCTTTTGTAGAGATATATGTAGTACATGATAGGACAAGGCGTGTTATGTGGATGTGGATGTGGATGTGGATGTACAAAACAAAAGCGAACAAACAGACAAACAAACAAACAAACGAGTATATAAACCCGGAACCCAAATTACCCTATTAAAGATAAAGTAGAAGTAGACTTGAAGGTGGTGATACAGATAATACAGACAAGGAAGGAAGGAACGATATAAGACGGTATGATGATATGATGATATGAAGACGATATTTTGAACCCACTGGGATTAAGACTAGCTGTGGATGGATCACGGATGAATGGATGAGGGTATGCGGAATGCGGAATGCGAAATACGGGATGGGGAGATTGCGACGATAATGGATACTGGATGATAAGTACCAAAGCAAGCAACTGGAACAGATAAAGTTGAACAGACCCGTACACGTCTACGTGCTGTGTATTTATTTGTCCATTTCATTTCGTTGAGGGATCCGGATTGAGATGCCTGGTGAACGCGAGCGCGAGCTTGACCAGAAAACGCCAGATATCCAGACCAGTACCGTCGTACCATCGTACCATCACATAAATGGGTGGGTAAGATGAGTCCGAGTCCGAGTCCGAGTCCGAGTGACGAGCGATGAACGATGCAGGGGAAAAAAGTCCAGTCCGGCGGTGAAACGATACAGAGTAAGTACAAGTTGAACCACGACATAGTGTAAAAGTGTAAACGACTACACTTAGGACGACGAGGAACTTGACTGCTCTCTCGACGTAGAATGTGCCCGAATACTAGACGACATAGACGAAAGCGGAAGTCTAACTTCAAACCCAGGGATAGGCATAGATACAGGGACAGGGATAAGCGCAGGGACAAGCACAGGTGGAAGTGTAGGTGTAGGTGCGAAGATATTCGGATTCAGCGGCACTGGAGCAGGGACAAAGTTTGGGATATTCGCTAGATGTGGAACAGTATGTGCAAACGGGTTTGGGTTTGGGTTTGGGTTTGGGTATGGATTACCCCCTAGACCTAGACCCGGACCCGGACCTCCCAAGCCACCCAAGCCCCCACCTAACCCTGCCCCACCTATACCCCCCATTCCTATCATCGAAAATGGGTTAACCATATGAACCAGGTCGACCCCTCCTCCTCCTCCAGTAGTACCGGTGCCGGTACCACGCGTACGACGAGCCCGAGCCGCATTGTCATAACTGTCCCCCCCATGCCCATGATCCGAAGGCGGTGGAGAGATGGATAACACCATTGAGTTTTCTCGGTATTGCATTTCTATTTCGCAGCGAGGTTGGCGTAGCCCGTGGTGTGTGTACTCGTACCCACGCATACGAGGATGAGGACGAGGACCAATGTATGAACCCGAACTCCAATTCGAATCTTCATGAACCTGGCGCGCACGAGCACCCATTTCTCCCGTCAAAACACCTATAAACCCAATGGTTCGTGCGTCTAGGGGGTCGGAGGAGTGAAAGTGGATGTAGGTGAGGTGGGGGAGGTTGGTGAGGATGTAGGGGATTATGGACTGTGGAAACATAAATACGTTTCGAGGAGGGGGGGAAGGAGCGTTGTGTTTGGGTTGGGTTTAGAGAGAACGAAGGAAGGGAGAGTAGTTCGTCAGCGTGTTAATCACAACATGTTAAATAACAATAACTCACAGCAGGTGTTTCCGGATGAACATATAAACGGGGGAACCGACGCAGGTTGGGCATTGCTTCGACGATGGCTGGGGAATGACAAAAAAAAAAAAAGAGAGTGCGTCAGTATCCAGTCAACCAAAAGTAGAAACAGAAACAGAAACTCACCTTTAATTAGACTCCCTTCTACCGGTTTCCTCTTTTCCATCGGGCTTGGGGTTCTGTTTTCATCGTCTCTTTGCACTCCTACCCCTGCACCAACACCTAGGCCGCCAGTAGCTGCAGCTGCAGCACCTTCGCCTTGCCCATCGCCATCGCCATCACTCTCATCAGACTCAACAACCCACATCTCCTCATCTTCCTCTATACCCGGGTTACCCACTTGGAAGAATTCGATAGTTGAGCCTCCTGAGTGTCCTTCTTGACCCCGACTCGAGGAGAATTGGGATTGAGAAGGAGAAGGCCTCGACTCCCGAATACACCTAACAACAGAAAGCTGCACTTGTCTTAACCGTCTACGTTCTAATTCCTCCTTGGTTAATATCGGTCTTGGTCCTGTTCTCGTTCTCCCCGCCATACCACCTTGCCCCACTCCCCCTGCCCCTACGCCAAAAGGGTTACCCATACCCATAGGATCAAGACCAGCATTCGCATTCGCAAACGCATATGCAAAACTCGGAATCCGAGTGAGACCCATTTCGTCGGCTAGACGACGGACACGGGCGTTTCTTGGGGCTGGGGCTGGGGGTTGGGGTGGGTGGGGGTTTAGTCCGGGTCCTACAGGTGCGCCCCCTACGTCTACGCCTGCACCCATCCCACCACCATGTCCTCCGAATCCATGTAGACCCGCGCCTGCCCCGCCATCCATTCCACCCATCCCAGCTGTACCCGCAAAATCAAACCCAGGACCAGGACCAGGACCAAAAGGAAACAAAAACGGATTAAACCCCGACGCCAAAGACGACAAATACCCCCCAACATTAGAACACTCAAAAGTATAAAAAGTGACGTATACTTTGACGAGGTTGGGGCAGAATCGGAGAAGTTGGTGGCCTGAGGAGTCGATTAGGAGGGAGGTGAGGGATGGGAGGGATGCAGGTCGGTCTAAGACTTTGTCTGCTTCATCTTTTGGCGGTGACGACGACGACGACGTCGTCGAAAGAATCCCAGCAAACTCGGGACTCGTAACCCCAACAATCTGCAGCGTCCTCAAATTGACGAGGTCGTTGACTAGAAGGGATGCGAACGCGTGGAGGGTTTTGGGGGATGTTGAAGGGGGAAGGGGAAGGAGGAGGGAGCTGAAGGAGAGAGTTAGTATGAGGACGTAGAGAACAGAGAATACCCACTGAATAGAACCCCCCAAATCTTTCTTTTCCCTCAACAACTCTATCAACGCGACCAATTCCCTCTCAGCACTCCCAGACTTGTTCGACCTCGTCGGTCCAGCGCCAAAGCCACAGACGACATTCTCCCAAAGCAAAGGCCTACACTTGTCTCTCAACTCTCTACACGTTTCGGACAAGGCTTTGAGGACGTGGGTGCGTTGGAGAAGGGGGTCGAGAGGAGAGGGCGGGGTCGTGGTCGTGGACGTCGATGGGTACGATGAGGTTGAGGGAAAATCAAAGGGGAATGGGAACGGTGATGATAAAGGATCTGGACCTTGACCTGGATTAGGTTGGGGAGGAGGAGAGTCGGGGACGTATGGGTAGTAGACTGTGGGGAAGTATGAGATGATTTCACAGATGATTTCGACGGCGAGAGTGGGGAGCCCGGTGTCGAGGTCGGCGTCGGCGTCGGCGTCGATAATTTTGTTAAAAGACATGTTGGTTTCGGGCTGCTCGTCGGGGGCATTCATCTTGAAGCGGTTCACGTTGTCCGCTTAACCAAGTTTTAACGAAAAAAAAATGAAGTCATAATGATGCCCATGCCGTCACCACATATGTCATTGACGGTTCCTGTGATCATCGGATTCATCGGAGGTAAAACTACCGGCCGCTTGTCCTGCGTTCAGGTTTCCTCTTTCCTCTTTCTACCCATCTTCGACGACACCGTGCCACGGCCACACGGTGCGGTTCCTCCGACTCGCTTTAGAGAGAGGCGTTTGTGACTCGGAGGTCAAATCGGGCAAATTTCATCCTTGGTACGTATGCCATGACTATCCTTCCTTGCGTGCCTTTCCTTCCAATACATAGTGAAGCAAGGTAGCCAAGACCTTGAATCGGGTCTCCGGACATGGCTGCGGACATTCGTGCAGAAAGAGCATGTCCCGATAGTCCATTTTTCTGTAGTACGGAGACAAATGAACTTTCGGCATCCTTATTGTGAATCCGGACGTATGGTCTATTTGGAAGAACATCTGTAACCATGTCCGGAGCCGCGATCTAGAAATGTTCCATGTTGGCTGTCAGATTTGACGGCGTCCTTCGCGCTCTGCCTCATCCTCGGTGTCACTGTCTTCCTACCCCCAAACAAATACCTCTCTCCCGCGCAGATCGACGTCGTCATTAACGAGCTCAAACGGTCCTCCAACTCATATCTTCTTCACCAATTTCACGTTTGTCTCTGCTTCGCAACCGGACCGACTAGCCAACAGACCCAGCAGCCAACGCAAAGCCCTCTTCACCTGTCATCTTACTTTGCCATTACCTCCTTCGTGTCCACCATCATCGTCATCGTATGACACTCACTCGTCTTCTCTGCGGCGATGTGACATGTCTCACCTCATGTATTCCGCTGTGCACTGGGAAGAACACCTCGCATGGAAGACAATCCCGCCACTGACAGACTCTGCCGCTTTTGTCATAGATCATACTACGAAATCCCCGAACATGTCATCTCCCCTACCTTCCCCAAATTGTCGCCTTGCGGTCATCATTCATGGTGAACCTGGGTATGGACCCAGTTTCCCACCGTTCTAAGTAATCAGCATGCTTTTGAACTTTTACGTTGCTGGATTTTTAACTGGAACCTTGTTTCCGACACAGCAAAGCTGCTGCATGACATCATCAGTATCTGGAAGGACAGGACGAACATGAATAGGAGTGTCTGCCTTGCCTTTACTTCCTTATTCTTACTCTCTTTGCTATTCTCTGGCCTTTATTGTTCTTTCTCTTATTCCTCTTTTTCTCTCTTTTTTACTCATTTCTCACTCCTGCTTTTCTGCTTCACCTTTCCTCTGTTTTTAAGTGTTCCTGTTTCCCTCCTCTTGTCTATGTACTTACTGCGTCTGTGTATGTACCCTGCCCATCACTGCTCTGACCCTTTGCAAAGTTGAGACCCACGTCCCCTGTCTCTGTGCTGCCCTATAGCGCTTCAAGGTGCTAGACGGTCTACCCGGGTATTCTCCAGGACATTGCCCCTATTGCCTTGTTGCTTGCCCCGCTGAATCAGCAATTGGTTCCACGGTTAGCTACTTCGCGCGTCATATATTGATGTATACTAAAAGTATCAGCAGCGGTGTATCAGCAGCGGTGTAATCTATCTATCTATCTATCTGAATCAAGGTCTTTTTGTAGTTCTCTCAATGGATTTGATCCAAAATATGTCTATTCGCCAATCAGATAGACTGAATACCCAAGTCATCTCGAGCTCAGGGAAAGACGACGACGACTCGAACACGTACACTGTGAAAATAAAAATAAACATCTAGACTCTTAACGTGAAAACATGGTGGGTTCTACTACCTACAGTCGAGTACTAGTACGAGTACTTACCACCATAAACCATAAACCTCAGCCCCAGCGCTCGCCGCTAGTCTATTACAAAAACCAAGCTTAAGGAATCAGGATGCCTCCGAGTCTCAATCTCAATCTCAATCTCAACCTCAACCTCAACCTCCTTCATAGTACATACCCATACCCAGGTCAATCCTCCCCTCTGGCCGATACGTATACCTCAACCTCAACCCTAAACCTTTAACCCTCAACATCTGAATCTTCTCCAACAAATTAAAATTAAAATCCACAAATAAGTTGAACTAACTCAATCCTGTACCCCCTTCAAGTTCCTCCATCCTCCATATGTCCTCGTGCCACCGTGACTTTTCTCAATCAATCGTACGCGTGACGGTCCTTTGTCCTCGTCCTCTTCCTCCCATACCTATACCCATACCCGCCCTCGGGCCTCAGACGGCAGGATCGGATGAATCGGGTCAAACTACCGGCCGTTTCTCATGCGTTCAGGTTTCCTCTCTCCTCTTTCTACACATCTTCTCAATGACAATACGACACCGTGCTACCAAGTACGGTGCGGTTCCTCCGACTCGCTTTAGAGAGAGGGGTTTGTGAGGGAAAATCGGGCAAATTTTCTATTCCTGAATCCTTGGCGCGTATGTCATGACTGCTTTGGAATATCCTTCCTTGCGTGCCTTTCCTTCCAATATATAGCGAAGCAAGGTATTTATGGACTAGACTGGGTAACGAAATTGTTACTATTGCAAATTGCAAATTATCTTGCCCGACGATCACGATCGCGATCGCAACCTGGCGGAATCAAATCCTTTTCTCCCGCCCGCCTCTTTCTCTTTCTTCCCCCCTTCTCGCCCATCTATTGCCCATTCTACATAGATCTTCTTTCAGAGTGTTTTCTCCCACACCTTCCAGATCCACATACACTTGACGTACGTCACCAAGTTACGCTCAACACGCTTTTACCGGGCACATGGTGTAGTTGGTTATCACATCCGCTTAGCATTCACTAAAAGAAAGAATTCTTCTGCGGGGGGTGCTGGGTTCAATTCCCAGTGTGTCCATGTTCAGCTGTTTGTAGATTGTTTTTTCTCTATTCCTGAATCCTTGGTACTCTTCCTTGCATGCCCATCTTTTTGCTACTCCTGTTACTCAGAGTATATCCCAGAAGAATGTATGTAAGGTGACTTCCGCGATGAATAGTATAAGTGTGAACGTAAGCGATGGGCAAATTTTACAAAGTCAAAGTTCTTAGTTGACCCAAGATACATGTATTTGGATCCGGATATATTTGCGTGGCCTCTGTAAGTATTGTTCGTTAGCCCCTGTGCCTTCAAATAATCAGGGTGAGTGCGCACGCCACATACATATTATTTTTGAGCATTTTTTGGCTATGACTTGGGCCTTCAGCGCTTCCACTTTGGCCTTCGTATCTTCAACAATGTGACAATGTCAGGATGGCCAGCAAGTAAATGGTGTGTAATGCAGATTATAGTGATGTGCTTGATCAAAAGCCCTTTAAAAATATAAAAATGTGTGTTGATTTGATAAAGACTCGTATACATACTGAGGCTTTTGACAATGGAATGTTCTTGGTTTCGTGGCATGGGTCTAGTACTTACACTATTTTACTGTGGGCCTGTGGCAGAGATCCAAGTCCAACTTGCACTAGAATTCTGGATCAAGGCTTAAGCGAGCGGCCGTGGAGACGTATTAACAACTTACAGTCTTATATTCTTTTGGTCATTCCCCACCTCCAAGCACGCACTTTGGAGGTGGGGAATGACCTAGTCTCTGAATCCACATGCTCATTGCTTGCTGCATACTCAGATCTTGATGCTCACAATTACAATTGACAGTGATACTTAGGGTATACGCATTGCACGTTTCCTAAGTAGTAAGCATTGACGTCTCCAACCCGGTCCGGGCAGTAGCAACGGCAACTTGGCAGCGACGTGCGCACAGTACACTTGACCGATAACTAGGACTATCTAGTAAGTACTACATATGATATCAACGTTCTCAGCTATGTAGAATCCGTTCAAGCTGTCAATCCAATCAGTAGTGTAGTTCCCACCAGTGCTCGACATTGGGGATCCATATGCATAACTAGGACTATCTAGTACTGATAGGTAACATGTATGATATATTGATGGATGTTCTCGGCTATGTAGAATCCATTCAGGCTGTCAATCCAAATTCCAATCAGTAGCTAGTTCCTGTTAGTTCCCACCAGTATTCGACTGTTGATATAAACTGAAACTGGGGATCAGATCAATAGTAACTTGAAGCCTCGTTTTCCTTATTTACAATGACTGACAGACCCACTCGAATAGCCTTGGTTACTGGTGCAGGTGTGTGTGTGCATTTCTTTTCTTTTCTTTCCTCTTCTTTGTTTTGCTGGTCTTGGTCTTCTTCTTGCTACTTACTAACGCTTGCTATTGCTAATCCATCCATCCATCCATCCTTCCTCATACCTCACACAGCTCAAGGCATAGGCCGAGCCATCGCCTTACGACTCGCCAAAGATGGAATACACGTAGCAGTCAACGATATTTCTACGAAATTGGACGACCTCAACTCTCTTTCGGAGGAAATTATCGCCATGGGCCCGGGGATGAAGAGCTCCGTGCACACAGCCGATGTTTCCAAGGAAGAACAAGTCAAGGCAATGATTGAAGGAGTGGTAGAGACTCATGGGGGTCTTGATGTTATGGTAGCTAACGCTGGGATAGCTATCTGTAATTCTTTCTTGGAAAGTGAGTCTGAGTCCAATCTGAGTCTACTTACTCGTTACGCGTCAGGGCCCCACCCTCCCCTCAGTCGCTATCGATTCAAATCTCGATTCGTCATTGGCATACTGATCCAGATCTTCTCTTCTTTATCTTTATCGGCAATAGCTACTGTAGAAGAATGGGACCGAATCTTCTCCATCAACGCTCGGGGTACTTTCCTCTGCTACAAGTATGCTGGCAATCAAATGGTCAAGCAAGGAAGAGGCGGAAGAATAATTGGAGCCAGTTCGATATACGGGAAAAGTGGAAGTAAGTACTTACCGCTGCCTTAACTACCTTGATATAGTATATGTTCTTTCCTTTCGTGGTGACTCATGCTATTTTGCCAAATTAATAATTGATCGTGATTGATTATGGGTTACTTAACATTTCTACTTTCACATAGACAGCGCTGCTGGGTGCTCAGCTTATGCTGGAACGAAATTCGCCATTCGAGGAATTACTCAAGCAGCTGCTGGAGAGCTAGGCAGACATTGTATTACGGTGAATGCATATGCACCCGGATTCATTGAATCTCCCATGAGTGAGTCCCGTCCCCATGTTGCTTTGCTCAGTCAATGCATTCGCTCGTGTTGTTACATCTCAAGTACTTTTTTTTTTTGTTTTTTAATTTGCAGCTGTACAAGCAGACAAAGCTTTGATGGAGAAGTATAATTTTGAATCAGGACAATTCATGGAAACTGTATGTAGATTTCACTCGTTTCAGCACGTACTGGGTGATGTTGGACCATGACTGATTCGAATTTCGTCATCACACTCCTACCTCCTACTCCTTGGACCTTTAGTACCGCGCATTAGCCCCGGTGGGGTACGTGGGTAAACCTGAAGATATTGCAGCATTAGTATCTTATCTTGTTTCGGAGGAAGCACATTTCGTGACGGGTCAGACGGTGAGTGAACTATTTGCTCTATTTGCGCATGTGCTTCGACTGCAGTGTTGACGTTCTGAGTGGTTGGTTGGAACAGATATCGATCAATGGAGGAGTTTTCTGTGACTAGTACTGAGAATTTGGGATGATCATACATATTTCTGTACTGTAGCAGTGTAGAATTGCTTGCTTATCCTTTCGCCACTAGTACTCCTGTCACTCGGGTCACTCATTATTCTAGTAGGCAAATCCATCTTATAATAATAAAGTGACATTAGAATCTCCAAAGTACTACTAATACATAGTAAAGCAAGGTATGTAGGACTGGGTCACGGAAATTGTGACCCAAATACTACTATTGCAAATTATCTTGCCCGACGATCACAAAATCAAATCCCGAATCATGATCGCGATCGTGATTGCAAGCTGGCGGAATCAGATCCTTTTCTCCCGTTCGCCCCTTCCTCTTCCTTCCCTCTTCTCGCCATTCTAGATCTTCTCTCAGAGTCTTCCTAGTCCCTCCTTTCAATCATACACCTTCCAGATGCACTCAGTGACGGCAGCAGGTTACGCTCTGCACGCTATTAACGGCACATGGTGTATTTGGTTATCACATCCACTTCCCTGACTCTCTTTAGAGAGAGAGAGCACAAAGGGTCAGTTCGGAATTTTCCGGGCCTGCTGGGTCAGGGGTCCGGGACCTTTTACCGGGTCAGCCAAAACTTCTGCTAGCAGCAATGGTGCCTATTGCTTGAGAGAGAGGCTTTGACACTAAGGTCCTGTGTATTGTTTAAATCAATATAACCACCCCTATATGCAGTTCAATAGCCAATACTTCCTAAATCATCCTCCAAGCAGGAATACCACAGTTATGAGTATAACACACCAAAATTATCATGGAAAGTACTGGGCAGCAGTAGTAGACCTTGACATCGTCCCAACCAGCGAAAAGTCCTTTACCGATGTAAGATGTTCACCATACATAGAGTACGATGGATTGAACCCCTTAACACAGCCACATACAGAAGTGTCTATGAAGGTGCCTCATGATGTTCCTGCAAGAAAAGGTAGAGACAGCATGCTCACCTATTGGAAACACATAGAAACAGGGATATATGAACACAAGAATGTCCTTGAGAACTTGCTAACAACTTACAAATATCTACTGAGATGTAGTGGCCTGGACACGGTTCTGACAATGATGAGCAGAAATACGGCAAGAAACTGTGATAATACCGACATATTAAGTCATCTACAGAAGGTGAAGAGCATAGACTGTGTAGAGAGGAGCGACGAGGCCTATACCGCCTTCTAGGCCCCTTGTCCTGGCAGACCCAGCAAGACCCGGAGTCCCGGAATGTTGAGTTCTGACTTGTCCTCAGAGAGAGAGGGCCTTGTGGGGTCGAAATGGATGCCATCAAAATTGGATTACTAAGGTCGACATTTACTCACACTTCAATATTGACTCTCGGTAAATTCCCGGACCGTACTGACATCTGACAATTGACTGCTGACTCACACAGGTGCAACTGCGTACCGTTGTTCTTTCCTTTCCCCTATCATCTATTGAAATATCCTGCTTTGGCCCTACGGAAGGTCAACCTCAAAAACTTTTCCACGGGTTCAAACTCCCACCCCTTTTTGTTGCCACTCAACCACCCACCCAAGAAAATGGATCCAGTCTCTTCTCAGCGTCTGTCTATGCTGAAACTCGGTGCACCCACTCTTTTAACCTCCCAAAATCTCTTTTGCAATTATTATGGCAAGATGCCCACTCCTTTCTACACAGTCCTCGCTGTCAACAACGTCGAGCTCGAGTTCCGTGAGACATAGCCACTAAATGTGACCCTAAGCCAATCAGCGCTCTGAGATTTCTTCATGTAGATGGCGGCTGGCAATGCTGCAAGTCTTGTTTTTGGCTACCAGAATACACCATCCCCTGCCACTCACACATCTTTCACCAAGATACGTCTTCAGCCACCCCGACAAAGTCCGCGCAACCGTCAGTGGAACTATTGAGTGGATTTATCATGATACTGCTTGGTAAGACCTATTGACATACTTTTCTTCTTCTTTTTTGTTTCTGGAGAACTAGTAGCATGACTTAGAATGGAATGAAGTCCTTTTTGTGAAGCCAACTGCCGAAGAATAATCTTTGCGGGTATCTACCTGAAGAATGTACTGCTACGAACTCTGGAAGTACTAAGGATCTATGTAGTACATGTTTCTCTCTGTGTAGTGCACTACTTACTCTCGCAATATACATACAATGTATTCTGTCATGTATCTCATCGATCTGTGGCTAGCAACTTTGTTCATTTTTCATGATTTTTTTTTGACAAGGGGCGGGAGCAGGGAGAGTCGGGGACTGCGTGCGCACTCGCAACGCGCTAAGAATAGCATAATCTTGAATAGATGGTTTGTTAGTTAATTAGTTAGATTACGCCGCTCCGGAAAAGGGTTCCGCGACATGCGGGTACTCTCCGTGGACCCAAGGGGGTCCGGACCGGGAAATCCCGTACCGGGGGTTGGTAGGTAGGTTCCTCTGGAGGAGGCGAAAATATTTTTTTTGACCCCCCCGAAAATGCGCCTTAGAACAATTTTTCGCTCACTGTTGGCAGTAATACATGTTGTTCACAATGCATCTAAGGTCTGATAATACTGCTTTGACCATGTTGCAGTCAATTTTTCGTTGAAGGTTCCGCAAAGCTTCTGACTAGCACAGCAGTTCAAATAATTTATGTAATCATAAGTCACATGCTATTGCTATATTAAGCAGGTAACCTACTATATAAGGAAGGTAAGGTAGGTAGGTTCCCTTGATGGGGGCGCAAATTTTTTTTCCGACCCCCGGTATAATTTAATTCTTTTTGGACCCCCTTGCGTGGACCCAAAGAAGGATACAGCGGGATACAAGTAGCTACAGTAGGGGCGAGCGTGAGGTAGACCTTCTACGTAGCTACAGGTTTGCAATTATATATAGTACATACATAGACAAAGGGAAAAGGAAAGGGAGGGGGGAAGGGGGAAGATTAGGGTAAGGGAAGGGGGAAGGGGAAGGTGAAATCTATTCTGTGTCGTCATCTGAACTATCAATGTCTGTGAGTGACCCAGACCTATCCTTCCAAATCACCACACTGTCATGGATGAATTTTGCCGTCTCGGGCACGAGAGTCCAATTGAATATCCAACTCCTGAGCTATGCGGGGGGTGCTGGGTTCAATTCCCGGTGTGTCCATTGCCATTAATGGGGTACTGTCTGTAGTCAAATTTTAGTTCTACAGCCAATTGCAAGCCTATCAAACTTGCAGATGAGTCTTTAGTACTTCTGCAAAGCTTCATCATGAATGATGACTGCATTCCAATTCCTATTCCGTTCAAGTTGATCAGTTTCACCCAGCGGAGAGCTGTACCCGAGTCATCTTGAGCTCAGGGAAAGACGACTCGTGCGACGACTCGGACATGTACACTGTAACACTGGAAATTTCAAACGAAAATAAAGACTCTAACGTTTGGAAAACACAGTGGGCTCTACTACCTACACTAGCAGCTGGATTGGGGTGGGATTCATAAGAGGTGAACCTCCCACCAAATGAATCGCGTTCGCGTTTTGCCCGAAAGTATTACAGTTAACGTTGTGGTAGAGGACTCGAAAGAATAAGGATGCCAATCAAATCAAACGGCGTGGCTATCTCACGCTAATTTCATGGGCAGCTGAAATCGGCTAGCACCTGAATACAACCTGAATCACTAAAGTGGCAAGTGGGCAGTGGGCGTGGCCGGGGCTAGGACTCACCGGAAATCGTGAACTACAGTGCACAGACCATTCTACGATCTATCAACTAATCTATATCGACTCCCCCTGACAGCTCAGTGTCACCATCCAAGTTCCAGCAAGGAGAAAAACTTACCGGAGCGTATATTCCCCGCGCTCCCGCCGTGGCTGAGAAGTTACAGAGTTGACATTTGCCAAAGACCCTAGGGCCACCGCCACGGACATGAAAAATGACACTGGCTCCTGGTTCCTGCCTCGCGTTGGATATGTAAACCGACGGTTTTGCATCTATTTGATTCCTCATGAGAACATAGACTTCAAGTAGTTTTGTATCAATATTTTTTGGGGGAGCACGAAGTTTGCATGAAGTGGAGAATTTGATGGTGAGGTTTGAACCAAGGTGTACCCAGAACCTTATTGCCTGATATCACCTTGGGGGGAGGGGGGGTGTAGGGGTCCTTATGACCCAAATGACATACTAGGTAATAAGTACCTGGATGGCCTGTTAAAGCCTTCCTTTCAGTCTAGCACTTGTTAAACATGTGAAATGAAGACCAAGGGGGTCCGGGCCGGAGAATCCCGTACCGGGGCTAGGTAGGTAGGTTCCCTGGTGAAGCTCTTAAATTTATTTTTTTTACCGACTCATTTGGAGCTGGCAAGCATGCTGGCGGGTGTCAATCTGGTGAGCTGTGAAGTTAAACACATAAATATATGCTCACCAGATGTTTTTTGACAATTACGCAGTATCTCTAAGCGCGAGCCGGGTAAGGTTCCGACTGTCCGGCAAAGCACAAGACTTGAGGTCATGTGCACATACTATATTTGGCAGGTAAATTCGTGTGAACTTACCTTATATAGAAGGTAAGGTAGGTAGGTTCCTCGACCGAGGCACTAAATTTTTTTCCGACCCCCGGTCGTTAATTTTTTTTTTCGGACCCCCTTGATGAAGACAAAAACAGTGTTCAGGCTCATTCTGTCAGCCGAGAAACCAAATATGTAAGGAGAGCCAGACTATTCCATTGTCACCATGTGTCTTGTTACACTGCATGATGGAACAAAAACAGCATGCATACATGATATGTATCACATAAATACTATTAATGGGGTAGATACCAGTGAAAACTATAAGAGACTGTGGATGGGTGGCCATGGGTTGAGGAAAGGGCAGATCTTATGTAATTATTACTTACACATCACCTTCCCTTTATAGCAGGAGAGGGGGAGGGGGGGTCGGGGGTCGGGCCTTATGACCAAAAATGAAGGTGATGTCGGGCAATAAGAAAGTGGGTACCCCTTGGTTGAACCGAACACGTTTGCGCTCGTTGAGTGTACATAACCGGTAGAATTGCCGTTTTCGACTACCTCCATGAACTCAAATTTCAAGCGGTGCAAGTCCAACAGTAAGCCCTCCTCAGGTACATTAATGTTGGTGAATACTCTGACCCCTAAAATATGTGCCTTTTCACCGCTTATCGTCGTTCTGAAATTTTGCCAGTGTAAGTATTAGTAAGGACTGCCATCAGCGTTCAAGTGTCCAACCGCAGATTTAAATTTACTGCCAGTACAAGTAATCTCAGTTCTAAAAAATGACACGCAGATTGAACGCACAATGGGTCCTCTACAGACTACGGCAACACTCTTCATCCGTTTGCATTCAGGTACCTGGGAGGTGTCAACAGTCCAAACCAGACTTTCTGTCTGCTTCATTTGGCAAGGATTGCCCAAACTGTCGCGATTGACCCTTGTTCTAAAAACGACTGTTTGTGCATCAACATCCAGCGCATACGTCCGTACATCATGTCCATCTGAGAAATCTTTCATGACACGATTTACTTACACTACCTGGCAGTTCCTGACCATGTCTGACTCCAAGATTGCTGTCATCATCTGCAAGCAAGAACCGGCTCATTCTCCCTTCCAGTAGAGCTGTGCACACTTCTAATTCCAGTTTGCCGCCTTAGCAATTACAGAATAGATTTTTCAGTATAAAAGCAAGCTCACTCCCCTGGTCCAGAACATTCAACAGGATATCTTCTCCTTTCTCAGTGCATCAATGGCAAAGTTCTTCTTTAGCAGTCTTCTAGCCCTTTCTACTGTAGCGGTATCCCTTGCTGGTAGAGCTACCCCTGTAAATATGCTGAACACAAAGGCCTATAATGAGAGTCCATGGTGTGCTGCACAGTATGCTCTAAGCTCAGGAAGGTCCTGGTAGGGGCTCGCAATCCAGCAGGAATCAGTGCTGGACACCGTAGCCTTCCAGCAGGTTTTCAGCATAATTATTCCTTATTTGGCAGCCTCAGATCTAGATCATCAGCTCCCTGTCCACTGTTCTCACCACTGTAATAATCGCTCGCATCGCGTACTCGTCGGTATTTTGTCGGTCAGCGGGTTCTCCGGCTCGGTCTCGGTTCTCTGGAAGCTCAGTTCCATTTCCCGCACCTGCTTATTGCGCCTGCCACCACCAGGTAGCCATATGTATTCCTTCACCTTTGACTACCAGACTCTTACATTTCCCATTAAACCCAACCTGAAATCAAAGGTTGACCTCAAGAGCTGCATTCTGGTTCAGAAGAAAACATGAAGATTAGGGGAAAAAAAACCCACCAAAAACCAAAAACATATAACAACGCACATACCTTGGTAGGTGCCGTCATAGTTTGGACTTGAATGATTAATTAGGAATCTGCCAGGACATCTGTTCGTACTGGCTTCTGCATCAAATGATATGCTGCAGCATATCCTCTGATTAGAAGCTTTACGCTGCTGCAGCAATGACTCTGATTACAGGGCCAAACTGCTGCAGCCCAGCCTCTTAATCAGTGTCGTGGTTTTCCCAAGGGTATGGCCTGACTCCCACCTACATATCATGATCGATGGGCATGCCAGCGAAGACAGTTGACGCTGTCATTGACGATGACAAACACCCTCTCATCGCTGTTGGACTAATTAGACCCCCGGTCTCGTCTGGCCTTTAAGTAAGATTTTCGGGCCAACGAAGACCCCTTCTGCCCATCTTAGGTTGAAGCACCACAGGTCTGTCCTTTTCTGAGCTTGCCGTTAAATCAATACTAATCATGTTGCCCACTGCGTATGTTGTCAGAGAACGAGAGTGAAATCATGTGCCAGGGGTGAGTCTGGCTGCAGAGCTGGGTGGGGAATACTCTTGGCCCTCGAGTGCGGAGTCCGAGTCTGGCAGGAAGAATAAGAGAAGGGAAAGGAGGAGAGCAGGAGAACAGAAGAAGGAGCAGTGTTGACAGGAAACTGACGGGGAACTGATGACAATGTGTCACGTGCATGTCAAGTGTGTCTTGACGCGTCTCGACGCGTTTGCGCAAAAATGCTACACTTTCCTGGACCGTCTCGTACTCAACTACACAATTTGATAGGGTGAATACACTAGGAGTAGTATAGACTACCTCCAGAGATATACATGTTCACTATGACTGAGAATTTTTGTGTATGATTGCAAAATTCCAAAAAGATTCAGCCAGGTCCTGCGCAATTGAACCATACCATAATGCATATGTCTTTGTGTCAAATGTCAATATATGCCGTGGGGTCTAGCAAGTTAGGTATAGGTTTGAGCTTTTGGATGATGTGCCTTTTTGAAGTTTTTGCATGCCAAGTGCTTGTAAGGCTTCCTGATTGCTAGAACCTATGTCAAATGCTCATTCTTGCACTCTTTGACAAAGGGAAACCTCGTGTATCCTGCATACAGAGGAGTCCCGATCGCTGATGCTGGCTCTGTCGACTTTAACAATTCACTCACCAATACGGACAGCATCGTTTCCACTGCTCAAATCGTCGATCAGAAAGGAGGCGCCGCCGGAGATGTTATTCCTCCCCCCCCTCCACCGGTTATGCTTACTGCGGTTGACGGAGACCTAGTGAATGTGACCGTTGATTCGCTAGTCGCAGATCAAACACAATCATCACCGACCAAACGTTCAGTGAAAGACTATGTCCAAATCTTCAAAGGCACTGGCACTGGTCTCAATGACTGGGATGGGTCAATCGAGGGAATCGGTTATCTGACATTCACCGTCATCGATAATTCGACATACAACGTCGATGCTTGTCTGAACTTTTGTGACAGTGTTGAACAGTGCGGTGAGCAACTTTTCTTAGTGCTAAAGTTCCGTTCACCTAATCAGATCTAATTTATCTCCTGATCAACTTTAGTATTCGCCAATCTATATTACGAGTTTAACAATCCTGGACTGGACTCTGGAGGATCTAACCTCAAGTGCGCTGTGTATGCGGATGTTCATAAGGCTTCCGAAAAACTAAATAGAGGTGGTCAACAACTCGCTCCTCCTCCAGCAGGTCTTACCTATATTCAGCAGAGTACCGGGTGGACTACTAAATCTCTACCGGAACCAAAAACACCTGATGGCTTTGAACTCGTGTTTGGACCTACGAATGGAGCAAATAACGCACCAGGGGTATGTCCGATTCCGTCCTCAACTCCAGAAGGGAAGAAAAAGCTGATCATTATTATAGTATATGGGCTTCGCATTCATTGATAGATACGACGTCCAAGCCTGCGCAGACCTTTGTGACACTCGTGGTGCTGACAGTCAAGGTGGAAACTGTCAGTATTTCAACATTTGGAGGGCCCTTGTGGATGGTGTCCCGACGGCATACACTTGCTCTATGGTGTGTCAGGCTCGCCTTCGCTGCATATCCAATTTCCTGATCAATTTGCAGTATTTCTTGGTCGCGGATAACTCCACCGCTGTGAACTTTGGTCAGTTGTGGGATAGTCTTGATGTCCTTCTTCATTTGACTGACCGCACTGCTTGCTCAGGTCAGGGTGACCTTGCCGTGTCAGAGTCTCGTGGATATCGTCACAAGAACGTCATCCCTGATGGTGGATTTGAAGGATTCAACTGTGGTACCAACATCACTGCTCCATTCTGCTTTACTCCTGGCTATTCCGCCTGGAATCTCCCCAGCTACTGGTCACCTTGATGCCTCCATCTTCGACTATGCGCCCTATGCCAGGACTGGCCACGGTGTGGCTCTTCTTGGCTCCGCATTCAGTGAAGACGACTTCCCTGGTACTCTGACTCCTGCTTCGAGCCTTGATACCGAAGCTGGGAAGACTTATATGTTGCAATTCTTCCATTCGAGTGCTTTTTCTGGTGTTGAAGGCGAGGCGGATGCATTTGTTGAGGTTCACTGGAACGATGAGATCATTGCTACGATAAAGCCCGGTTTCAGTGGTTGGACCTTTTACGGCTTCAACATCATTGCACGAGGCAATGATGTTCTGCAATTCCATGGAGGGAAAGCGACCTCTTATGATTTCCTGGATGCTGTGAGCCTCTTCCTCACTATTGGCTAAAGCAAGACAATACTCGCATTACTTAGACTCAACGACTTTGAAGAGTATCCTCGTCTATATTTATTTTTAGTATAATTACCATATTTGTACATACTGGCTAGTCGACGGTCATTAGTATTTTGTCCAATTGCAAATGGAACTAGAATCACGAAATTGGAAGTATCAATGGATAACTCTGCTAGTGTTCATCCTTCAAAACATGTTCAAGCTTCAAAACCCGTTGGGATTGTTTCTGTAACTTATTCATCTGATGATAGAGTGAGAACATGGGATGTTTCTACTGGACAGCAGATTGGAAAGTCATTAAGGGGACATGAAAAAATCAGTTTAATAGCATATTCATCAGATGGAAAGCATTTGATACCAGCCTCCAATGATGCTACAATTAGGATATGGAAAGTTTCAACAGGCAACCAGGTGAAATCTATTTCAATAAGAGGTGTCGAGTCAATATTCTCTGCTGGTTCATCAAGAAATCCTATTGCTCTTTCTCCAGATCAGAAATATATAGCAGCTGGAGACAATCAAAAGGTAGTGATTTATGATGCCAACACTGGGAAGCAAATTAAAGTAATAATTGGTCATACTCACCAAGTTTCCTTTGTGGTGTATTCTCCTGATGGAAAACATATAGTCTCTGCATCTGAAGATTTAAAATTAAGAATATGGGATGCAACAACTGGACAACCAATTGCCAAACCACTGGAAGGTCACCAGGCAATCATTACATCAGTAGCATACTCACTCAATGGCAAATACATTGCCTCAGCTTCCTGGGACAGCATTAGAACATGGGATAGTCAAACTGGACAAGAGCTTGGATGGCTTGCCAATCAAAGTCATGTACTCTCATTGGCATATTCTCCTGATGGAAAACATTTAGCTCTTGGAGCTACTGACAGCATAGTGAGGATATTGCATGTCCCAACCAAAAAATATCACTTAAGGCTAGATGGACACACTGATGCTGTTACCTCAGTAGCTTACTCTCCTAATTTAGCAACAACCTCAGAAGATGGATCAGTAAGAATATGGAGGATGAAAAAACAGACACAGCAGCCATGCAATTACTGTATATTTTTCACTTCTGGTGAACATGCAATTCATGATTTGCCACTTACTGATGGAACTTCCAAATCATCTAAGATGAAATGTGCTTATCTTGATCAAGATTCTGGCTGGCTCTGTGCTTCTAACGATCACAGACTGATTTTATGGATTCACCCTAGCTTACAGCAAGCCTCTCAAGATAAAAGCCAAGTCCTTACAATTCCACCAGATGCTGAAAATCACTTAGTTGAACTTGATTGGAACAATTTTGCTTATGGTACTTCTTGGACTGAGGGTTGGCTTAATCATGAACAGTGATAGTATATATATTTATTCTGTCATTTTCAACAAACTTGTGTGAACAGTCTTGATACTTTATGTCTACCAATTTTTATTTATTGTTCTCCCTTTCTTCTGAATTCTCTTCAGTTTGATTGTGCAAAGATTTCGCTTACATACTTACCTTTGTGATACATTGTGAACCAGTAAAAAGATAGCACATTAGAGCCTTTCTGCTACAATATATATCAAGATCCTTCATAAAAATAAGTACGGAATTAATGAAATGTGAAAGCAGAGTTAGTGAAAAATGAGAGCAAAACGAACGATTTTAGTCGATGTACTGCGTCTTAGAGTTGTTCTCTAAATATATTCCCAATATATTCCTAGCGGGTCTCCAAAAATTTGAATGGTTTGCTACTAAATAAAAGGCTAATATATATCGTAGCAGAAAGGCGCTATTGAACATACAATTATTTCTTTCCTTGATGCGTAGTCTACATCAATGGAAATATCTCCTTTGTAATAGTGTTTTGATGTATAGGTAGTATCAAAAATAAAATAATTTATTTAAGTATTCGAGGCTCCATGACTTCTAGAAACAAAACCGAGTAAGTACCTGAAAGCCTGTAAGTATAGTATATTATTAAAGTAGCAAGATACATGGTACGCAGAGAACTTGAAATTAGAAATACATAACAAGAATACTTACACATACTTGTACACTGACTCCAGAGCACCTGTGGAGACAGATCACTATGTTACCATTCATCCATGTTGATATCATTGACAAGTTAATACTTGGATGCTGTAATGAAGCAGCAACTATTTAGTGTAGGGTGACCAGTCAATAGAGCTCACCAAGTAGAGTGCTGAGTAGAAAGCTAGTAGAGCTTAGATGCGAGTTGCTTGAAGAGCAGATAGAACTAGATATTGTTCTGTAGTAACTACAACTTTACAGAGAGCTTTTATACTAGATAAAGAGCATATAATTACTAATATCTACATCATCCATGGACATACTTAGAGACTAAGAGGATATTGCCATTGGCCATATTGCTATCTACAGAGATATCACTACATAGTAAGAGATAAGAGTAATGTCTGGAGAATGTCCTGGAGGACTAGCCATACTTATAACTACATAGAAGTTTCATAATAACTCCATATAGAATCATAGTTACTATACATGGAAGGTCTATATTTCAACATGCCAAAGTGGTACATGAGTTACCTGGCTGTAGACATACCACTGTCACTCTACGAAATTTTGGGTGAGCCTGATATAGACGACATTGATATCCCCAGATTTGGTCCAAACGATGAACCCTCGAGCTCAGGTTTGCACATTGTCACCCAGATGGAGGGAGTCTCCCGCTTGAATGGCATTTTTTCCCAGTATCTTGAAGAAGACATTACATATATTGATTGATTTTAGTCAGTCATTCCTTGTCAAGCCTGAGCACCCTGACTCTGAGCCTGACAAGAACCACGCATCCAGATTCAGTATCCCACTGCACTACCACGCTCCCGAAGGAATTCTTGATTCTGAGGAAACGACTCGGAGCGCTAGCTTTGCCTCAGGCATCTATGCATTGGGTTGCCTTCTTTTTTACATCCGAATGGAGGCACCGTTTGATGTGTTTTTCTACAACTTGGATTTCATTCTCAAATAAATGGTTGAAACTCTGGAAGAATTACCGGATCCTTGCTGGAATCAATGGAATCCAGCAGGTGGAAAGAAGATATGGTTCGATGACGAAACTGGTGAACCTCAGTCTCAGGAAGAACAGGAATTGGATGGGAACAGAATTACTGCAAAGGACAACTCTGCTTGAGCAGTTAAGGAATGTTTGGATGAGCCACCTCTTCAGAAGAAAGATGAAGGACAGATGATTGAGAAGATGGAATGATGATGGAGGATAGGAAGATTGAGTTTTTCAGGGATTTGTTGAAGATCATGCTAAGGTATCAGCTGGAGGTGTTTTCGTATGGCACTGGAGATCGGGCTTAGCATGATAAGTACTTGCAGAATTTGTGTTGTTGATTAGTGCCATCTTTGGTTTCGTTTCCATCATGGAAACAGCTGCATCAGGAAAACCATCCAGAGATAATGGACTCATAATTATTCACTAATTCTGGTAATCTGGTCTGTCAGATAATTACTCTGTAATTAGCAGAACTATAGTGAACTTATCTTGTTGGGAAACCTCGAGTCAGACCATATCTATACATTAGGATAATTAGACAATCGATAGTTAGATCACGAATCCCCAAGTTGACATTACTTGGACATTACTTTTTCCATACTGTATATACTATATGTGTACGTCTATGTGTGCTAAGCTAATCTACAGTATGTATGTATATCTCGAAATGGGTTCAGATAGAAAATAGGACATTGATCTAGAACCTGCTCACAAGTCCACTCACTTGGAACTGCTCCACCCCACTTTGGAAACAAATGTACACTCTGCTTGACTGTTTGCAATGGAACTACAGATGCACTTGGAGTACTGTCCCTAGCCATCTCTGGTTTCACTCGATACAACCCTGATGATGCATCTGGGTGGGTAAATTTAGAGAACCACTCGACGTAAGCTAGATGTGAAGGAGGCTTGACACCGCAAGGAAATAGCTTGTCCCAAGTATGTTTGGGAATCGAGAATATGACCCTGACATGGCCAACTCATAATCCTAAATGTACCAAGAATATGAATGTATCATTAGTTTAGCAGAATTACAAGTACTCACCATCTAGGTAGCCTTTGTTAGGATCATTATCCTTCTGTTGAATGAGTGCAGTGTTGAATTGCATGCTCTGGGATACCCAATTCTGGGCATTCATTTTACGCAGTTGGGCCTTGAGTACATCAAGAGTCATGTTGCCATATAATTCGGGATTTACAAACTTCACCTTGCTCCAGACGGGTACGCTTGTGAATGGAAGTGAAATGAACTGTCCCATCTCCTCAACCTCTTGCACCATCTGACCGGCACCTCTCCATTGGGCAATGAACCTCATTAAAGCAGGATAAAACTTGGTTGCACCATAACCTCGCAGAGTCAAATCTTGAAGTTTTGAAAGAGTAACAGATTTCACAGTGGGAAACTTCGTGATGGTTTGCTCACAAGGGCATAGAAGGTCAGATACAAGCCTCGGAGCTCCAGGGAAATCAAATTGTTCTCCTGTAGTGGTACTTGAGGCTGGTGTGGTGTTAGGAATGGAAGGTTGTGTGAGCCTCCAGGCAATGTAATTTTTGTGATGGATAATCGTTCCAACCATTTTGTCATCTGCACATACTTGTCCTTGTGATTGGAAGCATGATATGCATCCTTTGCAAAGTCTATGTGAAGCTGTTCTGTGGTTTCAGTGTTATAATCGTCCGTTGTCCCGAAGTATTTGATGGCGCGCGTGTAATGGCATAGGAAATGGATTTTTGGGAAATTGAAATGCTCTTGCATGCCAAGGTCCAGGAAGATAGATTTGTTCTCATGGAAATTGTTCAATGTTGCTTCAAGGGTAGAAAGAGAGTCATCCATATGTATTGGATAACAGGCGAGGTAGAGGAAGTCCAGGAGTGAACGAGTAGCAGTGAGTAATGAGCGGCTTTGTTGAGGGGTCAAAGACAGTGTGTCAATGATAAGCCTGAGAAGCAGAGCACATATCTGCTTATGCTCAGCACCAGTGATGCCCTTATGGAAGTTTCTGATCCCATGGTTGAGTGGCAAACAACGAACCCGTGCATCAAATTCATCATCTCCACAAACTGTGGTGAGCCAACCAATGAGATGCTTCATCACTCCTTGGTAGAGCTGATGAAGAATATCAGGTGTAATGGAACGGAAGATGTCGGTATATGGAAGATCCTCCCAAAATGGATGCTGGACAGGTTTGACACAGGCCTCCCCACAATTTTGCCGCCATTCATCTGACCCAATCTCCTGTGTCACTGCGTCCTTTGCTTTCCAGAAATCACGGTAAGGAGCGGGGCATGGATACTCTCCCAGCTGATTTTTGGAGCATTGGCATGATGCACAGTCACCGGTATATGTACAAATGACCAGTGCCTGCTCCAGGTAATCACCAACATAAGCTGCGAGAATGGGATGACATCACCACTTTACACCATCACTGCTCTGCATAGCAACTCCATGTTTTCCAGCCTCCTTCAGGGGTGAAACCATGACCTTCATGGATGCATGAAATAAGTTGGCTAGTATACAACAATGGGACGATTTATTCTTGATATGGTCAAGTTTTGTTGTCGGAAGATATCCAAGAATCTGACCCTGCTGAGAAGGCTTCCGATGAATTTCCTTGGGTAGATTGCTGATAGTGAGATAAACAGGGTATGCTGTCTTGTTTCGAAACAATGTGGAAAGAATGACTGGCACCACTATAGCTCCAGGTTTCTCTTTCTCAAGGTCTTTCTGTGATAATTTTTAAAAAATGTACAAATTAGTATATCTTACTCTAATGTACATCCATTGGAAAATAGCTTGAATATGTACCTGAGTACTCCACCACCATCTACCTGTATACATGTCATGATACAGGCCACATGTCCTATCCACATTGGAATAATGGTGCTCAGGAACAACACATAGATATTGTGCGTGCTCCAGTGATCCGTATAGGGCCTGGATACACTTGAGGATATCATGCTTGTAAAGGGCAAATGATTCTCCACCAATTAGGACTTCTGTCTGTGTAAAAAATGGTCTCTGAATAGGTATCTCCTTGTTGATGACTTTGTTGAGGTCTTCACTGTTACGGTATGATAGCCCTAGAGCATCTTGCACCTGAAACAATAAATGTGAGGGACACACTACTGATAAAATATACATCACTTACTCCTTCAATACTAAGAAGATCTGAGAATGCTGTAGACCCACTTCCCCGCATTTTTGCCCAATGAGCAACTTCCCAGTCCATGCAGGATGCAAACGGCACCCACATATTCTCGTCACTACCTGGAATATTAGATTGATATTGCCAAAAACCATCAGTGGAGTCATACATGAGCTGGATTGGGTTGGAATCAGGTAGAGGAGCACCAGCTCGACCTCCAAATTCCTCTATATATATTTTGTCACAATGAGCTGGTAGAGTGCGCAATGGAGATGGTTTGGGCTGAGATAGAGGGGAGTCATCATCAACATCCATGGCATTGACAACAGTGGCATGTGGTCTTGGTGGTTCATGAATTGGCTCATGCTCGGGAGCTTCAGCTCCATCTTCCTCACCATCTTCGTCAGCCTCTGCACCCCCAACCCCTTCATCCTGATCACTGTCTGGATCCCCTTCAAATCCAGGGAAGTCACTGCTAGTGTAGTTGGTGCCATAGAAGTCACCCTGAAATGTGACGAGTGCAGGCTCTGCAGCTGTTGCTTCAGGTACTGGTGGAGATTGAGATTGGCGCTGCCTCTCAGGCTCATCACGGTGTGGAGCAAAGCGACTGAGGCGAAGTTGTTGAGCACGAACCTCCCCAGCCTTTCTGCAGTCTTCATTTGAGCTTTTGAGGAAGTGCTGTACCAGATGACCACTGTGATTCCAGCTTTCACAGCAGTTTGGACAAGAATAGGACATTATCAATGAGTTGAGGGTGAGGGATGGAAAAAAGGTGACAAAAACATGTTTTTATAGATGAGATTATGGATGAGATTACTGATAATTAATATAATTGAACAAAAGGTGAAGTAAATTAGTCTTAGGGATATAAAACTGACCAAATTTTACTGCAACAAGGCATTCCTTCCTTTCTTCCTTCCTTCCTTTTGTTTACAGTATCACTCTTGTTATCACATCTCTATAATGTCCACATCATGGGGCATTCGTGCTAGTAATCACCTCAAGCAGGACAGTATGTCCCAAGCTGCTACTGCTCAATCTGTGGCAAAGCCAAAGTGCAAGAATACATCAGGAGGCGAGTATCATTATGAGTTCTGTATACCACCACTCACCAAATTGCTGATGCAGGTGAAGCTCCTCCAGAGTGCCATCTACAGTCAATGCCACTGCTTCCAAGTCAAATAAAGTGAGCAGCAAGCCTGCAGCAAAAGTCAAAGCCAAATCTATTAGTCAACAGGGCACGAGTCACCTTATACTTAGCTTTTCTTTTTTTGAGGGACTGATATTTACTTTGCAGAAAGCTATGCTCCAGCCTCTATCAGTGAAGATGAGGTTGAAGTCAAGTCTGAAGAAGAGATAGGTAAGCATTTGAGTGCCACAATTGGCTTGTTTTATATTCATTACTGACCTTTCTCTCACAGTTGTTGTCAAGCACAAAGGCAAGGCCAAGGCTTCAAAAATAGTTCCCGAGTCATTCGATGAGCACAGTAGTTCAGATGTAAATGAGGACAAATCACAGTCTGAGGAAGAACCTAGTGATGACAATGATGTGACTTGCCTTTTTGAAAAAGAAGTACGTCTTGATAAAGCTCACTTGTCACTTGTGCTAGGCTCCCACTATTGTTGAAGATGTTTCTTCAGGGCACAGTATGCGTTGAAGTCATTTGTTTGTTTGGCTTGTCTGACATGTGACTCTGCCAGCTCATCAGTGCCATTCCTCCAGCCGTAGTGCATCCTCTGCCTTTACCAGTGACCTCCCCCTTGAGACAGACTCCTTCGATGCTGACAATGAAGATTCCACTTCTATGGCTCAGCATAGCGACCTGGAGAATGATTGGGACATGGCTGATGTACAACCGGCACCGCAGCCAGCCAAGGTACTTCCTGAACACCATCTCATGGCTTGTATAAACTGATTCATTCTTGAAGAAGAGACGTGCCCCCAGCTCTGAAAAGCGAAAAAATAGGTTACAGGCAGAGGTATGTCATAGATCATCTTCTTTTGCTAACCTATATTCACTCCCTATAATGCCTTCAGCTTCCTCAGGTCGTCGATGTGGTACCTGCAGCCTCTGCTCCATCAAGCTTCAACACAACACTTTCTCCTCTTTCTGCTGCTGTCATAAATGGGATTCTCACAGCTGGGACTACTCCTAGGGTGTACCTTCTGCACACAGAGATCACTACAGTCTTGAAAGGGCACACAGCCCAGCTATCTTCTCTTAGCTCTCAGACAAAGGTTGTCTGTCCCTTCATTGGTATCACCATCAAAGAGGGTAAGCTTATGATGTTGACTAATGCCACCTACTGTCCGGTCAATGAAGAAATCAAGAACATTTCAGTCACTTCCCTTTTTGTTGCTGCAGACAAGTTGAAGCTGACAAGTCCCAGGGACATTTGTGACCACTTGGAGCACGATGATGAGAACACCTTTAGCAGACCTCTGGCTTACTATGTGTGTATCTTATCATTTCTTTTTGGTATACTTACTTGTGACTGATTTTTCTAAAACAGTGTGGCCAGATTGGCCTCAAAAGAAAAGACTTGAAGCATACCCAGATTGCCACTGTGTTGGCTGCATATAGCTTCCAACACAATGCCATTTCTCGTTCCCAGGCACAGAACATGGTCATCACCTATACATATCATTACGCTGAGCTGCCTGTTGGTCTTCTTTTTATTAACTCTTTATGGTTTTTCCATCAACTGATGCACGTTCCAGTCAGGTGCATATGATCCTTCCAGGCCTTTTGAGCATCCAGCTCTTGCCAAGTACATCAGTGCCATGTTCTTTGGGACTCACGCCTATGCCAGCATGTTTTCAGGTCTTCTTCTGCAACCAGACCCAAGGAGCTAGAGCTGCCAAAGGCTTTGGTTGCTATTAGTGTCGCAGCTGTAAGAGTGTTTCGTTGTTCTCTTCTTTGAGTTTTTCTCTGACCTCCTTTACACCAGCTTCACTCAATCCTCTCTGACTTCACCCGTCAGTGTAATGAGAACTTTCCATCAAGAGAGCTGGGTGGTGTCTGGAAGTTGGCGTTGGCTATTCTCGACAACATCAAGAAAGTCAATAGGGTCCGATACCACACGCTAATGCATCAGCTCTATCTCGATACTTTGTGAGTGTCATTCCATACTTTTATCTATCACATTTCCATTTACTATGTCATTATGTAGTGGTAGTCTTCCATCAACTGGCAATTCCTTAAGCAAGGACCAGATATTTAACACTGTTGACTGGGCAGCTTTTGCTGATGTTCCCGCTGCTGACGCTCATACTGATAAGTCAGGTTTAGTCATTACTAAAGACTGGCACGAGTCCGAGTCTTAAATGAGTACCTGCAGGTTGATCCGTTGATTTACCCGCAGGTCATGGGAACTGCAGGTCCAGGTACCTGTTTCCCACGGGTCACTGACAGGTTGCGGGTCAGGACTTTGGGTGCTACAGGTACTTGTGCAGGTACCCTGCACAAGTACCTGTCCTAACTAAGTACTGGGGTAAAGTGCCATCGCTTCGCGTGGCAAGCTACGAGGCCCTCAGATCGGGGGAGGAAGCAAGGAGGAAGACAAGGAGCACCCTGATGCTGCCTACGCTGCCTTGGTTATGCATTTGTCCGAGGAAGCCGTGAACGACGTCATGATGGTCTCGACCATGATTCCACATGAGCGCTTGCCGAGCGCCAACGAATAGGGGTGGGAGTTTGAACCCGTGGAAAAGTTTTCGAGGTCAACCTAAGTTAACTCAGCCTAAAGGCCTCGTAACAAGATGACTCTATTATTATTTGAATATAAATTATATTATTCAGGAAGTACATACACCAATCTATGTATGACTACGGGTACACCTTACTGTTGAAAGTGAAGGTGTAAGTGTAGATGATGTTCGCTCAAAAAGTCCATAGCTCACCCGGACATGCTCGGATCGCTTTGAAAATGCCAACATCAATTTGGACATAAAGTTCACGTCAGAAACAGGCCCCACGCAAGTTCTAGCTATCCGCAATGCTAAAATGCGAATGGGCTTTGATGAACTTGGCTCTTTTTTGTTCAAAAAGTCTGTAGTTCGCCCGGACGTGATCATATCGCTTCGGAAACGCCACCAATCGATTCGGACATAAAATTCACGTCAGAAACAGGCCCCACGCAAGTTCTAGCTATCCGCAATGCTAAAATGCGAATGGGCTTTGATGAACTTGACTCTCTTTTGTTCAAAACTCTGTAGTTCCCCCGGATGTGATTATATCGCTTCGGAGACGCCACCAATCTATTCTGACGTGAAATCCACGTCAGAAACCGGCCCCACGCCAGTCCTAGGTATCCGAAATGCTAAAATGCGAATGGGCTTTGATGAACTTGACTCTTTCTTGCTCAAAAAGTCTGTATTTCGCCCAGATGTGATCAGATCGCTTCGAAAACGCTACCAATCAATTTGAACGTAGAATACACGTCGGAAACTACCCCCACGCCAGTCCTAGCCATGCAAAATGCACTGACGCGTCCGTATTGTTTGCCTACAGCCTGTGTCCAAGGCTTTAGGTAAACACAGCGTGACTTCGTTTAATCGTGGTTAAATTATTTATTTAATATAGTCTAATTGCGAGTACTTCTCAGAGTCTCGCATTCCTCATTTTCACCGTTCCATCTTCTACTCAGGTAGTTCCTTCCTGTCCCAGTAATACCCATCTCATCTACATCTTGTAGCTCCTCTGGTTTGCACATCAACACAGTTTCACCGTCGAGATCAAGCCTTCCTTACCAACGGTTTGTGATCTAGTCAAACGCTAGTGAAACTGTTGGTCTCCTTTTACCGGAGGAGGTGGTGAAAATGTTTAACAGGTTGAATTCACGCAGAAAGGTAAAGGATTTGGACAGTAGTGAGAATACAGAAGACAGTAGTAGTGGAGATGATGATGAAGGGTTGTAGTATTATTATATATTATAAACTTTTATTAAACCGTTAACTTGGTGTTTCCTTGGGTTTTCTGGCAGATACCTGTAGGTATACCTGTGAGTACCTGCAAGGACTCGTTGGATACAAGTAACCTGTGACCTGCAGGTATATGACTTGCAGGTCAGGTACCTGTTTCCCACGGATCTCAAACAGGTCGCAGGTCACTATTTTGGTGCATCAGGTACCTGTCTACGGATCACAGGTAAAACCTGACCTGGACTCGTGCCAGTCTTTAGTCATTACTCCTGCCACTGCCACTACCACCTCTACTACTGTTGCTCCTTCTACCACCACTTCTTCCTCTACTCAGGCTACTATCACTGCCTCATCTAACTAATCATTATTACTCATGTGTTGGTCACTTGTCAGTCTCTCATCTACTTCTATCACTTTCCCACTTCCTCAGCTACCACTATTGCTCCCTCATCCTTTTAATTAATATCCCTCTCCTCCTGATTTCTCGTATGGTTCAACCCATCATATAAATGATTTCATGTACATACTACTTCAACTAGTCTACTTTCACTAATTATATCTAATGTTCACTGTAAACCATTGAGCTTGAGTTGAGATAACTAAGATAATTATGAGAAATGCTTGAGGTGAGCGCATTTCTCAACAGTGAAGTAATTATAATAGTTCTTGATAATCTTGAATATGTCGCTGGTCTATGATCATAATATATTTGCTGTAGTTGTTCTAATTACCAGTAAGTCAGGGAGTCTATCTAGGGACACTACAGAAATAGCATAATTATCCTGTTGCAGTACTTTCTGCGAATTAGTGAAATTTACAGGGTTATCATAACCTTACTAGTTCATTATCTTTGGATGGTTTTCCTGATGTGGCTGGCTTTGCTAACTTCATACATGGACAACTTGAAACTTCAAGCCACGGCGCTCGTTACTGTGATCCATTTTTGCAGGAGCTAGCAGATGAATAGATACCTACGTACACGTCCTGGCAGACTGAGTAAATACTGAACACAGATTCTCTCCGTCTGCTTGCCTGCCCAGACATAAGTACTTACGCGTCGTGGCGGCACTGGGCAAGACGTAGTACAAGAGGTTCACATTCCAGAAGTTTTCGGTTATTTTTTTTCCTTCACCGTTCGTAGCAGTTCGTAGCAGGTCGAGATCTTTGTTTGAAATGTCGATCACGAAGACGCGTCATTATTCAGCTTGGCAGATTCCAGAAGGAGTGAAGAAATTCTGAGTAAATGAGTCAAGCTAGTACGTGTATGTAGTTATTGATGAAGAATGTAAAACTAGTAGAGCCAAGTTCGCAGCGTGTTGGGGTTGGAGAGTTCGAGGTTGGAAATGGAAAGAGTTTTTTTTTTAGTATTGGGGAATGGCCTTCCCCTCTTAGTAGCAAGTCTTCTCAATTTCAAGATCTTGACAGCCGTGTAAGTATTTGTAGCAGTAGAAGCTGTGTCATTGGTTAGTGTCTTTTCGTTCGTTGCCATCGTAGCAACCTAGCTGGCCTCGCTGACTTACTACATGCATGGATAAATTGAAACTTCCGCTTGTTACTCTGATCCATTTTTGCAGGAGCTAGCAGATGAATAGATATCTACGTACGTGTCCTCAGTGCAGCATTGAACATGCACCTCTAGGCTTGACACTGTTCCTCACAGTCCAGCGACTGAATAAATACCAAACACAGATTTTCTCAGTCAGCTTGCCTTCCCAGACATAATAAGTACTTACGCGTCGTGGCGGCACCGGGCAAGCTCGACCAGGGACTTTGCTGGAGCTAGCAGATGAATAGATTACGAGGCCGAATGAAATGAAGGTGAGTTCTTTACACCGCATGTGGCTATGTCGAATCGTACCCTGCTTTTCCGTTCACAAATTCCTAAAACTCCCGAGCTTTGGAACTGTGATTGCCGAGGTATGCCGCGTCAATGCCGCGTGCTTACTCATCAGTCACCGCTTCCTTCTGTTCCTTCGTGAAAGCCCACCGAAAGCTCCCAAACGATCTACGTCTAAGGTATGTGCATTGTATATGGTATTCTTCATATCATAATCTTTGTATATACGTCAAAAAATCGAAATTTTTCCCATGTTATCAAAGGAAGACGTCCGTAAAAGGCCTCGCAGCGACGTAGAGACTCCGTATCACTATCTACGTCGCTGCGAGGCCTGCGATGTTCGAGCTTGAGTACCCTGAGGTGTCGGGGAACCTCTTTTATTTCGTTTAGGTGTTTCTGCATTTTCGACCCGCGGAAGCATTACGCGTTCGGGTCTTAGGATAGATCCAGGCAAATGTACCGTACATTGTAAAAAGTCCTGATTTCGTGTACTACAAGCTGGGTGGGGTCCCAGGGAGGGTAAAAAGTATAACAATAATATGTACTTTATCATTCTGGCTAGTGATGGCCTCGATCTTGCTACGCCTCGGCGATGGCCCACACCCCTTTCATACCTACGTACATGTCCTTAGTGGCAGCATTGAATACAGGCTTGACACTGTTCCTCACAGTCCAGCGACTGAATAAATACTAAACACAGATGTTCTCAGTCAGCTTGCCTTGCCAGACATAATAAGTGCTTACGAGTCGTGGCGGCACCGGGCAAGCTCGGCCAGGGAGTGGTACAAGGGGTTCAAGTTCCCGGCTATTTTCATCGAGGCCTTTGTTTGAAATGCCAATATGATTACAAAGACGCGTCAGATTCCTCGGCTTGGCAGAAGCTTGGCATAAGGAATGGAGTGACTTAGAATGAGTAAAGGCCAGTACATGTATGTAGTTATCGATGTAAGAAGTTAAGAACGTAAAGCTAGGGAATTGTATCTATCTATGTATCGCAGCGTGCCCGTTAGACCGCGTGATCCTGCGGCCAACGAGACACCTTGTCAACGAACCCTAGGGCCGCTGATCATGGGTGGAGATGTTAGGTACAATATTTTCCGGCCTACAAATGAAATCTGGCCATCAGACCCCCAATTTATACGAATTTAGGTCACGGTTCGGCTCGAAATGTTCCTCTGGAGCCTTTGCCGACCCAGGTTGCCCAGAAACCGCATTTCCTGGCGTTTTTGGCGGGTTTGCTCCATAGTCTTGCCTAGAAAGACCCGACTATTTCCCCAGTGAACGACATTCACGGTGACCAACACCCTCCCCAAACTCCAAGACGTCGTTGATCGCATCCTTAGACGAATATCGCCACAGGGTCCGCCTGCGGCGGACAGTTTTATACGAATATTCGGAACCTAACATTCCCACCTATTATCAGGGTTCTTGTCACTCTTTGGGATCGGAAATGGTCAAAGCCTTTTGGAGTAAGAACTTGCTACTTAAAGGTAACCGTACAGCTGTTGACCCCAGATCGCGTTCCTTTTTTCTTCCCCGCTTGCCCGGTGCCTCGTCAGTGACTAGCCACTTCCCAAATCATCATCATGTCCTCAAACCCTGAAGTCATCACCATAAACCTCGACACACCCCTCTACAAAGGTTCCATCTCGCTCAATACAGGCCTGTTTATCAACGGAGAGTTTGTTAGACCCCAGGAGAGTCAGGATGCGGGGAAGATTGAGTGAGTACTACGAGGTATTTGGTGTCAGATTATTTACTTTGTTCAGCATAATCAATCCCTCCACATCAAAACCCATAACCTCCGTCCACCTCGGCTCCTCCCTCGACGTCGATATCGCCGTAGATGCTGCACGAAAAGCGTTTAAATCAACTTGGGGTCTACACGTTCCGGGGTCTGTTAGAGGTCAAAAGCTGCAAAGGTTGGCAGAGTTGATAGAGGAGAATCTTGAGGAGATTGCTGCGTTGGAGGCATTGAATTGTGGTGAGTCTGATGGGTACTATTACGCTTACTTTTTCTGGCTCGGAGGAAGACGAGTCTTACGATTTCGATGAGCATTTGGCAAATTCTTCTTTCATTCTTCCTTTTTTTACGTGCTTTGTACTCAACCCCGATCGTTCTCTCATTCTAGGAAAACCCTTCGCTCAAGCCAAACAAGAAATAACCATCGGCTGTATCGCAACGCTTAAATACTACGCTGGGTGGGCTGATAAGATTCACGGAAAGACGATTGAGGTGCGTATGGCTATGGTATTCGATATTTAATGAGAACTGATGTTGAGGGTGTTTGAATAATTTTTACTAGACGAGTGAAACCAAAATGGCGTATACGAGAAGAGAACCATATGGTGTTGTGGTACGTTTCTACATTTTTACGTGCCTGTCCCCTCGTTTCGACTTGACACTGCTTATGCTGATTCATCGCGTATTTGTCTACTTATACTAGGGAGCGATCATCCCATGGAATGGACCTTTGGTATGTGTCACGACGTGTTCTTGCGTCGTTTTAAGCTTCCAACCTAAATCATCACCTTTAATTTGTAGGCAATGTTCGCTTGGAAAGTCGGTCCTGCAGTTGCTGCTGGGAATGCTATCGTTCTCAAGGTAAGCATAGGCTTACCCAGCCCAATCAGTTCTGTCACGCTTGAACGCTACTACGTTTCTAAGTTGATACTAATGGTACCTACTCACAATTTCCGAATTTTGTTTTGTTTTGTCTCGTCATGATAGCCTTCTGAACTTACACCCCTAACCGCGCTCCGGGTTGCTTCTCTCATCAACGAAGCTGGATTTCCGCCAGGTGTGATCAATATTGTGAATGGATATGGTACGTGCTTACTTGACTCATTTACTACCAAGTTTACTAACTCTCCTTCTAAACCACTCTTTCCACCCCTCTTCCTCATCCTACCCCCACCCTACCCCTCCTTTACTCCTGCTTCACCATCCCAGGCCCCACCGTCGGCTCCTCCCTCTCCTCCCACCCCCTCATAACCAAGATCGCATTCACCGGGTCCACCGTCACCGGCAGGAAGATTCAAGAAGCAGCAGCGAAATCGAATCTTAAAGTCGTCACGCTCGAACTGGGTGGAAAAAGCCCGAATATCATATTTGATGATGCAGATTTGGAACAAGCGATAAAGTGGGCGGGAGTTGGGATTTTGTGAGTAACAGGCTTTTCTCTTTCTCTTGTCAAGTTTTTGCCCGACCCGACCCTTGGAAACCCACTCGGGTCTGGTTCTGGTTCTGGACTCAAGCTAATCGGACGCATACGCGTTTCCATAGCACCAACATGGGTCAAGCATGCTGCGCCGGCTCTCGTATCTTCGTCCAAGAAGGCATCTATGACGCGTTCATCCAAGGATTTACAGCCGTAGCTCAGCATCTTCAAGCAAATACTGGTGACCCGTTTTCTTCACCGAATACGTTGCATGGGCCTCAGGCGAGCGAGGTACAGTATAAAGTGAGTAGTTTGGGTTATTCGTTTAGTGTCGATCTGGATGAGGGTCGATATGATATGATACGATACGGTACTGATCAATCTCTTGAATCTTCGATATGTTTGATATAGCGCATCCTATCATATATATCCTCCGGCATATTCGACGGTGCACACGTCCAAACCGGGGGTGAAAAACATTCGGAAGAGAAGGGATACTTTATCAAACCGACTATATTCACCAACGTTACTCCCTCGATGAAAATCGCACAAGAGGAGATTTTTGGACCGGTTGCGGCGGTGATTAAGTTTAAGACTGAGGAAGGTGAGTTTTGCGAGTTTATCTGCTGTTTCGTCTTCTCTCCCTAGGTCTACTCCTTGGACTTCGTCCCTCGTCTCTTCGCCGCCCCTTCCTGCCTCACTCCACACCTCACGCTGACTCGAATACTCGAATTGCGTTTTTTTTTTTTTTTTTTGTCAGAGGTAATCGAAATGGCAAACAACACAACCTACGGTTTAGCTTGTGCGGTGTTTACGGAGAATATAAGCCGAGGGATTAGAGTAGCTCATGCGATCGATGCTGGGACTGCTTGGGTGAGTGGATCCTCCTCTTTGTTTTGAGTCGTGAATGGTCTTGCTTTTTCCTATTTTTCTGTCTTTCTATGTTCCTATACGTCCTATCTCACGAATCTCCTGTATATTCTTTTCTATTTTCCTATCTTCCTATCTCCCAATTTTATATTTTTCGTGAACCGTCGACACAACGCATGACGCACTGTTAACGCCTTGCTAACACTCCGCGTAGATCAACACTTACAACACGCTCGCAACCAACGTTCCATTCGGTGGGTATAAACAATCGGGGATTGGGAGAGAGCTGGGGGAGTATGCGTTGGAAAAGTGAGTATTGCACTGGTCTAAGCATCTTTCGTCAATCGATTTGGTTTGGTTTACTGATGCCATTCTATATTTGTCTTTGTGCGTATCGTATCGTATCTGTGTGCACAGCTACACTCAAGTTAAAGCTGTTCATATTAATATCGGGATGAAGCTCTAAGGCTGGGCTGGCTTTGGGCTTTACCTTCGAGGCTCTAGAGTGGGTAATGTGATGTGGGTACTGGGGAACGCAATTGCTCATCGTTGAGTCGCAGGGTCAGTCGAATTGTTTCCAATGCTCAATGTATGTTACTTATGTAGATATGTACTAGTATATTTGGAGTATCTTTCAAGTATCTTGACTATCTTTGGAATCATCGCTGTAAACAAGTTGTAGTACAATCTGTGCACAGTTGATCATTGCAAATTCATCGAGGGCGGGTTGATTCTAGTCTCTCTCAGCCAGACCCTAATGAAGAACTTTGAAGTCGTGCCAGGTCAATTATGTATGTAAATATATATTCACGTGTGTCAGCGCGTTCTTCGGTTTATCGTGTTTCTGAAGGCGAAATGTTTTACGAGGCCCTTTTAAGGAACTCGTTCTTATAACCTAACGTTCCAGCATGTAGCTATGCTCGGCCGCATAGCTCCTCCATTCAGTCAGCAAATTCTATACTGTGCCGATATGCTATTCCCTTATTTTAGGCCTCGTCATCGTGCCATGTGCAGCGATGACCCACATTTCCCTCGTCTTTTTGTATCCTCGGCCTATCTATTTTATCCTTCAGGCGCTGGATGCAGCAAGTTGCACAAAAATGGCACAAGTAACCGCTGTTTGTTGGGCTTCTGTGTGTGGCTGTGCGCCGCGAGACGTCAGGCCCTCAGCCATCGCTTGCGAGGGTGGCGGGATGGAAATTTTTTACATCCAGTCTGAAAAAAATTTACCAACCGCTGGACCACACCTCCCCTCCTCCCTCCTGCCTTATAGGGCATATCTAAGGTCAGATGACTTCCCCAATGAGGTAATATTAGTCATGCAGATAAGATCAGATCAAATTTGGCATTTGCCAGTCTGCCACTGCTCAGGTTATTTCAGTGTAAATTTGTTGGAATCTACCTCTAGCACACTCTGGCAAGTACCTACATAGTTGTGTAGCTCTGAGACACCTAATTACTTGCTGTGGAAGTGCCAGAACACCTCGGCCTGAGCCAAATAGGAGGGTCACAAAAGATTTTTGGCCTGACTGGACCACCACCCCCCTCCCTACCCTATGTGCCAGATATCCTGTCTACCACCCCCTTGATCGCTTGTCACAACGAGGGAAATGTGGGCCATCGCTGCGCGTGGTACGATGACGAGGCCCAAAATAAGGGAGCAGCATATCGGCACAGTATGGAATTTGCCGACTGAATGGAGGAGCTATCAAGCATGGCCACACGCTGGAACCCCTTGAAAGGGCCTCGTAACCTCGAGCTCAACAGCTTTATGTCCTAGCAAAAATTTCATTTACAAAACAGTGTACTGTGTCCCTGGGCAGCTCCAGCTTTCACTTGTGAAATTCAAGTGAAATTTCGTTTGAGCGTCTTGTTTACATAATCAACCATAATCACATGATGTGATGCTCCCACGGCCCAAAAGTATACAAAATGGCGATGGGCCACGGACCAAGCCCGGAGTTCCATTGTTCCTTACTCCGGACGTGCTTTTGCTTATGTTGTGGGCAACTTCAACCAGGGCAAAGTCACACCACGGGCGGCGAACTATATTTGGGGCATTGAAAAAAACGAACTTAAATTACTGATTTTTCAAAGCAGCTTTTGCTCCCCGGGCCTACTCCATATGGGACTGATTTGAGGCCGATATTCCATATGGAGTATGCCCGGGGCCGAGCAAAAATCCGTCATTTAAGTTTAAGATTCTTCCAGGCTCCAAATATGCATCGCCGTCCGCGGTGTCAACTGATATACAAGCTCTTAGATACCATGTAAAAGCACAAAAACGATACATTTGGGCATGCTAAGGGAGTATACACTGTAAACCTGATATAAAGACCTTGAAAAGATGTGTTGAATGCGTCCAAAAGACACTAAACTACACTGTCCTATCCTACCCAACTCATTAGCACAGAACAGACTGGCCTTGGAAGAATCACCACATAACCCTGAAGGATGAGCAAGTTGAGAGAAGCAAACTGACAGCGAAAAAGAGAGACAATGGTGATAGATATTGCAAGACATAAAGAGAGAACTGAGCAGGCCTGAGACCAGGGGGAGGAAGGGCGTTCGCGAGTGGTGGTGGTGGTGGCCACTAGCGGAACAATCAACGAACGAGCAAATAAACAAACAACAAGCTTTAAATTCGGACGGCCGACACTGAAGCGGCAAGCCCCATTGGGACGTCACGTGCTGAGGGCCAACCTGGGTCGCGTCTACTTCAACTTGGCGTCTACTGAGTACTCTCAGACTCTGTCGACTCCCTCGATCACGATCACAATCGTAAGGCGGAAGCAAATAAGTTGAAATCCCTGCTCTCGTCCCTCCCGCCTTCCAAATATTATTAAGTTCCTCTCATACTCTATTACTCATCCTCCCTCCCTGGGCCTTCGCTGCGTGCCCGCTAGACCGCGTGACCGTGCGGCCAACGAGCAACCTAACATTCCCGCTTCGGAGTAGGAACCTGCTATTTAAAGGTACATCCATTGATCCCAGATCGCGTTCCCGCTTGACCGCTGCCTCGTCTGTGACTAGCCCCTTCCCAAACCATCATCATGTCCTCAAACTCTGAAGTCATCACCATAAACCTCGACACACCCCTCTACAAAGGTTCCATCTCGCTCAATACAGGCCTGTTTATCAACGGGGAGTTTGTTAGACCCCAGGAGAGTCAGGATGCGGGGAAGATTGAGTGAGTACTACGAGGTATTTGGTGTCAGATTAGTTACTTTGTTCAGCATAATCAATCCCTCCACATCAAAACCCATAACCTCCGTCCACCTCGGCTCCTCCCTCGACGTCGATATCGCCGTAGATGCTGCACGAAAAGCGTTTAAATCAACTTGGGGTCTACACGTTCCGGGGTCTGTTAGAGGTCAAAAGCTGCAAAGGTTGGCAGAGTTGATAGAGGAGAATCTTGAGGAGATTGCTGCGTTGGAGGCATTGAATTGTGGTGAGTGCCGTGCTGATGGGTACTATTACGCTTACTTTGTCTGGCTTGGAGGAGGATGAGTCTTGTTTTAAATTCGTTTTTGATGAGCATTTGGGACTTTCTTTCTTCCTTTCTTTCTTCCTTTCTTTGCGTTACGTGCTTTGTACTCAACCCCAGTCGCCTCTCTCATTCTAGGAAAACCCTTCGCTCAAGCCAAACAAGAACTAAACATGGCCTGTATCACAACGCTTAAATACTACGCTGGGTGGGCTGATAAGATTCACGGCAAAACGATTGAGGTGCGTATGGCTATGGCATTCGGTATTTAATGAGAACTGATGTTGAGGGTGCTTGAATAACTCTTACTACTACAGACGAATGAAACCAAAATGGCGTATACAAGGAGAGAACCGTATGGTGTTGTGGTACGCTTCTACATCTCTACGTGCCTATCCCCTCGTTTCGACTTAACCGTGACACTTATACTGATTTCATCGTGCATTTGTCTATCCATAATAGGGAGCGATCATCCCATGGAATAACCCTTTGGTACGTGTCACGAGGTGTTCTTGCGTCGTGTTAAGCTTCCAACCTAAATCGTCGCCTTTAATTTGTAGGCGGGGCTCGCTTGGAAAGTCGGTCCTGCAGTTGCTGCTGGGAATACTATCGTTCTCAAGGTAAGCATAAGCTTACCCACCTCCGCCTGCCCATCTGGAACCCAATCGCTTCCGTCTACGCTTCTATGCTTCTACATTTCTAAGTTGATACTAATGGTACTTACTCACATATCCTGAATTTCGTTTCGTTTCGTCATGGTAGCCCTCTGAATTTACACCCCTAAGCGCGCTCCGCGTTGCTTCTCTCATCAACGAAGCTGGATTTCCGCCAGGTGTGATTAATATCGTGAATGGATATGGTACGTACTTGATTGACTCATTCACTACCAATTTCACTGACTCTCCTTCTAAACCACTCTTTCCACCCCTCTGCCTTGTCTCATCCATACCTTACCCCTCTCCATCACCATCCCAGGCCCCACCGTCGGCGCCTCCCTCGCCTCCCATCCCCTCATAGCTAAGATCGCATTCACCGGGTCTACCATCACGGGTCGAAAGATCCAAGAAGCAGCAGCGAAATCGAATCTTAAAGTCGTCACGCTCGAGCTGGGTGGGAAGAGCCCGAATATCATATTCGATGACGCGGATCTGGAACAAGCGATAAAGTGGGCTGGGATTGGGATTTTGTGAGTAACGGTATTTTTTCTATTTCTCTTTCCCTTGTCAAGTATTTGCCCGACCCGACCCTTAGAGACCTCGAGTCTCGTTTCTTGGTTCTTGGTCTGGACTCAAACTAATCGTAGTACGTACACGCGTTTCCATTCCACAGCGCCAACATGGGCCAAGCATGCTGCGCCGGCTCTCGTATCTTCGTCCAAGAAGGAATCTACGACGCTTTCATACAAGGATTTACAGCCGTAGCTCAACATCTTCAAGCAAATACTGGAGACTCGTTTTCTTCACCGAATACGCTGCATGGGCCTCAGGCGAGTGAGGCGCAGTATAAAGTGAGTAGTTTAGGTTATTCGTTATAGTGTCGATTTGGATGAGGGATATGATACGATACGATACTGATCAATCTCTTGAATCTTTGATATATTTGATATAGCGCATCCTATCGTATATATCCTCCGGCATATCCGAAGGTGCACACGTCCAAACCGGAGGTGAAAAACATTCGGACGGGGAGGGTTATTTTATCAAACCAACCATCTTCACCAACGTCACTCCATCGATGAAAATCGCACAAGAGGAAATTTTTGGGCCGGTTGCGGCGGTGATTAAGTTTAAGACTGAGGAAGGTGAGTTTTACGAGTCTATGTGCTGTTTCTTCTTCTCTCCCTAGGCAACCCCTTGACCTTCGTCTCTCGCTCGCTCGTCTTTTCGTTGCCCCCCCCTCCTGCATCACTCCCACGCCTCACGCTGACTCGAATACTCGAATTGCGTTTTTTTTTTGTGTCAGAGGTCATCGAAATGGCAAACAACACAACCTACGGTTTAGCCTGTGCGGTGTTTACGGAGAATATAAGCCGAGGGATTAGAGTGGCTCATGCGATCGAGGCTGGGACTGCCTGGGTGAGTGTTACGCGACTTATCAAATTTTGACTTGTTTCTGAATCCGAATTTCCACCTATCTTCTTCCTCTACCCCTCTGCGCCTCGTCAATTTCGGCTGATAATGCCCTCCTGGTGCATCACATAGATCAATACCTACAACACAATCGAAAACGGCGTTCCATTCGGTGGATATAAACAATCGGGAATTGGGAGAGAACTGGGGGAGTATGCGTTGGAAAAGTAAGTATTACTTCTGCTTCTTATCCTTCTCGTTTCTCTTTTTTTCTTGCTTCGTCCGAATTTTGTTTGGATGTTGGATTCATGATTATTTTTCCTTTGCTGACCCCACTTTATCTTTTGCGTTTTTTTTTTTGGGTAAAGCTACACGCAAGTTAAAGCTGTTCACATCAATATCGGGATGAACCTCTAGGTCTCCAAGGCTCTAGTTTGGCCTTGGAGTGGGCATAGCTTTAAGTGGGTGCTGTGGCCGGGGCCTTTCTTAAGCCAGGGGGATTGTAAAAGATGGGTCCGCAATCCAATCTAATGGTCAGAAGCTGAGAAGTTATTCAATGTATGTTCAATGTACTATCTATGCCAATATGTACTGGTATCTTTCGAATCGTCGCTGTAAAAATACCTTCTCCAAGCTGTGCACAGTTGATCAGATTCATTACAAATTCACCAAAGTCTCCCTCGATCCCGTCGATCACGATTGCAATACGGAAGCAATTTAAAATCCCGATACTCCCGCCCCTTCCTCAACCTTTCTTCTCTCGCTTCAACCCTCCCTCTTTTTCTAACTCTATGTAGTGACTCTCCCCCCTCTCTTCACCTTCCCAAACTTCCTTAGTGGCACCGAGCTACGCTCCGAAAGTTAGTAACGGGCACATGGTGTAGTTGGTTATCACATCCGCTTAGCATGGTATGGTGTTACTGGTTCAAGCTCTGCGGGGGGTGCTGGGTTCAATTCCCAGTGTGTCCATGCCCTACAGAAATCCTCGTTTTATGGACATGTTCTTATTTTACCAATGAGCACTGATGAATCGGACTGGCGAAGCGAAATGCAATTGTGGTGGCCTTAATCTACCACTAGCCTGAGTGCACCGTAATTCAAAACGCAGACCGCTACTCAATGAAATACAGCTCCTGCTCTGAGTCAGATGCGAACGAAAGACTCTACTAGAATCATCTGTAGACTGTGACTTTGTGCAGGCTGAATTGGAAATTCGCCCGACGCAACGTTGTCGTTGATCACGATTGAAAGATCGAAAAGACGGAAACAAATAATCTGAACCTGCTCCCGCCTTTTCCTAGGGCCCTTCCTCAGCCTTCCTTCTCTCGTTTCCCTCCCTCAACTTTCCCCTTTATCTCCTCTTATGCAAATATGACACCAAGCTACGCTCTTGAAGATAATAACGGGCACATGGTGTAGTTGGTTATCACATCCGCTTAGCATGTTAAAACTGATCTTTAGCGGCTGCTTATGCGGGGGGTGCTGGGTTCAATTCCCAGTGTGTCCATACCGCGGACATTGCCGTCTGTGTTTTTGTGACTGTAGTCGTTACTACTCACCTACTTTTTTGTTCTAGTTTTTTGACCAAGTATACGTGCATCTATGAGTAGTCTACTTCAATGGAGGTCCCAAGCTACCTTTAACCTTTGAACAGAGTAACTTGGTACTGGTATGTAGAACTAGACTATTGAGATGCACATGTGTTATGTTCATTGTGTTGAGCAGAACGCGTGTACTTGTACTTCAAACGATGACCCAGCTGTGGCTGCTGGATAACGCAATGGGTCATCGTCGAGTTGCAGGGTCGGCCGAGTTGTTTTTCAACGTTCGTTAGTTGTGTAGATGTATGTACTAGTTATAAGTATTTCGAGTATCTTCCAAGTATCTCTCGAATCGTCGCTGTAAACAAGTGTAGTCCAAGCTGCTAGTGTGCACAGTTGATCATTGCAAATTCACCGAGGGCGGGACCCTCGGTCCCGTCGATCACGATCACGATCACAATCGAAAATATGGCGGAAGCAAATAAGCATTCGTTGAAATTAGCCCTGCTCCCGCCCCTCCCGCCTTCCAAACATTCTCTTCACCCTTCCTCCCTCCCTCTTTCTTATCTAACTCTGTGTAGTTACTCTCCCCCCTCTCTTTACCTTCCCAAACTCGCTTATCGGCACCAGGCTACGTTCTACAAGCTAGTAACGGTGTAGTTGGTTATCACATCCGCTTCGTACAGCATTGCAGAGACTCGTTGCGTATGCGGGGGGTGCTGGGTTCAATTGTTCATGGGCCTTCTACTGATCTGCCTTTTGTACATGTTTTTGTTTTAGCAATGAACAGTGGATCGGGCCGGGACGGCGAAGAGGGGGAGATTCTTTGCAATTGACAATTGTGGTGGTTTTGAATTACGGTACAATTGGTAGCTTAAGGCTCAGATTATACATATGGATATGCTACTCTGAGTCACACGCGAACAAAATTCTCAAGAGTCGTCTGCGACTCTGTGCAGGCTGAATTGGAAATTCGTCCGACGTTCTATGTATTTATTGGAAATAGTTGCAATGAACCCGCTCCCGATGATCACAATCGGAAAGACGGAAACAAAATCCTCATGCTCCCGCCCCTGGGGCCCTTCAGCCTTCCTTCTCTCGCTTTCCTCTTTCAGCTCTCCCCTTCTTCTCCTCGCACGTAAAGATGGCGCCAGACTACGCTCTGCAAACTAGTAACGGGCACATGGTGTAGTTGGTTATCACATCCGCTTAGCATGATCCAGTATGCGTACTGTCATTGCTTCTGCGGGGGGTGCTGGGTTCAATTCCCAGTGTGTCCAATGGATTGGATGAGGCTGGTTCTTTTTTATCTGACGTTATACAAATGTTGTAAGTAGTAACACGATATTTCGTATAAAGCGGGATTGACGTGAGGCAGGGTGAAGGTACGCGTCGGGTACCGGTCATATAGAATCCCGGCCGCGGACGTTGACTTGTTTATAACGCCCTTCTCCTTCCGTCCTCCATCCACTAAGATGGCCCCCCCTCACCTCTCTCAAAACCTTACACTCTGCTTCGCCCGCGGCTCCCAGCCCACTCCCATCATCGCTACAAGCACCCGTCCGGCCCATATCCCAAAGAACCATATCCTCATAGTCGTCGATAGGTTTGGATTTTCCGCGAACAATGTAACGTATCAGGCATTGGGAGAACATCCCCATTATCGGTGAGTGGGCTACACGTCTAAACAACTAAAAGCTGACCCTCTTCGCTTGCTTCCATGGCAGATACTTTGACTTCCACGCTCCTCCAACCACCTCTTCCCCTACATCCATATCCCCCAAAACCCACGGCGTCGTCCCAGTATGGGGGTTTGGTACCGTTATAGCCTCATCTCTATCCCTACCACCTTCCCTCTCCAAGTTTCAAGTCCAAGTAGGCGAACGCCTCTACGGCTACCTCGCACCCACGCGATACCTCTTGGTGGAGATTGACCCGAAGGATGTGAATAAGTATGCTATGTATGTCCCGAGGGAGTATTTGCCTCCTGGTGAGTACTTTCTGGGTTGTCTTGTCTCGCGTGTTTATTTCGGGTTGACTTACTCGTCCGTCTGTTTACAGACCGCCGCCCATACAACCAATTCATCCGGTGTTCTACCGATCCTGTCTACCGTGTCCCTATTCCTTCCTCTTCCCCTCCCTTGACGCTCTCCGAAATCGAAGACCTAATAATGCTCTACCGACCGCTCTTCTGGACATCTTTCTGGGCTGAAGATTGGATTTGGTGGGAGGGGTGGTACGGCGACCGCGAAGCCGGAGCCCAAGCTGTGTCTCGGGGTTCTGGTTCCTACAACGACGAGCATAACGAGGACAACCTAACCTTCCTCATATCCTCCGCATCCTCCAAAACCGCGTTTTGTTTCGCTTATTGTGTTGGGAAGCGGGTTGGACGCGGGTCTACGCTTAGTGGGAATGGGAAGAGGGGAAAGGGAAAGGTCACCTTAATCGGCCTAACCTCACCTAAAAACCTCGAGTTTACAAAGAGATTGGGGTTATATGATGAGGTGTGGAGTTATGAGAGGTTTGGGTCCGAGTCAAACGCCAACGGGAACGCGGGTCAAGGGCAAGGGCAAGGGAAATGGATATACATAGACGTCCTAGGCTCATCCTCTCTCAACGCACGGGTGTATAAACATTTCGAAAGCCCGTATATGGGGGAGATGGTTCTGGGGGTGTCGTTGGGGATGAGTAGTGCGAGTCCGACTTCGATGACGACTACTTCTTCCGCATCCTCTACTAGTGGTGGGATTGGGAGTGGGATATTAGACCCAAAGGGCGGGTCGACGATGAGTATGAGTATGGGTATGTCTGCGGGTTCTACACAAGGGGGAAAAGGAAAATCAATCTACCCACCCAAACTCGAATCCTTTTTTACACCCGAGTGGTTGGAGATTCGAAGGGCGAGGTGTATTGGGGTTAATCCTAGTATTTCCACTCCGATGAGTACGAGTGGGGGTGCGAGTGGTGGGACAAGTGGTGGGACGAAGACGATGACACTCCAGGAGTACAATAAAGCTTTTCATGAGACGCAGAAGGTAGCTTGGGAGGGGTTGATGAGGAATTGTGTTAAGGTGCCTTGGGTTAGGATTGAGAGGGTGTATAATGGGGGTGGGGGCGTTAATGAGAACAAGATTAAGGACTCTTACGAACACATAGCGAAAGAGGGTATACCTGCGGATAGGGGATTGATTTGGAGTATGTGGAGTGGAGAGGGGGATGTGGGGTGTGTGGTTGGGGAGGCAGTTAGGGAGGCGGTGAGGGAGGGGGCGAAACTTTAGATCTTTAGACTTTGAGGCAACTTTGAGGGTGTGGGATGTAGAGTGTAGATCAGCGTACAGTTTTCTTGATGCCATTGTAGCATGCCATTATACTTAAGCTTATTATATGAATATGAATATTCTGTCACAGAGACAGACGCGACGATGTGTACTTGTGTAGACTTGTGTACTACGAAGTAATTTCTTGTGACCTGACTTTTGGTAGATGAACGAGTACTTTTGACTTTTGACTTTTTGCTTTGTGTTTTGGGGCCCTGTTACCTGTTGTACACAAGAATTTGTCAGGCGGAAACAAAAGGCTTTGTGATCGAGTGATCGTCGGTACACCCCTTGTCACTTGACTTTTTGCAAATTGATTCTTCTCCCTCGTCTTCCCTATCCCTTTACCTCCTTGCTTCCTTCTTTCTCTCTCCTTACCTCTTTCATGCGGCCTTAACGGGCCCAGGATACCTTCCAACAGTGAGTAACGGGCACATGGTGTAGTTGGTTATCACATCCGCTTAGCATGTCTGCTAAGTATCATGACTGGACTAGCTATCTGCGGGGGGTGCTGGGTTCAATTCCCAGTGTGTCCAATACTGCGTCCTAATTTTATTCGTTTTTGCTGCTAGGTTCGTTCTTACTACTTGTAATACCTAGTAATACTTGCGACTTTCCTGGCCCTATTGAGAATTTGTCGGGCGGAAGCAATTGCAATTCGTTGGTGTTGCATATTTCCAAAGATCTCTGTGCAAACTTAAATTTCGGATTTTTCAGTGCCATTTTTGCTCACCCGGATCTACTCCATATGGGACTGATTTGAGGCTGAACAGCCATATGGAGTAGCTCCAGCGCTGAGCATAAATTCGTCATTTATGTTTGCCCAAAAGATCTTTCCAAATATGCATTGCCACCCAAGGTGCGAGTGATCGAGTGATCGTCGGTCGCCCCTTGTCACTTGACTTTTTTGCAAATTGCTTCCTCCTCATCGCCTTGTCCCTCCCTCCTTCGCTTCCCTTTTCTCTCCTTACCTCCTTATTGGGCCATGGATACCTTCTAACAATAAGTAACGGGCACATGGTGTAGTCCCTGACTCTCTTTCAGAGAGAAGGGCCTTGTAGGGTCAAAACGTCTGTCCGCCATCAAACTCCCACGCTTTAGGTCCCCGGTTTGATCCCGGGCTGAACCAATCATTTTCTGTTGTTTTTCGCTTCTCCACATCCCAAACGGTGCAATTTTTCAGCACTCATTGATTGCTTACTTTTTTAATCGATTTTCTATGCATATTTTAGATAGTTTTATGATCAAAAAGTTCAAATTTAATTAAGTACTGTTTGAGTACCATTACGCTAATCATACTATTTCATCTCGAAAAGTGAGACACAAATTGGATTAGTAAGTCTGACATTTACTCATGCCTCAACATTGACTCTCGGTAACTTTTCAGACCAGATTGATAGTTGATTCACTCACAGCTGCATTACAATACTGTTGTTTCTTTCTCTTCCCCACCATCATCTTTCTAGCATTTGCCTGTGCATCCCGCTTTGGCTCTACTGTCAATGGATAACTGTGAAGGTAAGTTCATATTTCGACTTGCTGTAGAATGAGGGAGATAGGGCCAGATATTTAGGAGAGAGAGGAAAGAGCATATAGGCAGAGATATAAGAGAAGCAAGGACATAGGAGGGAGAAGAGAAAGAGAGAGCTCAGAATAGCACCTTATAGATGAACAACTCTCTCCTGCAAAGTATGGTGATGTTACGAGACACGACAAACACATTTGAGGTTTGGAGTTATTTCCTGGTTGTCTTTCCAGCATTAACACGTCCAAAATAGTGAACCAGCTAGGGCACTGATGTCAGTATAAAAGTACAGTGGATGTTATCTCATTTGTGGAAACAAAGAATATGCTCAACAAGAAGCAGAGGATTGCTTACCGTATTATTGTCAATTCATGGGTTAATCAATATCTTTTGAGGAATTATACTGGTGATCCATTGAGACTTCTTCTTACTGGACCTGGAGGTACTGGGAAAACTCATGTTGTGAATGCTGTAAAAGAAGTGATGACACATTACAATATGGGACACAGAATACATTTCCTGGCTCCTACCAGCTCTGCAGCAGCATTGGTTCAAGGATTACATGCATTGTATATATTGACATGAAAATGCAACTGAATAAAGGGGCAGGAGAGTCAGGGACTGTGTGTGCACTCGCAACATGCTAAGAATTGGTTATCACATCTGCTTAGCATACCATGACATTACCATCTCTCACCCTTCATGGACTCTGATATATCTTCCTACCCTACTCTATCCCCCAACACCTCTCACCAGGATGTGGGGGTGGTTGACATATCTCCTTCATCTAACAACACCCTGTGTCCTTCTCCCACTGAAATGCTTCACTCTCCTCAGTCCTCCTCCTCCTCCTCAGACATTCTTGCAGTCACCAATGCACTCAACAAGTCTAGCTCTTCACCCTATATTCCCCATGCAGCCTGTCTGTCTACTGGTTCCACTCCTTCTACTCATCTACCACCTCATGCATCCCCCTCTACTACCAACAAACCCTGTTGTGGGCCAAAAACCTGTCCTGGTGCTTCCTCCTCCCCTTCAGTTAACAAAAAACCTTAGCAGACCTCAGCACCTCTAACAATGACCTGGTCCCTACCAGTACCTGTGATATGGGGGCAGACAATAGCTATCTTCAAAACTGGGGGGTAGAGGCCAAGCTGTTGCTGGCAAGACGATTACTATATTACATCAGGGCATATATATAGGAATATGCAGGATCATCATTATAAGTAGCATTGTGGTGTTATATCCTCCTTCAGGTCATGAAGTGTTTCCATGCACCATGCCATCATTGAGCCAAACTGTGCCATCTTTTCTCACTACATGCACCACAAAACGGTTCTTGTTAACCCAGTAAATGGACAACTGAACCAGAAATAATAAACTGAGTGTGTAAATGTTTCAGAGAGTGAAGTTGGGCCTTGTTGGAGTGTACAGCTTCAGAAATTGAAATAAGAGATGGAGAAGGGCATCAACTCATCCATAGAAAGATGGGAAAGTACCCAATCCACCAATTCAGGGGACCTAGATGCAATGAGTACAATGACAACAGGCAGCCAAAAGGAACACACAGCTCCCCAAAATCATACATAGTGATAGTTGACAACAACAAAGACAGGTGAGCAGCAAAGACACAGGTGAAGTATATCTTGTTCCAAAGTTAAATGAGACAAGAATTGGCCCATAATAAGGATATATTGAAGGTAAACTCCCCTGATCTCATGTACCTTCCCCTCACCCACCCAAAACTCATATCTGTAGATCCAGAGAACCTCTCAGTATGGGGTTTCTTTCCCTGTTTTTCTGGAGTTTAATGAGGCCAGAAATGCCCCATATAAAAAATATATTGATGGTAAACTTCCCAGCACTCACGTGCCCTCCCCTCACCCACCCAAAAACTCATATCTCCACATCCAGAGAGCCTATGACTCTATGTTTTCTTTCCCTCTTATTCTGAGGTTAAATGAGGCCAGAATTGCCCCTGAACAAAAATATATTGATGGTAAACTCCTTCACTCTCACATACCTTCCCCTCACCCACCCAAAAACTCATATCTCCACATCCAGAGCACCTATAACTCTAGGGTTTCTTTCCCCCTTATTCTGAGGTTAAATGAGGCCAGAATTTCCCCAGAACAAAATATATGAATGGTAAACTTCCCCTCACCCACCCACAACTCATATCCATAGATCCAGAGTACCTCTCAGTATGGGGGTTGTTTCCCTATTTTTCTGGAGTGAAATGAGCTGCATCCTCCTCCACCTCTATTCCCACATGCTCTCAGCCATCTTTGTCTACCACTGGTGCTAAAGACAAGGGCAAGGAGAAACAATCCTCCCAACCATGCATGCAACCATTCCTACCATCCCAACCACCTTTACCTCAACCTAGACCTACACCACAGAGCACCTCAGATGCCTCTGTCCAGTGTGAGGCACCATTATCATCCTCTGACAACAACATCCATTCTCTTCTCACTGACATGCAAGAAATGAAGTCGAGGACTTCTTCCATTGAAGAATACCTCCACTCTAAATGGGGGTTCCCAGATTATCTGTCATCCTCTCCTTCCTGCTCACACCTTTTGTCCTCTCCCTCTCTATCTCCTTCCCAGTCTCCAGGCCTCCCATCTTCATTGTCTCTACCACTTGATGGACCTTTACCACTCGACCCACCTGCTGCTTCACCTGCCCAAACCACAGATGTCCATCCCCCAGCACTGCTCTCCCAATTTTCAACTGGATCTTCATTGTCTTTACCACTCAACACACCTACTGCTTCACCTGTCCAAACCACAGATACCCATCCCCCAGCACTGCTCTCCTGATTTACAACAGATTCTACATCCCCAAGCTCTCCAGAACATTCTCATACCAATGCATTCCCTTCCGATGATGACCTGGAGGAAAAGGTCAGGCTCCATCATCTGGGCAGTGGTTGTCCTGTTATTGTAAGAGACTACTGGGACTTCCTCAACCTTTTGGATGATCTACACATCTTTTGTTCCCCTTGCCCTGTTCAGCAGGGTATTACATGGTTGATGGAGTCTGGTGATGTTGTCATCACCTTCCACTGCTATGAACATGCCAACTGTTTTTGTTTGCTGTGGAATAGACACACTGACAAATGGTCTTTCCTGGTTGGCATTACTGCCATCCTCTGACAGTGTGGGTGTGTCAGCCACTGTCACCTTCTCCTGTTAATTTTCCTTCATCTGTTACCTCTCCTTCTCTGGCAGCCTCTCCTATGCTCCTTACAAACAATGTTTCTTTATGTTCTAACAATGCCTCGTCTTCTACTTATTCTACCACATCTACTACTTCTTATGCCACTGCTTCTACTACTTCTGCTCCTGTATATACTACTACTTCCTGTGTTCCACCTATCTCTTCTCTACCTACCTTCTCAGTTTCTCCTCTTGGTTCTTCCTCCACCTCCAATGGTCCTGCTCTTGTATTAACTCCATCCAATGGTCCTCCTCCTGTTTGTCTATCTCCTGTTGTATCCTCTACTCCATCTGCTACTGATGAATTGAATACACATCGCCCATTCATTCTGAATGTACGAAGCTGGAACCTTAATGGATCCTATGACTGTAACTCCTCCCACCCCAAATTTAAGGACTTCTTTGATGGCATAGATGTCTTCATGATCCAAGAAACCCACTCCTATGCCCATGAAAACCTCCTGGCTCCTGAAGGCTTCACCCTGTATTCCTGCAATCACACCTGTTCTGACTATGAGTCTCCTTGGGGTGGCATTGCTACTCTCATCTGTTCATCTCTCAATGCCAAGGTCAGGATGACTTCAGTGGTCCTGACCTTCTCACTGTTGAAGTGTGTGGTACTCTGATCATGAATGTTTATGTACTCCTGGCAAGATCTTGACTATGATGGGAAGACTGGATGACTACTGAACCTTTCCATTTCCTCTGCGCCAAAATCTGTCTTGCGCTCATTGTTATGGGTGACCTGAATGCTTGCACCAGTATCTCTCATGCATCTAAACAACATCCCTCCTGTATCTCCCTAGACTCTAAACTGTCCAACAGTTGTGGAAAATAACTTTCACAGTGCATAGACACCTGCAACGTTTTCATCCTCAATGGTGCTGAAAGCATTCCTGGCAATCACTTCCACTTCATGGAGCACCACAACACCAGCAAGGATGATCAAGATGAAAATATCTATCAATGCACAGTCATTGACTATGCCCTTGCTTCCATGGAATGCTTGCCTTTTATTACCAACTTTGAGGTTTCCCCCCATACAGACTGGTCTGACCATTCCTTTCTCAGTCTATCCATTATATTGCCTGGTGGTCCTCCTTCCTTGCCTTCCTCCTCTTACTCCCATCTATGGCCCAAATTCCATACCCCTCTGATCTTGGACCTTGATCAACTTCTTGATAATCTCATGAAACAGCCTTCTCCCTCCCCTGAGGAACAATGGTCTAATATTTATGGCCTTGCTACCCTTGAAGGCCATGCTTGCCCACTGCTGGTAGTCCACATCAGTGGCACTTGCTCTAACAAAGGCCAATCTAATGCCACTACAGGGTCCAGCATATTTTTTGGGTTTTGAAACACATTAAATATGAGTAAGTGTGTGCCAGGTACACTGTCGCATTACTGTGCCAAGGTATATGCTGTTCTACTAGCCCTGCAACTTGCTCCTCCAGATTGTGCCCTGAGTCCCTAATACAATATCTCACTTATGGTGCTCCTGGCTGTGTGAAATGTGGCTGGACTGGAACTGGTGCTCATGCCCAGTGAAAAACAACACAGAGCAGAGCTGACTGAAAACCGACCAAAATCGACTGTGTCTGGCCCCAGCTGAAATGGTGGGCCTTGTCAGCTCCAGTCGGTAGTAGTCGTAGGGACTCGTAGAATTTTACATGCAGCATGACAGATTCCGACTGGATCTGGCTTGACCCGACTGGTTTGCGCTGGTTATGGCACTCAGATAAATGCCTGTAGTGTCAGATAGCATCAGACCTAATCAGATTTCAGCAGGCATTTCATCTCGGACAGGATCAGAAATACATATAATTATCAGCTTCTACTATGTTACACAATATCTGACTATATCCAACTACAACTGCATAATACAAAGTCCAGATCCTAACAAGAAAACCAAAGGTGAACCAAGTTTACTAAGTCTGCAGTGGTGCAAACCATGAAGTGGAAGAGGGATAGAGACAGCGAAACTCTGAAAAGCAAAGAATAAGAATGGCAATGAAAATAAATAAGAGTACATACCACCCATTGTTCTTGCACTTATTGGCCGGTTTTCGACATGCCTAGAATCTAAATTAGTATTGAGTTAGGAACTACAGTAAAAGTCAAGACAAACCACTTTAACTTCGAAGGTCTGTTGAGATTGAAGCTTAAAAAGTGAGACAGAAATCAAGGTAGAGACAAAAGACAGGTCAGCGTTACTCAATCCCAAATGAAAGAAAGCATGTACACACCTGTAGTAGCCTATAATTCAAGCCAGGCTGTTACTTCAGTACCTTGGAGCATCCCATCCACCCTGCCCGCATACAGCTTTGCCTAGCAAAGAGTCCTACCACATATTCCATGTAACTATCTTCTAGAAGAATGATCGTCAGCTTGTTGATGTGTTTGACACATTCTGGTAGGTTGTTATAGTGTTTGGTGGTATCTAAAGGGAGATAGAGCCTCGCACATTAGCCTGCCATAGAGGAAAAGTCGAAATGACAATGCCATGGAGAAGAGAGGAGGGAGGTAGTATGGATAGTGGGAGAGAGCGGGAGGGAGGGAGAGAGGGCCCAGGGAGATGTGGTGGAAGGGACAAAAGGACGCATCATCCACATTGCACAAAGCGGAGCTTGAATGTTGTGGAGTTTGAAAGAGCTGGTTTAGAGCTGGACAAGGACAATGAGTTTGGACTTAGAAAAAAAAAGAGGAGATGGCGCGATGACAGGGAATTCGAGGATGATAGATAGAATACAAAGAGGAAACCACTCTCTGTATGAGAGGATTCAATGGTGGAACTACTCAGATATGCTCGGCATCAATCTGACCGAGTCCAAGGATTTCTGAAAAGTCCTTGCCATATCGGATTTTATCTGTACAACTCAGTACAACTCGTATCTACTCGGAAATTTCGACATCCAGTCAGATCTCATCTGTGTCATTTTTCACTGGGGCTCATGGTGATTTCTTTAAATGTGTTGCTCTTGAGATCGCTGCCTGTTCTGCCCCAGTCAAGTTCATCAAACTTGTCTCCAACTCTGCCAAAAATCACCAGATTGAGGCAACCACTCTCATGAAAGCTGGATGCCAGTTACCCTTTGTTATTATGGGTGATGAAAGCAATGATCTTTCCCTCACTCCTCCAGGTCCTCACTTCATTCCTCCACCTCGCTCTCAGATACAGCCTAAAATCTCAACAAATCTCCCTCCTCCCCAGGTGTCTCTATGTGACCTGTACAACTGCTTCCACCCATGTCTAAACCCTCCTGACCCCAAATCCTCTCTATTCAACATGGGACAACTGCATGAACATAACATTCATGTGCAAAGCCGTCCTGCTACCTCCTAACCTTCCATCTTCCCAATACTAAACAAAGATATTACAGTATCCAACATCAAGAGCCTGAAATCCTACCTCTTGATCCACCCACACTCCAACACATCTGGAATTGATGATGCCACTTACTCCCTCATCCTTGAAATTGACAATGACTCTCTCTGTCTCCTATATCATGAATTCTTTCGCACTGGAAAGGTCTCCACTGCCTGGCCAATCACTCTTCTCTCTGCACTGCCAAAATGTGGTAAAAACTTGTCTGATGCCAACAACTATTGTGCTATGTGTATCTATTGTGAAAGATGTGGATGCGTTTACCAGATAGAAGGATAGGGGCAGAAACAGGGGATCAAAGACAGGCTCAGATAAAGGCTCAGGATCAGACTTGTGGGGGCAGAAAAGCAAGTTAATTCCAGTACAAATGAGTACTTATATACCTAAGTTCACAATGCCCAAAACGAAGATTAACAACAATTAAGACTAAAAGGAGAGAAAGGTTTTTAAGGAACAAACAACTGAATGACTGGACAAAGATATTGCGAGATAGGAGGTGGAATTGAGGGAGAGATCAGTGAGTAGGAAGCAACAGAGGATAATTATCACTGGAGGCAAATCCCTGTAAATCATCTGCCATACAGAGGTATTACAGTGACCTTACAACAAGTCATTCAATAAGTAATCCACCTTGTATTACAGAGGTATTACAGAGAGAAGAATTTTCCAGATCAATGCTGTAAGACTGCTGTAAGACAAGTTGTATTACAGGGAGATTTCAGAGGCCAAATCCCTGTATATCCGGTGCCCTACATAGGGATTACAGCAAACTTACACCAAGCCATTCAACAAGTATTCTGCCTTGGATTACAGAAGTATTACAGAGAGAAGAAATTTTGGGAGCAATGCTGTAAGACTGCTGTAAGACAAGTTGGATTACAGGAAAATTTCAGAGTGACATGGTGTCACAGTAATACATTAGGTAATACAGCCAAGAAATACAGAAGTATTTCAGTGTGACAAAAGTGTGCAGGTTGCGTGCAGGGTGCGTGCAGGTTGCGTCCAGAGTGCGCGCAGGTTGCGTCCAGAGTGCGTGCATGTTGTGTCCAGAGTGCGCGCAGGTTGCGTTCAGAGTGCACGCAGGTTGCGTCCAGGGTGCGCGCAGGTTGGGTCCAGAGTGTGCGCAGGTTGCCTCCAGAGTGCACGCAGGTTGCGTCCAGAGTGCGCGCAGGTTGCGTCCAGGGTGCGCGCAGGTTGTGTCCAGGGTGCGCGCAGGTTGCGTCCAGATTGCGTGCAGGTTGCATCCAGAGTGCACACAGGTTGCGTCCAGGGTGCGCACAGGTTGCGTCCAGAGTGCGTGCAGGTTGCGTCCAGAGTGTGCGCAGGTTGCATCCAGGGTGCGCGCAGGTTGTGTCCAGGGTGTGCGCAGGTTGCGTCCAGGGTGCGCGCAGGTTGCGCCCAGGGTGCGTGCAGGTTGCGTCCAGGGTGCACGCAGGTTGCGTCCAGAGTGCACGCAGGTTGCGCCCAGAGTGCGTGCAGGTTGCGCCCAGGGTGCGTGCAGGTTGCGTCCAGGGTGCGTGCAGGTTGCGTCCAGAGTGCACACAGGTTGCGCCCAGAGTGCGTGCAGGTTGCGCCCAGAGTGCACGCAGGTTGCGTCCAGAGTGCGTGCAGGTTGCGTCCAGAGTGCGCGCAGGTTGCGCCCAGAGTGCGCGCAGGTTGTGCCCAGAGTGTGCGCAGGTTGTGTCCAGGGTGTGCGCAGGTTGCACCCAGAGTGCACGCAGGTTGCGTCCAGGGTGCGCGCAGGTTGCGTCCAGGGTGCGCGCAGGTTGCGTCCAGGGTGCGCGCAGGTTGCGTCCAGGGTGCGCACAGGTTGCGTCCAGGGTGCGCGCAGGTTGCGCCCAGAGTGCGCCCAGAGTGCATGCAGGTTGCATCCAGAGTGCATGCAGGTTGTGCCCAGAGTGCGTGCAGGTTGTGTCCAGGGTGCGCGCAGGTTGCGCCCAGAGTGCACGCAGGTTGCGTCCAGGGTGCGCGCAGGTTGCGTCCAGGGTGTGCACAGGTTGCGTCCAGGGTGCGCGCAGGTTGCGCCCAGAGTGCACGCAGGTTGCATCCAGAGTGCGCACAGGTTGCGTCCAGGGTGCATGCAGGTTGCCTCCAGAGTGCGTGCAGGTTGCGTCCAGAGTGCGTGCAGGTTGCGTCCAGGGTGCGTGCAGGTTGTGTCCAGGGTGCGTGCAGGTTGCATCCAGAGTGCGCGCAGGTTGCGTCCAGGGTGCGTGCAGGTTGCGCCCAGAGTGCACGCAGGTTGCGTCCAGGGTGCGCGCAGGTTGCGTTCAGGGTGCGCGCAGGTTGCGTCCAGGGTGCGCGCAGGTTGCGTCCAGGGTGCGCGCAGGTTGCGTCCAGGGTGCGCGCAGGTTGCGCCCAGAGTGCGCCCAGAGTGCACGCAGGTTGCATCCAGAGTGCACACAGGTTGCGTCCAGGGTGCATGCAGGTTGCCTCCAGAGTGCGTGCAGGTTGCGTCCAGAGTGCGTGCAGGTTGTGTCCAGGGTGTGCGCAGGTTGCGTCCAGAGTGCGCGCAGGTTGCGTCGAGGGTGCGTGCAGGTTGTGTCCAGGGTGCGCGCAGGTTGCGCCCAGAGTGCACACAGGTTGCGTCCAGGGTGCGCGCAGGTTGCGGCCAGGGTGCGCGCAGGTTGCGCCCAGAGTGCATGCAGGTTGCGTCCAAAGTGCGTGCAGGTTGCGTCCAGAGTGCGCGCAGGTTGCGTCCAGAGTGCGCGCAGGTTGCGTCCAGAGTGCGCGCAGGTTGCGCCCAGAGTGCGCGCAGGTTGCGCCCAGAGTGCGTGCAGGTTGCGCCCAGGGTGCGCCCAGGTTGCGTCCAGGGTGCGTGCAGGTTGCGTCCAGGGTGCGCACAGGTTGTGTCCAGAGTGTGCGCAGGTTGCCTCCAGGGTGCGCACAGGTTGCCTCCAGAGTGCATGCAGGTTGCGTCCAGAGTGCGTGCAGGTTGCGTCCAGAGTGCGCCCAGGTTGCGCCCAGAGTGCGCCCAGGTTGCACCCAGAGTGCACGCAGGTTGCGCCCAGAGTGCACGCAGGTTGCGCCCAGAGTGCACGCAGGTTGCGCCCAGAGTGCACGCAGGTTGCGTCCAGAGTGCGCACAGGTTGCGTCCAGGGTGCATGCAGGTTGCCTCCAGAGTGCGTGCAGGTTCTGTCCAGGGTGCACACAGGTTGCGTCCAGGGTGCGCCCAGGTTGCGTCCAGGGTGCATGCAGGTTGCGTCCAGGGTGCGCGCAGGTTGCGCCCAGAGTGCGTGCAGGTTGCGTCCAGGGTGTGCGCAGGTTGTGTCCAGAGTGTGCGCAGGTTGCGTCCAGGGTGCGTGCAGGTTGCGTCCAGAGTGTGTGCAGGTTGCGTCCAGAGTGCGCGCAGGTTGCATCCAGAGTGCACACAGGTTGTGCCCACAGTGCACGCAGGTTGCGTCCAGGGTGCACGCAGGTTGCGTCCAGAGTGCATGCAGGTTGCGTCCAGAGTGCATGCAGGTTGCCTCCAGAGTGCACGCAGGTTGCATCCAGAGTGCGCACAGGTTGCGTCCAGAGTGTGGACAGAGTGCGCACAGGTTGCGTCCAGAATGCCCCTAACCTGCGCGCACCCTGGACGCAACCTGCACACACTCTAGACGCAACCTGCGCGCACTCTGAAGGCAACCTGCATGCACCCTGGACGCAACCTGTGCGCACTCTGGGTGCAACCTGCGCACACTCTGGATGCAACCTGCGTGCACCCTGGACTCTGGACGCAACCTGCATGCACTCTGGACGCAACCGGTGCGCACTCTGGAGGCAACCTGCATGCACCCTGGACGCAACCTGCGCGCACCCTGGACACAACCTGCGTGCACCCTGGACACAACCTGCCCGCACTCTGGGCGCAACCTGTGCGCACCCTGGACACTCTGGGCGCAACCTGTGTGCACTCTGGATGCAACCTGCGCGCACTCTGGACGCAACCTGCACACACTCTGGACGCAACTTGGGCGCACTCTGGACGCAACCACACACCCTGCATGCATCGTGGACTCTCCCCTGGACGCAACCTGCGCGCACTCTGGACGCAACCTGCACACACTCTGGACGCAACCTGCGCGCACCCTGGACGCAACCTGCATGCACTCTGGACGCAACCTGCGCGCACTCTGAACGCAACCTGCGCGCACCCTGGACGCAACCTGCACACACTCTGGACACAACCTGCGCGCACTCTGGATGCAACCTGCACGCACCCTGGACGCAACTTGTGCGCACTCTGGACGCACCCTGGACGCAATCGGCATGCACCCTGGACCTCTGGACACAACCTGCACACAATCTGGACGCAACTTGCACGCACTGTGGACGCAACCTGCGCGCACTCTGGACGCAACCTGCACGCACTCTGGACGCAACCTGCGTGCACTCTGAAGGCAACCTGCATGCACCCTGGACGCAACCTGCGCGCACCCTGGACTCTGGACGCAACCTGCACACACTCTGGACGCAACCTGCGTGCACTCTGGATGCAACCTGTGCGCACTCTGGAGGCAACCTGCATGCACCCTGGACGCAACCTGCGTGCACTCTGGCTGCAACCTGCACGCACTCTGGACGCAACCTGCACGCAATCTGGACGCAACCTGTGCGCACCCTGGACTCTGGACGCAACCTGCACGCACTCTGGACGCAACCTGTGCGCACTCTGGACACAACCTGCACGCACCCTGGACGCAACCTGCGTGCACCCTGGACACAACCTGCGCGCACTCTGGACGCAACCTGCACGCACCCTGGACGCAACCTGCGCACACTCTGGATGCAACCTGCACGCACTCTGGATGCTACCTGCACACTTTTGTCACACTGAAATACTTCTGTATTTCTTGGCTGTATTACACCATGTCACTCTGAAATGTTCCTGTAATCCAACTTGTCTTACAGCAGTCTTACAGCATTGTTCCCAAAATTTCTTCTCTCTGTAATACTTCTGTAATCCAAGGCAGAATACTTGTTGAATGGCTTGGTGTAAGTTTGCTGTAATCCCTATGTAGGGCACTGGATATACAGGGATTTGGCCTCTGAAATGTCCCTGTAATACCACTTGTCTTACAGCAGTCTTACAGCATTGCTCTGGAAAATTCTTCTCTCTGTAATACCTCTGTAATACAAGGTGGATTACTTATTGAATGACTTGTTATAAGGTCACTGTAATACCTCTGTATGGCAGATGATTTACAGGGATTTGCCTCCAGTGTATAGTATGTTTGTGGAGAAAGAGAGGAGACGTCAAAAAGAAGTAAGTACTATCTAAACAGACCATGCTCGCAAGCAAATAGACTTTCTGCCACCTATGCTTATCTTTCATCCATAGGTCGGTACAACACCAGACAAAGATACGATGCACAGGAGGGGACCCCCAGACCCTTAATACTTGCTCAAGGTGTTGGTGCGAAGGGGGAAGACAGACCATTGGATGAAAGAGTCAGTGACAGGTGGAGGACTAGCCTTATGGGGAAGACAAGGAAGTGAATGATGTCATGTCTATAAGTACCCAAAAAAATGGATGATGGGGAATTAGGACATTGAGAAGGAACAAAAGTGAAGAACATAGAGTAACATTGAAATGAACAGAACAGTCGGAAACAACGGGTAGGCCATGCAGCCCTACTACACTATATCTTTCTACCTTCTCACTTCCTCCTCACAAAGATGACCTCACCATTGATGGCATCGCATTCTCTCATCTGGAACATGCTGATGACATGGTTATTATTTCCCGATCTGCTATTGGCCTCCAGCACCACCTCAATGCACTGCAGCTTTGGTGCTATGACAAATTCCTCTCTCTCAGCCCCTCCAAATCTGAGGTTATGATCTTTGGGGATGTCTGTCCAAGAGAAATTTAGTCCATTGCTGCTATTGTCAGTCTTGTCAACCCTATCACTCAGCCAATCTTCTTGGTCAACAGGCATGTCCTAAAGCTCACTAACAAGTTCAAATATGTTGGTATCCTCTTCTGTTCAGTTGACAGGGACATCTTTTCAGTCAAGTAAGCTGAGAAAGCGAATGCTGCAACTGTTTCCATTCATGGTATACTTGATACAGAGTGCTTGGTTGGTCAGGGTTGTATCCCTCCAAAATCTGCAAAGGAACTGTACACTGCACTAGTCAACTGTCACCTCATATTTGGTTGTGAGGTGGTCCTTGACATCACTGACTCTGCCATCCACCTTCATGAAGAAGTCCAGCATTGCTTCTGGTGTCAGATTCTAGGTCTCTCAAAGAACTCTATCCTCACTCTATCATACCTGAAATATCTCTTCGAGCTCCCTCCAGACAAATATCCTCATGTTGCACTCAACCTGCTCCTCGCTCTCCATGCCAACAACATCTCCTGTTGGCTCTCTGATCTGGATCTTGTTATTTGTTGCCTACCACATCCTCCTGATCTTCCTAAATAACTTCTTATCACCAGTGTCCATTGATGAGCTCATCAAAGATGTTAAGTCTTACTCCAGCAAATTCCTGCTGGGACAGATTAACTCTTTTAGCCATCTGAGCCTCCTGCACAATCAGATTGAGCCCACAGACCCTGACTCTGACTCCTCCCCATCCTCACCAGTGCTGTGCCTTTGCCATTACCTACTCTGCACTCCTCACCATCAGCATTGCAAGTCTCTCACTTGTCTCCTTTGCAGTAATGTCTCCCCTTGGGTCTTTTGCTGTTCTCCAGGTAGAACTCCCAGGGATGGTGATGATATACCATCCAAACTGTGCCATTTTTGCAAATCATCATATGAGACCCCTGAGCATGTTCTTGTCCAATGCCTGCACCTCCCTCAAATTACTGCACTATGCTCCATCTTCCTACTCTCCATCCAGCTTGACCCCCTCAGTTCTTGATCCAATCTCCATTCCTTTGAGTTGCTCAAATGTTGGATCTTCAATTGGAATTTGGTTGCTACTACTGCCAAATTCATACATAATGCTTTTACTATTTGGAAAGACAGGTGTGGTATCCCTCGAATTGATGAAATTTGGACAGATGAGCATGAATAACTTGCTCTTTCCTACATAACTCACACTTTCCTCCTTCCCTCTTCCTTCCCTGTTGACCTGGCTTCTTGACCCGGCTTCTTCTGTGTTTCCTGGTTTCCCTGTGATAGCCTCTGTAATATACTTATCTCTACTTTTCTTTGTAATTACCTACTTATGCCTCATGATTGCTTGCACTTTTCAACACAATCTGTCATGAACTGCTACAGTTCTTTGTCCTCCTTCCTCTTCTACTACACTATTGAACCCGTTTTCTGATCATTTGTCTATTGCATTTCCTCAATAAACCTTTTAAACCTGATATTACTGACTTCGAACCTTATAGAACCTGTCAAACTCTATAATAACTGTCAATCAATCTTCCATTCCATCGATCCTATCTTTACCCTACATTTCTCCACTTTCTCCTATGTTTCTCCTATCACTTATTCATTGTTCTTCTATATAAACCACTAGACATTCTAGCTAGTCCTTTAGTTCATTCACTTCGTCTCCGCTCTGTACTATACTACACAGTGTAGAGCCTAGTCAGCCTACTCTTTCTCTTTCTCTTTCTCTCTATCTCTCAATCAATCTCTTTGTATCTGTCCTCAAACTGTGTGACTTGGGTGGTTAATTGAGTGTACCAGCAACCTTGACACAATCTCCCTAGGACCTCCAGCACTTTGGCGAGGTAGACGCTAATAGGTGGTTTTTGTAATTAAGTGCTAGGAACTACACCCAAACACAAAACCGTATACAAATGTAAATGAGATGAGTGTTCCAAGTAGTCAGAGTACTCAAACTCCCAGTTTACTTGTACTATAAGTACTTTTGATCGTGGTTTTTCAATGAAGTTAGCACTTAGTGCACGACACAATAAACACAAGTTTAACACCAAGGGGATCAATGAGTCCCAAATCAAACACTTAATAGACCAAAAGGTCAACACAAAGATCACAGTTATAACCACAAAATGTTCAATTTTAGCTCTATTATCTCCAACACAATGTTTATACTTGTAGAGAGTGCAGTTAAGTTTGTTTAGAAGCTTTAGTCCGTGTTTCACGTCCTCTACTATTGCTAGCGAGATCCAATACTCTACAGTACATGGCTTTGGTAGCTACTCATAATATCTGGTCCTTTTATACTACTAGCAGCTACAACTATACAGTTATTTATTTATTTTTGATGTCCACTAAAAGGTATGTAGAGAAAATACAAAACAAATCAAAAAATTCATTAGCGAGTTCTACCTATTTCCTTGTAAGTAAAGACTTGCTTATTAAGGTATACAGAAACTGTCCAATATTATCTAAATATTTGTAGGAACTTTCTTCAGTCCTCTTTGTAAGCCATCTGGTGTTTTGTGTACCGTCCTGGTTAGCGAGCATTGCATCTATGACTCAGAATGCTCCACTTATGACTGCTAGATCCTTCATACACGTCCTTACACTAGGGGCATAGGGTTTTCTCGTAGTTTCTTTATTCCGTTCAGTTTTCCTTTCCCTTTTCTCCGATCTTGCATTGCCAACAGTCTACTACTTAGTCCTACATATGAGTCCAGCTCTTCTGCAGTCCTGTTCGCATACTTATTCACCCTTCAACACTTTCAATGCCTAGCTAGACACATACTGACAGATTTATCCTTATCCAGAAATACTGTTACCCATTTGGGTTGTATTCTGATCATTTGGATGTACTGCAACTTAGTGCTTCTGTCCCTTATATTTCTGTGTAGAGATGTCTATTCACTATCCCCTCTGTACTGATGGATAGCTGAACTCTCTGGGATCCTGTACATATATACTTTGTCCTACTTTTATCCACATGTACCTTTTACAGATACTGAAGATTCCCTCAAAGCCGTCTTTCTACTATGGGATTTACCAATATATAGATCTAGACCTAGTGTGCTTGTCTGCATGTCCTATCTTAGCGCTGTCTTCTCCGATCAACCTTTTGGCCAAGGATTGTGCTGCTTACGTGTTCCTATGCCCACGAATAGGGGCTATCTCGCACTTCACTGTCCCTTTGGATCACGCTAGCAGTACTAGTAGTTATAATAGGATTCGAAAGCCTTTGTAGGCTATCTCTATTATTTGGTGGGTCTGCTATCATAACTCCAACTCATACATATCTATCATAGTACTTAGAATGAGTTGCTTCTCCATCCATAAGCACTTAATATTATTGTATCATTGTTTTCTAGTCCTGCTAGGTATTAACTAGCAGTTCAGGGCTCACCCTAGTCCTCTTATTCCCTTAAAAGAACACGAAAACTGATATTATGGACCAAAATCTAAGTATGTATACGGCAATTTTGTACAGTGTATCAATGCCCTACCCTGCTGGTCAGGATGATTGGCTTTACTGAGCCTTTGCTTGCCACGCTAGATCCAGCAAGTGGATCCACGGATAGCTACCTACCATGTATTGTAGCTAGACGGGGCATGTATAAATCTCTCTCTTCTCTCATCTCGGTAAGCTCTGCGGGGGGTGCTGGGTTCAATTCCCAGTGTGTCCAATGACGAATCATCTTCCCTTGGTTTTTGCTTCTGAGTTTATTCTTACTACTTGCGACTTTCTCTTGCACAAGTTGTTTTGGGGTTTTAGGCCATGTCTGATATATACATGAGAATTTGTCAGGCAGAAGTAAAAAAGCAAATTTCAATCAACTGTGATCTCCAAACCTTACATAATCACATCCGGCTGTGTGAACTGGTGGATCACAGCATACACGTGACTACTCTGTGAACGCGGTCCTGAAACACAGCAGGGCGCGGACCATATTTGCCTGCCATTTTTGCGGACTCTTAAATGACGGATAGTTCACACCATTTTGAGTGAGATAAAATCAAGTGTATTTGCTGCCAAAAACTGGGTCACGAACACTCAAATTATGTGCTTAAGTTTTTCTGTGCTAAACCTTTATTCATTTGTGACCAAAAAAGGGAAGCAACATTAGAATTTTCTTTTGTGAGAAAATGCGCCAAAAGGTACAATCAGTATTTGTGTGCCAGATTCCGGCGAGTAAAAGGAAGTTCTTTTGTGAGAAAATGTGTCAAAAGGTATGATCAGTATTTGTGTGCCGGATTCCGGTGAGTAAAAGGAAAAGTAATTCAGACACAGTATTGAATCCGGCACACAAATACTGTACTATCTCAATCAATTCGCGAAACTTTTTTTCGCGATTCTAGCTGAGTGACCTGTGACACAGGAAAATTTTCGCTAATTTCGTGAAATTTTGACCTGTTTCTAGCTGTTTTTGGTAGATTTTTAGTGACCGTTCGGTTGTCCCTTTCGCGAATGGGCCTCCGTGACAACGGACAGCTCGGGAAAATTCACGAATTGATTGAATTAGTACAGTACTGATCATACCTTTTGGCGCATTTTCTCACAAAAGAAAATTCTAGTACTATGTGCTTCCCTTTTTGATCACAAATGAATAAAGGTTTAGCACAGAAAAACTTAAGCACATGATTTAAGTATTTGTGACCCAGTTTTTGGCAGCAAATACACTTGATTTTATCTTGCTCAAAATGGTGTGAACTATCCGTCATTTAAGAGTCCGCAAAAATGGCAGGCAAAGCCCGGCTGTGAAAACATCGCAGGGAGAGCCAGAGTCCTCCTATCCCGCTCCTCTACTTCGGAACAGCACCTATGAATGCCCAGCTGGTGCCTCTCACTTTTATTGACCCGGCTGTCACTGCTCTTTCATCACCAGTCTCAGATGAAAGCACAAATTGTTGGAAGCGCGCAGTCGTAGCACCGTGAATACGCGTTTATGATTTTTTCATTTCTTATTTCCTTTCTTTCACCAATGGCACTGTAAATAGTATGTATACCTACCTAAATTAATATCTCCACACCCTTGTCTCGTATATTCTGACAGAGATGAACTAAGGTGAGCTACTACTCTAATTACTTGTTTCTTCTACCTGATCTTTACTTACATGCCTGTATTCTTTCTTCAGTCTCTTCATTCTACTTATGTATTGGATTCTCTACTCTAGACACTTCAGTAGTAATTACATAGGTGCCAACTTCTTTCCGTACATGTATGTCGATCAATAGTACTGCAGCTTCCAAAATTCTACTGAAGCCTCATAGTCTTCAATGAAAGATAAAGTTAGTTGGACTACTGGTCTCCAAAATATTTCATTGAAGAATATGAACTATTCAATGAAAGATAAAAAGCTACCATCACTGAATCTTTCATTGAATATTTGAAAGAATTCAATTGAACATAAATGACCACTAGAGCACTCAGAATCTTCTATTGAACATGGCAAATTCTTCAATGAAATATATAGGCTACTGGTCTTCAAAACCTTCAATTGAAGGTACTGTAGTGCTCTATTGAAGACTCATGACTAGAAATCTTTGTTGCCTTTCATTGAAGATTATGATATCTTCAATGAAAAATTAGGATTTCAAGTCTTCTGATCCTTCAATTGAAGGTACTGGAGTGTTCTATTGAAGATTCATGACTAGAAATCTTTGGTGCCTTTCATTCAATGAAGACTCAAATAAAATATTAATGCCCTCAAGTCTCCAACACCTTCCATTGAGGACAGACACCCTAGGCTTCCTCAAAAGGAAGAAGCATGAAATTCTACAAGTATGAGGTGCAATGAGGTTTTTGAATAATCAAGGGAGGTGAGCTAAGGAAGGCACTCCGTATGAGTATTGTTCACTGACTGTAGTGTTGATACCAAGCTGATAACACCAGAAGAGCAAGCAGTTGACAAGCATGAAGTATCCTATAGATGGTTGGATCTATCATACTATGTAGGAATTTTGGGAGCAATAAGCAGGAGCAACATATATTGTGTGAACAATGTTTTGAGGAAGGAATGACATCGGTCTACTGCATATGCCCAGACCAGGCTTTTCACCAATGTAGGAAATAGTTTTCTAGATGAGTTTCTCAGTCAAGAGCTGAAAGTTGAGAGCGGAATCGGCATCAGGAAAATATGACACCAACTGAGTAAGGTGAGGGCTTGAAGAATCAAAAAGTCTCCGCATTGAGTTCCTTCTTTGTTGGTTCTCCACTGGCAGGATGTAACATCTGGCCAAAGCAAACCCAAAAGGCCATATAATAAACTAATAATCTAAACCTTCCATAGAATATTTTGAAGATTTGATTGAAACTTTGTCAATGGTGGAGCTGAAAAATCTTCGATGGAACAATACCAGTGTTCAATTGCATGTACAGTTGAAAAGCTTCAATAGAATACTCTGAAGATTCAATTGAACAATTGTCAATGAAGGGAGCTGAAAAGTCTTCAATGGAACACTACTAATGTTCAATTGAATGTGTGCGGCAATCTCCTATGCTCAAAGATGTGTGAATGCAAGTGTTCAAGCAAACATAGCTTTTTTTCAACGGTACTGATTATAATTTCCAATGCCTACTAAAACCAGCTACTCTGCACACATTTCATAACCCACCTCTCACCTATCTCTGCTAACATTCCTCCAAAGTAATCAGATAGTGTACTCACAGATATGGCAGGTTAGGACTGAAAATAAATGCCAGTCAGTGTTTACTCTGTGCGCGTTTCATAACTCACCTCTCACCTATCTCTGCTGACGTTCCTCTGAAGTAATCAGATGGTGTACTCACCAATATGGCAGGTTAGGACTGAAAATAAATGCCAGTGAGTGTTTAGGATGGCCCAGTCTCACTGAAATGCTCCTATGAATTCAATGCATCAGAAACTCACTGTGATGAGACAGGCTATAGCTATGAAGTTACTAGTACATTTAAGTGTTCTAAATCTTTCATTGAACATTTTATACACTTCAATTGAAGATAAATGACCATTACTCCTCAGAATCTTCTATTGAAAATGGGAAAGGCTTCAATGAAAGATAATGGCTCTGGTCTTCAAAACCTTCAATTGAATGTATCATAGTGTTCTACTGAAGATCTCAGTCTTCAATGAAAGATTAATGTTCTCAACTCTTTAAACCCTTCAATTGAAGTACTATAGTGTTCCATTGAATATTGTTGATGGACATCCCATCCCAATCTGGTACCAGCTGGTATGTGTTTCTCTGCCCAGATTCTCATTTTGTGGACACAAGGAGACTCCCAGTTCTCATTCAAAATAGCCAGCTAGCATGTAGCTACCTCACTGCAAAAGTTACACCCACTTTTTGCACAAGAACTTTGGGGGAGTGAATATGTACAGACAAATGAATGAATCAAATTTTATTTGACTCTAATGTTGATATTATATGCAAAAGAGACTGACTACATAAAGTGCAGGAAGCTAGAAGGCTGTATGTGCTGGAGTCCGCATCTGAGGGATGGAGGAAAGGGTGAGAGTAGTCAGCAGGAAATGTGACACTTCGCATCCAGAGAAGTTGTGAATCACATTGTGAATTGAGGGGTTGAAATTGTGAATTGGCGGGCTCAAAATTGTGAATCGTCGAGACTTCTCCTTTCCCATCTGCCAAAAAGTGTGAATCGAGTCGACTTGGCAAGAGAAGTCAACACATGGGAAAGCTTTGTCAGACACAGGTTTTTGGCAGGCGCGCCAGCCAAATCACAGCCCAACGTGGTTCACACTGGGTTCAAACTTCAGCACGCAGTTCACAACACTTTGCTAAAGACTGAGTGGGTTTATGGTCCATTGTCTTGGGTTCCCATGGCAGTCAACTGGCATGATCCCACACCATGTTGACTGCCATGGGTTCAGGATCTACAGTCCCCTGCTTCTTTGTCCATAAAATACCTTAAATAAAGATACTGTAGGTTCTCTGAGACTGACCAATATTTTTTTTGAGCTGGAGACAGTGTTTCCAATTGAAATAAGTGTTTTATTTTCAGCATTCTCAATATAAAAAGGCTGCAGCTTGGAGCCATCCTGCAAAACACCATACTGCAATTGCAACATTAGAATTATTATTGTGTGACTGAAGATTCATGAGTTGTCAGTTTCTAACTTCCAAGAGTCTGTTCATTCTAGATTTGTGAAAGAGTGCCAAATCATGAGGTGAGGATGGGGAAATGGATGGTTAATCTGGGCTTGAGCTTCAGCAGTGAAAAATTTAGATCCAAAGGCCCACTAATAATATCAGTATGCATAGAGATTTACCTAGATAAAGGTCAGAAGGAGGAGGAGGAGCACCTCAACATCACAACATTCCAAGTATATAGACATGCCAAGCCTGCCTGGGTATGCAAACTGTACAGTAATGAAAATTGTTGAAGCTCACAGTAATTCTGTGAATAATGCCAAAATTTTAATGTCTAAGGTAAGTGCAAGCTCTTCCCATAAGTGGTAGGGGCCAAAGGGTCTTCTCACAGGTATGTTCCTTAGCACCTGTCACCCATCTGTCCCTTTCCACTGCCTATGTGTCATCATTGCATGTTCCCAAGCCAGATAGGATGACACATTAATAGATAGATATGGTCTGGACAGCATTAACGTTCCTTGCAGGAATATCCTCAAAAATTTTCTCAAAACAAAAAAAAACTATTTGTTCACATGTGCACACAGCAGCCCAGGAAATATCCACTCATTCCTGCTGCAAGGTGCACAACTCATGGATATCAATCCCCTATTCATTCAGATAACCATGACTGTATGTAGGATTGCTTTTCATAACCAAGCTTCATCAGGGATTTTGAGAATTTTTGCCCAGTATCGGGACTCAGAAAACTTCATCAGAACCCATCTTTTCTCCTTGCTAGGCTTCACCATCCCATTGTAGGACCTTACAATATGATGGCCCACATTCAGCATTTGTGGGATAGCTCATGGCTATGGAGGTGAGTGTAGATTACCATCTGACCTTGTAGCAAGATACACTGGTCCTTGCTAGTCCTCGCTGTCAACAACGTCGAGCTGCAGTCTCTTCCCTCAAATTTTGTGTGACACAGCCACCAAAATGTGGCCAGAGCTGGGATACAAACTGATGGCCTTGTATAGCTTCTTTTGATACACTGACAGCTTCTATACAGTGTTCGCTCTAAGGCCTTAAAGGCTTAACTTGGGCTCAATTAAGGGCCTGATTTAAGGGTTTTTAAGGTCTTACTAGAAAAAATTTTCTGCACTCTTGAGTTGCTCTAGACATATTTTTCAATGCTTTTCACTGCTTTTGTATCATCTTATAGTCAACCATTGTCCTCCACACATTTATACATGCAATCATTCATGCCACTGGTGCAGTACAAAGCCAACTGTACAGATTTATGAAGAATTCAATGACAAGCTTGGAAAGCTTGCAGAAAGGTAAAATTTTTGTCTGTAAGAAACTCCCAAAATAGAAATTTGTGCCCAATAAATCACGTGTCAGCCATACTTTAAGCCTTAATCAAGGCCCATTAAGGGTGCCCGAGGCCATTAGGCCTTAATTTGTTAACAGATTAAGCCCTTAACTTAATTAAGGCTTAACCCTTTGGGCGAACACTGCTTCTATAAGGGATTTTGTAGCTACATATAGCCCTCATTCATCAATACGCAGAGTTTATGAACTTTTTAGTGCCAATCCCCTCCCTTATCTATTTGTAGGCAGAGTACAATTGCCATTCTCTTGTTGCCCCCACCTCCCTCTTCCCCCAGAAAGGGTCCACTCTAGAGGCGATGGAGTATATAGAATCAACTCGAGATGTCATTTAATAAGGAACATTGTCAGATAACAAGGGATAGTATTGGATGTGTTTAACCTGCAGAAAATTGGCAGATCCAATCAAGTGGACATTCCCATCAACCTAACTGGGCTTCACAGTGTATAAACTGTATTTTGATGATTTTTCCTCATTTTTCAGTGGCCTCAAGGCCAGGTACTCAACCTTGTTTCTCAGTGCAGATTCCTGATGCCCAAAGTACATAGCCTTATTTGCTGGCTTCAGATTTATCTGGTTGGACATGTCATTTTCATCATTTCTCTCAAATCCTCAGACCCCCACCACTACATTCATGTCAGCTTCACCACCACCTTTATACACACCCATTTTTCATTGACTATCTTTACTGGAAGGGTGTGTAGTCAAGCATCTTTAGCTTATCGGACTCATTCTCGCCACACTTCAGTGCTGGCCCACACCCCCTTCATTACGAGGCCAAAGAATGAGGCTGAGTTCTTTACACCCATTTTCTGCTTGTGGCTATACAAATTGTTCCTGTTTTTTCCCAGTCCTTTGTCTCCAGTTTTTCCCTTGCCCCCTGACTGCTCATACTGATATTGCAAATATATGTATACGTTTGTTTTTGCAGCCACACTCGCCAATTCATCTAAATGCTACATCATTACAATAATCATTCTCCTTGTCTTTCTCAGTCAGGTCAACGCTGTGTTCCTGCCCACTTCAATTCAACTCCGCTTTTCATTGTCACCAGCCTCTCTTCTCTGCTTGTCCTCCATGACTCAAAACATTGTCTCCAGTACTGGCCCTGGATCTTCTGATGCAGGTTCTCCATTGAACGTGTCTCGTCTGCTCCTTGCAGCATTCACATTACCAACAAGCTTCAAACATCAGTCTTTCTGTGACTTCTGCGAGTTCGGGTGATTCCATGGCAGTTAATTCTCCTGGAACGGGATTCCAATGGTGCTTAGCATGAGCTCAGCAGGGAGCTCTACTACAGTGTTATGAGTCAATGGGGATGGGACAGAATGGAGAGTCTGGAGGAGAACATTTGACAAGTGAGAAGTTGGAGAGAAGAGACCTGGATGAAGGGAAGGTGTACCTTTGATAGGGGGAGCAGTTTTGGTGAGTGGTTCTTTTGACTTGCAAAACCAGTATTTCTATATGTTTGTACATGAGAAAAAAATCAATTACTAGTCTGTGGTGAACCCTGTGGCCTCGTACTCGCCATGCCTCAGCGCTGGCCCACACCCCTTTCATAAAATAAGTATAATGAGCAGAGCAGTAAGATAGGCAAGTCAGTAATGTTAGTAAATATGCAGCAAACATCTTAAAGAAAGGGCCAAGCAAGTTACAGACAGAAGAAATGGTGAATAGGGGGCAACTATGAAGGGAAAAAGCGACGCGCGTAGGTCAGGTGGCGAAGCCAAACAATCCCCGACTCTGACCGAAGGGAGGAAGAGGGAGTGTCCAACCGAGTGGAGCTGCCGTCACTGCCGAGCGGAGTTTGAATCTCTCTGGAGATCTCCGGAAGATGTCCATTTTTCTACTACCTGTGCAACAGCAAGAACTCATTGTCGGCTTCTTTCAAGCTGTGTATTTGCTGCTCATGGTGAACTATTTCACGGTATAGCACACACCAGTACCAGGCCGTATGCGCAGTTCTTGATGATTGATAAATTGATCCGCGGGAACAGCTTTCATGTGACTTGTTCCTAATTCTCCGTCGTTCTCCGCGGTTCCATAGCAATCATTGGATTGGAAATTGGATTGGAAAAAAAAAAATAGTTATATATCAATCCGCCTCATCTCAGAATTCGTTCATCACCATCCACCATGAGACTCGTTGATTACCTTCATGAAGCTGCTGCTGCTGATCCTATCTTTCTTTCTCTTCCAACTGAGAGTCTGTCTCAATATTTGGAATGACTGCCTGTCCTGGACCTTTGTCAAATACAACGTCGAATTGATCGCTATGTGCCCAATAAACAACTGAAACATACGCGAGCTGAACAGATTGCTAGATTTGTTGTTGACAATTTCTCTATGAGTAACACCAAATTGTTACCTACTGCTGAGCATCAATACCATGCAAAGTACCTATTTGTAGACCAGAAACTCGGACCAGGCTTTAGTCATCTCCTTGGGGAGAAGGTGCTGTACGCCAAAGCGAGTCTGCCTATACTACTTACCTGGAGTCGGGGGTGGCGCACCTGTGCGCCATTGAGATTACAAAGGGAAAAGTAATGCGCGTCGGGTGGGCAGTGACCGGTGAAGCCAAACAAACAGCGGAGTTTAAATTTTCGCTTAAGTGCTAATTCGGCTATGACGCTTAACACCTTAACACGCTTAACGCATTTCTCAGGGCTTGTCCCATTCTTTATAGATATAGATCTATATAGATGTGTGTGGCTTACAGCTATTTCAAGTACATAAAGCACAACCAGCTTTTTTCCTATGCGTCTGGAAATCCTCCGGCCCAACTTTCCGAGTACTGTATAATTTCGACCATAAGTTCACAGCATTACGGGTTGGGTGTGGTTCAAGCCTGGATGTTACGTGTTACGGATCTACATATAGGTTCTGGTTTGGGCAGGCCAAATTGGCCTGCCTCCACTGGAGAGCTACTTTAACATATGAAAGGGATGTGGGCCAACGCTGCACGTGGCAAATATGAGGTCACTGATCAGAAGAATAATCGGTGACTTTAAGACCTCTAACCTACATATTTCTACATATACAGGTGGATGAATAAATATGAGAGAGGAGAGAAAGAAAAGCAAACACATCTAACCAGCAACTTTGGCAAGCCCCGGATTTGGATATCATAAGGGCAAGGGAAAATTGGAACAATAGCACAGGGAAAACCGGGAGCTATTCATATAGCCACAAGCAGAGAGTGAGTGTAAAAAAATCAGCCTCATTCTTCGGCCTCGTAATATAACTTAGATTTTGCACAATAATTAGCACAATAAAAGTGCTATTTGGCCGCCTTGGCCGCCCGAACCAAAATGTTACGGGCCTAGTTCATGGCCCTCTATTACGCGTCACAAAGATAGATTTCGACCCAGTTCAGACTCCGCTGTTATGCCTTACGGAACTTGTGGTCGAAATTATGATACAGTACTCTAAAATTCTGGATGGCCACGAGAGCAGTTCTTTTTGGTACCAGGACCTACCTATCAAGATACACTGCCCAAATGTGCAAGAATCGTTGAGAAATCTACAGAATTGAGGGCGATAGAGCCTGCAGAAGATTGGGCTCAGAAGATTTTGACAGATTTTGACACATGTGAAAAAATTGGGTCGCGCCTTATGTACTTGAAATAGCTGTAATCAAAAATTCTTCATCATTGATCTAGGTACAAATCCAGTTGAGAAGCTCTTCGGAATTGTTCAAACAATGAACAGCACAGACTCTGGTACAGATATGCTCCAGTTCTCTGAGTGGCTCAGTATCCACCCTCGGATTGTACTCCCCGTTGTTGCCCCATTGTTTGCATCTGCCAGCTGTTGACAAGGATGGGAAACCAGTTGTCGCTCTTGACGACTCTGATCATATTAGTCCAGCTTTGTGGTGAGGGAAAGTTGATGTCGCAGATGTCAATACCTTGACGTGCTGGAAGATGAGTGTTCTTATGCTGCAGAATGACTCAAAGATCCGAGGCTTGATTGACGGAACGTTGTTTGAGCTGTTGGCTCTGAGCAATGACACCGAAGTGGATCTCTTCTCTCCACACGGTAAACTGTTGATACCTCAACCTCTCGATCTGGACGATGCTGAAGGTGACGCTGTGGACTCTATGCTGTGCTAAAGTGGAAAGTTAAAACACCATTTCCGAACACAAAAGCGTGACATGTGACACCCGAATTGACATCTAGGTCCCAAATTCAAGAAGACAAGTATCGAATTCCCAGAGTACAGATCCGAGCTCCTGAAAGTGACTACCGAATCTAGAGGAACAATGACCAAATTCATGAAGTGAGTACTGAATGAAACGAGTTGTATGCTGTGCTATCGTGGAAAGTATTATTCCGACCTAAAACATCATTTCCGAACGCAAAAGCGTGACATGTGACACCCGAATTGATATATAAATCCCGAATTCAAGAAGGCGAGTATCGAATTCCTAGAGTCCAGATCCGAGCTCTTGAAGGCGAGTGCCGAATTCAGAGGAACAATGACCGAATTTATGAAGTGAGTACTGAATAAAGAGAATTGACTCCCGACCACTGATTTACGCTTTTGCCGAATGATCGGGGAATGGTCCGAATACTTGCAAGTAGCCCGAATACTTCGAATACTTGTAGAAGTAGGATCGAAATCAGCATCTCAGATTTATTGAATTTCACTAGAGTTATTTGGACGACATTGAAGCTTTGCTAAGCCTCCTGTAAGTAGTTAGCAGGAATAACTGATTAAATAATTATGAATCAAGACGTTATGTATTTCCGTGCACTTGAGAGCATCGTTCCTCTTTCTTTGGGAGAACACAGATTTTAATTGGTTTTGCCCAGAACTCCTATCATTTGCTACCATGTCCCACAATACCTATTTCCCGCGCTCCTGAGGCAAGTAGGTGTAGTTGTATGGACACTTATGTAAAGCAAGCTTGTTGTACCACAACCATACTAATTATGCATATAAAGCTTTATTTTTGCTTGGAAATTAATTGTACCCAGGGGGACAGAGAAAAATAATTAAGGATATAGGGCCAGAAAAATTTTTAACACCTCCGACAGCTGAACCAACTAACACCCTCGTGGGAATATACTATATATAGAAGGTATTTGTAAGCACATGTGCGCATTATCCGCCCAAATAAGTCGCTTCAACCTCCTGCTACCGTCAAGCACGTTTCTGCTTTGCGCCAGCCTCACATGCCCATCTGTTGGAGGGATATGCGAGCCCTACACATGTCAAATAGTACTTTTTGAAAACATCAGTATCCAACCTTCAACTGTCTCATGACAGGGCTAGCACTCACAAATATTGTCTCGCATTGGTCTCGCAGCCTTTCTGTGGCAAGCAATGTCACGGTTTTGAGGATCTGAGGCCTCTTCTTCACTGATTTGCTCTCCACAGATGCATACCTGAATCCTATAACTCATGTCATTGCTTTGTACACAGTATTGGTACTTTTATTCACCTGTGGAAGCTCAGGCATGTTACTGGGAGTGTTTGACATGGCACTCAGTACCAGTACTCGCTCTTGCAGACTCAAATTTACCATCAAAAATGGTACTGAAGTACTAAAATTTTCTGACATGAGAAAAATTTAAGAGGATCTTGGGCTGAACCCTGAACTAGCCCTATATCACTCAGCTAAATTTTCCCTCCCCCTTGAATTGTACACTGGGGTAAAAAGCCATCGCTTTGCGTGGCAAGCTACGAGGCCTGTTCAATAAAGCCAAAATTTTACTCTTATATTGACTACGCTGCAGCTGCTGAGAGAAAGAGAGCCAAAACAATGAAAGAGGATTTGAAGACAAGAATTATGAGGTTTGTACTCAATGCGAATGCAAGCTTGAGGAGTGGAGGAATAGGGCGTGGACATTGTCGACGCTGGCAGTGAAACGAGAGAGTCGACACGCTGCCAGCTGGCATGACGTTTGCATGACGTTGTGGTTGTCAACAGAAAGGCCTCGCATTGGTCCGAGGAAGCCGTGAACAACGTCATGGGTCTTTGATGGGTCTCGACCATGATTCCAGATGAGCGCCTAATGAGCGCCAACGAACAGGGGTGGGAGTTTGAACCCGTGGAAAAGATCTGGGAGGTCACTACGACATAAATTAATGGGGTAAAGTGCCATCGCTTCGCGTGGCAAGCTACGAGGCCCTCAGGACCAGAGGAGGAAGTGAGGAAGAAGACAAGGCGCACCCTGATGCTGCATACGCTGCCTTGGTTATGCGTTTGTCTGAGGAAGCCGTGAACGACGTCATGATGGTCTCGACCGTGATTCCAGAGAGCGCTTGCCGAGCGCCAACGAACAGGGGTGGGAGTTTGAACCCGTGAAAAAGTTTTCGAGGTCGACCTAAGTTAACTCAGCCTAAAGGCCTCGTAATTTGTTTGAGGGGGAAATGCACTTAGCAAATAGTCATATCTTGGAAAAACATTTAGTGCAATCTGATACTCCGATATGCCAGTTTGTGTTGTCAGCGGTCAACCTGTACTGTCTCCGTTCAGTTCTGCACTCAGCACTCTTGATTCGGTACACCCTTCCTTCAATTCGGTATTCCATCCTCAAACTTGGGTATTTGCTCGTGTGAATTCGGGACTCGACACTCTGAATTCGATAGTTGCCTTCTTGAATTCGGGAGTTAGATGTCAATTCGGGTTGAATTCGGGTGTCACATGTCACGCTTTTGCGTTCGGAAATGGCGTTTTAAGTCGGAAATAATACTTTCCACGATAACACAGCATACTTATCCCATTAACGACAGATGATACAACTGGGAAACTTCCGACCCCCGGTCCTTAAAAATTCTTTCAGACCCCCTTGCCTTTTCCTTTGTCGTTATTTTCTACAACATTTACTCGCGAATGCTCATTGCTGACGTGTCCCTAGGACAAAAAAACCGCAACACTTCTCGTCGAAGCCGGTCAATGGTACGACGCCGAAGATTACCACCAGCTATACCTCTTCAAGAATACGAATGGGTATCAGTGTCCTACGCTTCGGCTATGGTGGTGAGATGAGAGATGAGACACGGAGGGCAGAGACGACGAACGGTTCCCAATAGAGTAGCTGACTCGATGAAGTATCGCAGATGTGTGGGTACTATGTTTAGTATCTTGAAAGTTCATTGGGTTCATGATTGCAATTTGCAAGCAACGTCCTTTTCTTGTAACCAGGTAATGCACATTCCTATGTACGTTGTACTTAGAACCTTTCACCGTTTATTGAATCAATGCTGCGCGTCCCAGTTACACCTCACAATCGATCCAACCTATCTTCTTCCAATACTTAATCCAACGAACTGCGTCGTCCTTAGACAACGGCTCGACACTAGAGAGATATTTCTTGCTAGAGTCCGGACTGTCTTCTGATCCAATGGCCATCTTGGGCATGCCAAACGCTTCTCTATTATCTTTGCTCTCCAACTCCGTCTCCGCGTCTCGACTTCTCAGACTCGTGTAAAACGGTAATAGCTGTACCGCAGGAAGTCTCCCATCCGATTCCAGATCCGAACCGTGCTCCTGTAGCTTGGCCAGCCAATCACCGTAAGAAACCAAATCGACACGTCTCCCCATTTCCTCAATAAGCACAGGAGCGAGTTCAGACCAAGATACCGGGTTGGGATGAGCTAAGTGAACGATTGTTGCCCCGTTGGCTTTGAAATCGGACTCGTTGAACCCAGACTGTTCATAGCTGGTCAGCAAATCACCGACAATAACCCTGGCCGCGACATTGACAGGTATCCACGAGACAGCCTGTTCAGTGATCAGAAAAATTCGAGAAAATTAACACCGTCAGCAACTGTCATTCTGATCAACCGTTGCGACTCACCTTATCATCGTTAGGCAAACACCCCAACTCAACCGCGCTCTGAATCATCGTAGGAACCCATTCCTTGTGATTCCAAGCGCCAAGCTTCGTGTCTCCGCACAGCTGACCTACGCGAACGATCTTATACGTAGCCTTGGACTCGGACTTGTCCAACAATTTCGGGGCTGCCCGAGCGATAAGCTGTTCGGAGACCCATTTGGACTCTGAGTAGCCTGTTCCAATGGCTACTTCTGGATTGACGAGATCTGGTGTGAGATGGTGCATGCCTTTGATGTCTACGTGTATATATGAAAATGGTCATTCAATCAGAGGTGAATCGTCGCAATGGTAAGGATGCTTACTCTGAAAGACGCCAATCGAACTTGTATAGAGGAAATGAGCGTCGGAGGTCAATGCAAGGTCAACCAAATTCCGCAATCCCAAGAGATTTGATCCGAATGTTGCAAAAGACGCGTTGAAATCCACTTGCCATGCTGTAGATACAAGGAATGTCAGTCAATTTCTTCCGACTCCTCTAGCCGTAAAAAAGATAAGATATCACGAACCGTTGTGCACGATATGAGTAACGCTTTCCGCCATCTAGAGAAAGATGAGACTCCCATCATTCAGGACTCCAGCCTGCACTCGCCTTTTGATATACGTCCAAATCAAGACCCAGCCTTTCCATCGTAAAATCAGCTTCCAGTAAAACCATTCTACCGCTGGATATCTCCCTCTTCAATCTCTCACTTTCAAGGCCACGCTTCTTAAAAACCAACATTTGCCTCTCCAAAAGACTTGGGGACCTAGAGCCTTTCCCACCCCTGTTGAGCGCATAAACGCAAGAAACGCCCCCATCAATGTCGAAGTCGTCAAGCAATCGCGAAAGAAGATGAGATCCAAGCGCTCCGGTTGTTCCCGTTACCAAAACTACCTTCTTGTTCGAGTCGTGGGTCTTCTTCTTTGTCTGTACCTGAGCGACTTGAGGGAAGTTCTGAGAGAACTCATCCAGCATTAAGAGCATGGCAGCCTTTTTCTCTGAGATCTCGGTCTGAGTCATCCCCTCACCGTCCAAATCCTTGTGATCACTCAACATTCCGGTTGCCAAAGAGGAGATAAAGTCCGATAGAGAATCAATGTTGGGATAGTCATAGACAAAATTTTTCGTCGTCCAATTCCGGCTATCCACTTTCGCAGAGTCGCGTAGGGCTCTTAAAAGCGAATTGCGGATCCATGTAGCTTGAAGACTGGATGAATTCAAATTTTGTAAGTGATAGGTATTCAAAGCGAAGAGTCTGGAGCTTATTGACACTTACCTATCGCACCCGTGTTCAAAAAAGTCGTCCTGATCGGATATATTTTTCTGAAGGACTTTCTGGACTACAACGCGAACGAATTCTTGAGCTGACCCGATGGACCATTCTTGAGGCGCCGGAATGCTAGACTGAGTACTCTCTTCAACGGTCCTGTACATTTCATTTATTTCCTGAGCATAATCATCCAGAATGGCCTGTCTCCTGCAAAAGAAAAGAATTAATCTTAGATTCTTTTTTGCCCTGTAAAGGTTTCATCACCTTGCGGTGTTCTTGGCAGTATATGTGAAGGGCTTTGCAGGATTGGCGACAAGGATCATCTGCCAATGCCAGCCTAGTCAGTAATATTGTACTAGAATAAATATAACATAGAGTCACCTCTTTGAATAATCTCGAGTGCTGAGGAGCGAACTCATTCATTCGCTCGATTGTAGGCCTATCGACAGCTGACATTAACAAATTTTCAGTAAACACTTGAAATCATACCAGATCGAGTTACGGAATTTGCTAAGCTCCTTTTCATTCAAAACATCGAACGTGAAATGCTGTTTTGGTTCCACAATTATGCCAGCATGGAATTGGCCCCTTCCAAACATTACCGAAGCTTGCACATGTGGGTCTTGATTCATCAGGTTTTCTAGGGAAATGAATTCATAAAACCGGTATAAAGTGCGGAGTATAGCTCATACCTAATGGCCCAGGATTGGTCTGTAAAAGGCACAAATATATCAGGAGAATTCAATCGGTACAAGCAGGGGAGACATCCATACCTTCTCTCCAGTGTTATGCATAATCTGGTCATCAGTTCGTCCAAAAACACGCCAGTACCCTTTCTTGGTCGGATGCGGTGTCATAAGATCGGAAGTTGCGTAGGCAGGAATGCCATTCACGGTTGTGTTGATTACGCTGGGTTTACAGACGACATTCGCCTTACTTACATGTCAGTTCAAACACAATGGGGCTTCAGAATAAATCGGACTCACCACCATTACAAACTCGTAAGACCCATTTCCGTAGGGAACCATCTCCGGAGTGACAAGACCTGGAAATGTAAAGTAGTCCCAGTCATAGCCCATGCTTCCTCGTGCTTGGTAGAGATTAATCCAAGTCTGATCTGCCGTCATAATACTTACCAGGAATAATTGGGCTCATAATACCTCCTTCAGTCCTGCAAATTATCCAGGTGAATTTCTCGTTCAATCATATGTCCAGGAGAAACTTACGACCCGTAAAGGATATATATGGAGACTCCTTTAGAAGTTAAAAGGTCTCCGGCTTCTTTATTAAGAGGGCCACCGCCGTACAACTAAAGGAATTATCAGCCTTCAACTGGAGTAAGATTCAAGATTGATAACGTACTACGCCAGTGCGCGTTGAAAGCCACTCCATGTATTCCGGCTCTTTAGACCAGGCCTTCAGATCGTACTTAAATAGGATATCAAGGCATCAAGTAAGTGTACGTACCTCAATGAAGGACGGAACACAGAAGATAAGATCACTATTTGTTGCCTTCGCAGAGTCAAACAAGTTTGTTGGAGTTGCTAACACTGCGGGATTTTTGGGGGTGAACCCTGCAACGACTAAACCGCAAGAAGCCTAATTTATATATCGCATCAAACCACGAAAAAAAATCCAGTAATGAACAAACGTACAGCCCAGCAAAGCTGTAAAACACCCATCCCATGATACATTGGCATGACATGTAGTGACCAGACTTGATCAGTCAGATCTTGTCCGCCAAACCAAGGAATATGAGAGAGTTGAATCAGTCTATGGTTTGTCCATGGGATGGGTTTTGGAAATGCAGTTGAGCCTGAAAATAAAATATGGATAATATGAGAATTATATTTCGAATTAAAAAGAAAATAGAAACCACATGCCCGATGAATGAAGATACAAAACAATCTCGTCGGGATCGGTATGAACCAGAGGGAGGTCACTCTCGGCCTGATCTTGCACTGGCAAGAACAAGTCTTCAAAAGTAAGCATAAGGCTCAGCAGAGGAATCTTGACCTCCGCATCCGCAGAGCTAGCTCTGAGGATTTTCAGAGCGTCGGTCACGAGTGTTTCCATCGCCGAATCGTGTCCAATAAGGATATGGTCGACTTCAACTTTGCGCAACAAATGAGCTACAGCTGCAGCTGAGTTGCGAGGGGATATAGGGAAGAAAATCTTGTCAGCCCGCAAGATGCTCATCATGGTGATAAAATAGGGGATGGTATCTGAAATTTCCTCGGTCAGCGAGAAAAAAAATTTGTTGAATGAAAATCGTACCGGACGTGGAGAGAATGGCAATCACAGACCTCTTGGTGTGAGGAACGTCCGAAGTTCGTTTGTTGATGATTCGTGCACCATTGTACATTGCAGGAATCGCCTCAGACCATTGTATAGTCCTGGACAAACCGTCTTTATCTGTGAAGACAAACAAGCGGTGTTCACCACTTTTCGATAAATGCCAATCATAAATTTGAGGCAAAGTGAGAGTCCCATCAAGAGGAGGAGCATGGAATGTTCTGCTGTTCAGTGCCTGTGTTTGTGGTGGGAGTGGGAGTAATTGTGGGGGAGGCATTGTGTGCCGTTCACCATTCCTTGCAACCCTTCTTTATATTCAACTGTGTCAAGTGGATACCGAATCTTTCGATGATCAGCAGTGTGAGTCAAATTTCCAACGAAAACTGTATACAAAGCGGAGCGCTGGACGGTCACAAGAAGAGCATCTATCTAGAAATGCTCCTCACGTTTAGAACAGACTGATGTATCAGAGATTGGCATCGTCCCACTGAGACCTCAAATATTCAAAATTCTTTCAGATAAGCAAGAGGATCGATCAATCAAGCATCTGGTCAGTATTTTTAACCGACTCATCGATTCTGTCCTTGGTGGACTACACAAGGAGCCCTCTCTTTCACACAAGATGCTTCCTTCGCTTCTGCGCTTCTAGAGTATGCTCCAGAATTGAATTAATATGATTTGATGCTTCATCTATCAGATCTGATGCACGGAACAGGCTAGCACGGGTTACACGGGGAGCAGCCACGCTTTGTATCCTAGGATGTTCAATGTGGTTCAATCCGGGCGCTGCTTCACTATTTTGAAGCGGGGCTTGCAACACAGAAGAAATGCTCAGGTATGTGACCTTCCAATTATTCGTGAGGACTGTAATGGACGGACGAAAATTTTCTCGTTACGACATTTCACCGAGCGCCCCAAACGTGGCTTGTCTAAATTCAAACTATACTGTAGTAGTATTACGACCATATGAACGGCCACTTTGGTTCCATGGCATGAACGATTTACTATATTAGGAAGGTTGCCGGCGAAGCCGGGCGCGCTCGCACAGCCCTTTTTTGGAAATAAAACACTCAAAAATGCCTCTGTGATGCATTACCATGCAGAAAATACCATTATATCCGCTCCACGGAATGGTGAAATGATAGACAAGGGCTGTATTGATACGTGATGACTGATAGACAAGGGCTGTATTGATACATCACAACCCTTGTCTATCAGTTCACCGTTCCGTCAAGCTATAATGGTATTTTCCGCGTGTACTCGATACCAAATTGACCATGATCGAGGGGCCCTGTGATGCGTTACGCGTTCATGTGGTCGTAATGCTAATTTACTCTCAATTCTCAATACTACAGTAGCTCTTAAACTCGTCTCGCCATTACCACCTTGTTCCTATCATGGCTCCCCCGCTTCCTCTAGTTTCCGTCAATCTGGCTACTGTTCCTATCGAGACTTTCTGTTATGCAATCTTCTTCATCCTCAATATGGCATCTGTGGCAATACAAGTCATCTCACATACCAGAAGAGAGACTGTTCGATCTGGATTTTACGCAAAGCTATGGGGCCTCCTCAAAAATCCCATGTTCCTTGGCACTGTTGCCCTTTTTATTACTGTCACTGGGGTAAGTGCAGTCAGATTCTAGAGTAAATTTTACTCATTTGTTAATTCAAGCATTGGATCTGTACAATTATTCGTCTATTTGACGCTTTTGTCAATTTTAAGGGCGGTACTCAGGCTCTGGAATACTACGCAGACCTCTCTCAGATCAGTGAAGTGGTGAAAACTGGCTTCTTGATGGCTTCTTTATGCATTGGAGATAGTATGATTGTAAGTAAATCTGTTTCCGCTCCCTCAGAGGTTTGAAGTTCTGTTCTGAACCAATCCCAGATTTATCGAGTGTGGGTTGTATGGGGCCACAAGACGAGTGTCATTATTTTTCCGTTACTGACTCTAGCTGGGCTGACTGGTACGCACTTGCCACTTACATTCAATCTTTTCCATGATCTGACCCGCTCTCATACAGTATGTGGAATTGGTATCACTTATCAATTCACTCAGTATTTTCCTGGACTGGATGTCTTCAATTCTGACGCCGGCCGATGGATAACCAGTGATTGTGCTTTCACTCTATCGACGAATCTATATAGTACAGGTAAGGATCGTATTCCGCGCGCACAATTAACATTATTCATAATTTTTGAAGCTATGATTGCTTTCAAGATATGGACAACCGATAGAAATCTTCAGAGGTCCGGCACCGTCAAATCTGGCATGGGCTTGAAGGTATGCCACCATGCTAAATGTGAGGATTACCAGCTTAACAGAGATTGTATTTGCCTAGGACACATTGAATATCCTTGTGGAAAGTGCTGCCATTTACACGTATGTTTCCTATGGCCTCGGCTCATCGTTTACTTATCAGCTATCTACGCGCATAGCTCATGGACGATTTTCTTCTTTGCTTCCTATCAATCCGGTTCCAATCTGCAGTTTAATGCTGTCGATGTGTGGCCGGAGATGGCAGGAATATCCGCGACTTTGATCAACGTCCGAGCGGGATTGGGCAGCACTTTCCAAATTTCCAGTTCACAGAACGCGTCTGCCAGCTACGCCCAAGCGTCATACAGAATGAACAGAAATCTGGGAAGCCAGCAGGATAGAGCGCAGTATCCCATGCAGCCTCTCTCCGTAAATATCAGCACAGTCGTGGACAGAAACCCCGGTGGTGATAATGATAGTTTGGAACTTGGAGTAAAAGGCGGTAGCAGCTAACTGAACTAGTACTATAGCGAGCTAGTGTACGGATATGTATGAAAAGGGGGCATGGAAACACGAGAATGTCAGTCATCTCACTTGGAATTCGGGTAAAATTCGCGACGAAACGAGAAATTTATTTGAGTTGAGCGTCTTCAGGAAATGGCTGTGTTTAGTAATCTCGGAGTCAGCTCGGGAGAGATCGAGACAGTCCAAATCGCATCCATGATAATCGTACCGGGGCGTAAGGAAGCCGGCGGTCGTACAGGTAACAGGGTGCTGCAGCTCGGACGTCATCATGTATCTGCCATGTACATCTGTAGTCGCGTCCGTCATACGGATTCGACGTTATTGTTCTCAATGACAAGCTCGAGAAGATCATGCCAGCCACAATAGATTGTGCGGTCTCATGAATCGAAACTTAAAATAGATGCTCGAACGTCACCGTTCGTGCACGCTCTCAAGCTCTTGATGCTCGGATTAGGACGTTCTAAAGCAGGATGCACATTTGAAACCTATACACGCGGTCCAGAAGGAGGTGGTGCTCGCGTCAACTACTGGTGAGCATTCTGTTCCGGGCTGGGCGCAATACAACTACATGACGTCGAAAATAGGCAAGAATCGATGTTGATTTGTTGTCCTTGGTCTGTTCCGGGCATATTCTCGATGATTGAGAGGTTTCTGGTGCGATATCCAGTGGAATTATTGATACGACGGATGATTTTACGACTGAGTACGAGATTGATGATCTGAGCGGGTCGTGGTGTAGATTGGCGAGTCTATGATGGAACCGGGCGTTATGGGGATTGCACCACAACCACAGGGTGCATACCTCCATTCAAACTTCTCGCTCCACATGAAGACTCGGAGCTGAGACAGGAGCATACCTCTCAATGAGAATTATTAGAATCGATACCAGTCAGGATATAGATCATTCGGAATTCCAGATAACCTAAAGCATGTCGTGATTACATGGTACCACACCTCTTCTCCCTCACGGTCTTGACATCAGAAACCCACTTCCAACGTCAGAAAGTCCATGCATGCTCTATGGTTCTACCATACTTATCTGTATCAAGTTGTATCGACTTGTCAACTTGTATCGACTTGTCAACTTGTATCAACTTGTCAAGTTATATCGACTTTTCAAGTTGTATCAACTGATCGAGAACGGGCCACGCGGTCTAGCGAATACTACATGTTCGTGCTTCCAGGGTATCGATTAGATGGTCATATACTGCGGTGTTGCAATCCCGATGTTGCAGTTGTGGAAAGCACATCTCGGAACGCCCAGAAGGAACGTTTGCGTACAATTTACGCTTACCTGTATTTGCCACAAGGTATTTCGCCCGAGCTCTATTACCATTACCATTTTTCCCGCATGAATTCGGACCGGGTCCGCATCACAACTAGGTGGACACTCTTCTGATGATTGCAGTGATACGGAATGCTGTTCTACATCATTCCAGTCTTGACCCGTCAGCAGCCGATCGCGTTGGCAAGAAGAGATCTCCAAAATTCATCAATTTTCGGGAGTGCAACGCAAATTTTGGTCAACACAGAGGCGGAGTTCAACCGCTAAATTTATTGATCTAAAAAGAAACGCGCTCTGCTATAAAAGCCAAGAGTGGTATGTCAACGCTAGCCCATCCTCTATCTCAGCATGGCTAACTATGCCCATGACGCACTTGCGATTGTAGGCTCATCACTCTCGTACACAACTATCAGACATTGACCATAAGCTAGGTTGGTATTGCTGCTGAGCTTCCCAGCGGAACAGAATCTGTGGTCAACTTGGATTACAACGAGTTTATTCAATTCCTACTCAACGGTAAAGAGTCCTACGAAAGAATTCCTGAAGAACGATTTAGCATTGATCAGTGAGTAATTCTCATAGAAGCTAGAAAAATACTGATTATCTCGAATTCCAGATGGAAAGGATCACAACCTGGCAGAATCCCTGCAGAAAACGGCTCCTTTCTGAAGGACATTGACCTTTTTGATCATATAGAGTTTGGAATTACTGCTAAAGATGTACGGGCCATGCCTGTGAGCTCTCGTAAACTGTTGGAGTTGTCATTTCTTGCGTTGCTTGATGCTGGTATAAATTACCGAACGCAAAATATTGGATGCTTTACGTCAGGCATTAATTTTGAGACATTGCAGCTGAGTGACATAGTCAGTGTGGTTCATTTCTGGTTTCTGGTATGAGCAATATTCTAATGAATACTACAGGATGTTTACGAGGCTCAGGGATCTTTTGCCGGCATTCCAGCCCAAGTTGCAAACAAGATTTCATATCATTTAGACTTACTTGGGCCTTCAGTTCCAACGGACACTGCCTGCAGGTAAGGCTCTCTGCAGTAGCTGAACCTTTATGTTTATGCTGCTATTGTAGCTCAACCTTGACAGCAATGCATCTTGCGGCACTAGCAATTCATAGCGGAGAGTGTAAGGCTGCAGTAGTTGGAGGAGCTCAAATCAATCAGCGGTAAGTCATATTTCGAGCCTCTTATTTTTCAATTTTAGTGATGCATTTTAGGTTGCTTGATTTTGTGCAGGTAGTCTGCCAGATTAATGTGGGGAAAATCAAAATTAATGAATTTTTTTCAGTACAGCCAAAGCGGAGTATTATCAGCAGATGGAAAGGTGAGTTATTTTCCAGACCTACAAAAATCCCCACATTAAACCACCATATAAATTCATCTTTCAAAGTGCAAGCCATTTGATGCAAAAGCAGATGGGTGAGTAAATCGCCTGAGATAAATTACAATATGACTTATATGCCTTCAAACCAGCTTTTCACGTGGAGAAGGCGCTGTGGTGGTAATAATCAAACCACTTACTGAAGCCCTGGTGGACAATGACAAGATATATGGCACAGTAAGCTCTATTAAGTCGTCTGGGTATCTCTGATTAAGAATCCAATTATCCAGATTTTGGGGACAGGTATTAGTTCCACGGGATGTGCAGCACCAGCATATGCTCCAGTGGCAGCAGCACAGGAAGACGCTATGCAAAGAGCATACAAGATGGCTCAAAGGTACTTCAGTCTATCTGTTTATCAGGGCTTTATTATCTTAATCAAGACACATAGGCGTCCGAGGGAGGCAGATTTTGTTGAGCTTCATGCTACAGGTGATTGATTTTATTCACTGGCTGACTGGATATCTATTTATCAATGGTTTGAACATAGGCACTGCTCAAGGAGATCCTACTGAAGCAAACTGGGTTGGTAAATCATTCCAGAGAGATGGAAAAGTTGTGATTGGCAGTGTCAAAGGGAACATTGGGTGTGTTATATCTGTAATATTCATTTCCTCCTTGACAAATAACATGCGTGATTTTAGCCATTTGGAAATCTCTTCATTTTTGGCATCACTATGCAAAGTTTGTGGAATCTTTGAAACCGGCATCATTCCACCGAATATGAATGTGTCGACCCCCAATCCAGCCATTAAATGGAAGGAATATCAGTTAGAGGTTCCACTCTGTCCAACAAAACTAGTCATACAATCTGACTCAGGAAGGGCTTTGGTGTCTATATCAAGCTCTGGCATTGGTGGTTCCACTGGACACTGTGTTTTGGAAGGACCTCCCAAACTTCCTCTTCATACCTCAACCTCTATGCCTTCACGGGTGCCTGTTCTGCTCGTTGCAGGAGGCTTATCTCCTCGGTCACTGTCTGCTGTTGCAGAAAGCTTAGAGAACCTGGTTAGGCTTCAACCTCAATATCTGGACAGCATTTCAGTTATTTATGGCCGCCGGGCCCGCCAAATGATTTGGCGTAGCTTCGCTGTGATAGATGACCGAAATGATATCAAAATTCGATTTTCACATCCATCACTTGCTCCTCGCTCAAAGCCTCCTGTTGGATTTGTGTTTTCTGGACAAGGCCCTCAACATCTCAGAAGTGCGTCTTTTACCTGTCTTTTCATTGACATTTTTTCAATATTCCTATAGTGGGCTCCCAACTGTTTGCATTCTACCCATCATTCCGAAACACCATTCTAGAACTGGATGCAGTCTACCAGAGAATTACAGGACAATCTCTGATTTCCTCCACTGGACTATTTGATGCTGCCCAGCATAAAACCCCAGTCTCTCTTGCGGAAGTGTGGCCCATCAGCATCACCCTTCCCGCCATATGCATGGTTCAGATAGCAATGCATGATCTTCTCATCAGCATGGGAGTTCAACCAGATTTTATCATCGGCCATTCTGCCGGTGAGACGGCCCTGCTTTATGCTTCGGGAGCAGCTTCCAAAAGCATGGCGATGGAGATCGCTATTTGCCGTGGACAATCACTTGCCTCCACAGAAGAAATGGGTGGATCCATGGCCGCTCTTTCGTGTAGCTGCGACAAGGCCAAGGAACTCGTCTCTCAGCTCGACACACCCGATATCATTGTGGATATTGCCTGCATCAATACAGATGATTCGGTCACTGTCGCTGGTCATAGCCTATACATAGACAGCCTTGTTGCGCTCTGCAAAGCCCAAGGTATTGCAGCTCAGAAACTGCGCACTAATGTTGCTGTTCACTCAGGCTTTATGGATGCATGCAAAAACGACTATATGACACGGATCAAAGCTGTTTTCGACAGAAATCATGGCCCCTTTAGCCCGACAGTCAACGTCTACTCCACTGTGACGGGGAATTTGCTCAAGGAAGATTTCTCTGCGGAGTACTTTTGGGATAACACTAGGCTTCCGGTTCGGTTCAGTGATGCAGTGCACTCGGCACAGGAAACTCGAGCTGATCAACAACTTGTTTTTATTGAAATTGGTGCACATCCAGTTCTCTCGGCCTATCTATCCACGATTTGTCCCAACTCTAATGTCATCAGCACCATGCGGCGAACAAAACAGATGACAGAGAATTTCGAGCTCACTGTGTTTTTGAAATCTCTGGGTTCATTCGTCACTGCTGGCTTCAATACAGTTGATTTCTCAGCGCTAAACAACGGTGCTAGCCCGTACAACAAATCCTTTCCCCTTCCGTCATATCCTTTTTCGAAGAAGAAGGTGCCATCTATGTCCCCGTTCCTCGGCCAAGACAACGTCCTGATTCAGAATGGACCACTGAATAGCCAACGGCTTCGGATGAATTTCCAGACTCATCCTGATATGGCTGAACATGTGATGAATGGAGAACCAATTCTTCCTGCCACTGGATTCATTGAGATGGCGAGTAAAATTTGTGAAGCTAAACGCGTTGGATTTAACACAAAATTCTTTTAGGCTCTTGAACTCGGTGCCAACATGTTGTGGGATGTCAAATTCCATTCCTTTCTTTCTCTTTCGAACAATGAACCCATTGCCGTATTTGTCAAAACGGATGGCATGTGTTGGTCCGTAAAAACGCAAAAATCTGGGTATGACGCAACCAAGGCATGTTCTTAAATAACTATTCATTCAGTCAGCTGAGAAAGCCTTTAGGTTGAAAGATTGCATGCTGATGGATATCTATCCACGGAACCAGCCTTCAGTAAGGAGGTCGAGAGCCTGGATGTTTTGTCTATATGTGCTCGGTGCGAAGAGGTCAGTGTGGAAGGTAAGTACTTTTCATCTGGTCTCAATTATAGATTCTGACCTGTGTCGACAAAGGCTTCTATTCTGATCTACGCTATTTTGCCGAATATGGACCCAACTTTCAGATGATTCGCAGCTGCCATCGGTCAGAAACAGAATTCCTCGTTCAGATTGACACCAAGCGGGTCCGTTCTACACCAAAGTATGATTATCGAATAGACCCAGCTGTCTTGGATGCTTGCATTCACGTCATGGTTCATCCATTGCTGACGGGTAACGCAGATCAGAAGGTGTACTACCTTCCATCGGGATTCAAGCGATTCTTTTTGTACGAGTCTGGTCATGAAAAAATCACTGATGTTCTCTATGCACACGGAAGCAATGCGTACTGGGCTCCAGGTAGACTTGTTCTCGTATTCAGTCAGCCGGCAGGTACTGATCGTATACGCGGTTCTCTAGAAACTCTGTCCTACGACGTGCTGGTAGTAAACTCCGATGGTCATCCTATATGCCTGTTTCGTGAATTTACAGTCAGCGCACACGGTAACATTTTATCTGCTGTAATGACGGTTCAGCATGTTGATGCATGAAATACAGCCATCCAACCCAATGCTCCCGTGCATTATAGCATGAACGCGATACCATGTGGATCGATCCATACGATGCCGCGTTCCGAGACCTACAGTCCCGACAATCTTCCATACGACTCGCAGCGATGTCTAATCCAAAAAGACGCAATCATCTATGCATACCTCCGTGGAACCGAGTCCTTTCTACAAGGATCACTAGAAACAATCGATATCAACAAGCCAAAAACACTTTGGATATTCGCTTTGGCGGGGCCTGACGGAGGAGCGGCGCTCGGCTTCTCTCGTTCTCTCCGAAGGGAACTGCTTTCTATGAGGGTACGAACAGTGATACACGACACACCTGTATCCACTGCGGATGATTTTAGGGACATCATATCCCAGCTCGATGCTGAAGGCCTTGACGAAGATGAGCTGATTTTACGGGCAGATGGATGGGTCCTCATTCATCGCTTACGCGAAGTTCGGCCATCCCAAGACAGTGGACTTCGTCGGGAGCAGGAGACTAGTATATCCAATGGACGCAAACTGGTTCATGTTGACTACATCCAGGAAGATGCGCATAACGCGGATGTATGGGGATTCAGCGGTCGTACCCAAGATGGGCAGCTTGTAGCCGGTATCTATCAAGGACCGGTCGTGGACCAGTGGTCTTCTCCCGACGCACTCTTCGCCCCCGTCGAATACCGTGACAGCCAGAATTCCGAGGCCCTCGCATCTGCGGCTGCGGGTTCTGTTCTTTCTTTAGTTATTGGTCGCCTAGCTCTGGATGAATTGCCATCAGATATCTCGAGGAACGGAGGACAGGCAACAGCGCTGATTACTCACACCGATACTCTCCTTGGGACATCCCTCGTCTCATTCTTTACCTCTCGCGAGTTCTCGGTGACGACTCTTGATTCGATTTCAAGTATCGCATCCCTCCTGAGCATTGAGTCGACGTCAGGCTTCGACATTGTACTCAGTGGGCTCACCGACCAGTCTGCAGTTCAGATCTTAACCGCTATTGCCAAGGATCCTTCTGGAGTGTTTCTCTGGAATGATTCTATCAGAGGCATACGAGCTCATATTCAACGTCACTCGGCACGCCTTTTACGAGCTCTCCATGCAGCTGTCGAGGACTTTTCTAGAGGAACGGCACTAAAACACGGATGTCCAATTGATTCCCTAACCCCGTCTACGACGAGCCCAAACATCCAAGAAACTGGTCTGTTCGATGCGGAAAAAGCTTACATATTATTCGGAGGCGTTGGTAGTCTTGGGCTTCGTATTGCATGCTGGATGTACGCTGTCAGTGTATAATTTCTCATTTGGAGTTTGCCTTACTCACCGAATAGACAGAATGGCGCCCGTAACATTGTCGTTACTTCCCGCTCCGGTCGTGAAAGTCTAGTCAGGACCAAGAACTATCCTGCGCTCCGAGTCATGCGATATCTTGAAGGCTTGGAGGACCTCACACTCTCCGTGGAATCTTCCGACGTCACTTCTATCGACGCGTTGCGAGCTCTTCTGGCGAAGCAGACGTGTCATATTGGAGGTTGTATGCTCCTTGCTGCTGTATTGGAAGACCAGCCTTTCACTGCCACGACACCCTCTCCCGACAGCTTTGACCGGGTGTTTGCGTCAAAGGTCGGAGCGTTCGATGTCCTTCGTAAGGTCATCAATATTTCGACACTGGATTTCGTGATTTGCTTCACATCAATCTCTGGATTGTTCGGTAGCGCTGGTCAAACGAATTATGCTGCGTAAGTTTTCCTCTTTTGTTTCGTAGCTGACAGACCCAACAACCAACTGACACGCCTTGAACAGCGCAAACACAGCTCTTGAAGCTACCACGGAGCCCTACAATAACACATTCTGCTTCGTTGCTCCAGTGGTATTAGACACGTCTATCGTATTCGGAGATCCAATGAGCAAAACAATTTATAACACGAAGATACGACATATCACTGAGTGGGGCATGTCCACAGATGGTGAGTTCACACTGTACTTTCTTGAAATGTGCGAGCTAATTACTGCTTCTTGTTCACAGAAATCTGTCAATATCTCGGTGATGGTCTTAGGAGAATGAAGACTAACCCATTTACGCTCTACATCCCACCATTCGACTTCAATCTCGTCAAGAACAATCTCGGTGTATCACCCATGTTCGCTCATCTGATCGAAGATGAGTCCACGACATTATCGTCTGCATCAGGCAACTTCAACTCCACTGGCAAGAAAGCGGAGGTTACTCCCAAAGATGTCGTCCTAAAGGTTCTGGATATGATTGAAGAGGATTTTTCGTCTGAAGTGCCATTGGTGTCCTACGGGTTAGACTCTCTCCTGGCTGCCAGATTGTCTTTGCTCCTCCGCCGTTGGGCTCCAATCACGCAGCTTCAATTGCTGGCTGATATGACTTTTGATGATATCTCCTCCCGCGTTCAGGCAGCCTCATCCAGTAGCGACGTGTGAAGCATGTCACTTACAAATCCTAAATCAATATTTATTATTTATTCTTTCGTCCCGAGGTGGCTTTTACGCACCGCTTCTATGAAACCAACGTTTGGCATATTAGGGCTTTAGATAGAATGTCTACTTTGCTGAGGTGCTTCCAGAGGTGCTTTCAGGGGAATTTTCCGCGAGCGTGACAGTAGTGAAAGGCTTTCACATATAAGCTATACCGCACGCCGAAAAGACAAAATATCCGCTTGGCAAAAAGGTGAACTGATAGACAAGTACTGTATTGTTATGTGATTCCATCCTACCCTCCTTTAAATTGCTGAAGAGGGCTCCTCCGCAGCGCAGGGCGTTGAGGGAATAGCTCGGCGTATGGATAGGATCCCGTGATGTATGCCTTTCCGGAATTGTCGTCTCCCCCTCGGTCTTTCCCATCCTTCAAGTTCATGAATTTCTCCTTGCATTTAGTATTATTTGTTTTCAGATCGAGGTTCCTTACACGCGAAAAGGACCGCAAACGCATTCAGTCGTACTGGGCAGACAGGCGGAAAATTTATTCTGACAAACTTGCGAATAAATTTTCCGAGTCGGGGATGTCCAGAAGGATTTTGATACGACAACCCGAAGCCACAGAGCAAGCCGAAGCGCATCGTATTGTTTGAAGGACATATACCAACACCCAGAGGCCGTAGGTCAAGCAAGGCTGCACAGGAAGACAGAAATAACTTAGGACCTTTGACGCGAGCGTTGATAGAAGAGAACAATTTTATTTTGAGTAAACGACAGTGAGCGAGTTTGTGGGTATGAGGTAATGAAGGTTTCATAGACATGTATTTTGGGAGAGAACGTATGTATAATGTAAAGATAATGTTGATGTGTTGTTGTTACGAGGCCCTTTAGGCAAGGGGGTCCAAAAAGAATTAAATTATACCGGGGGTCGGAAAAAAAATTTGTGCCCCCATCAAGGGAACCTACCTACCTTACCTTCCTTATATAGTAGGTTACCTGCTTAATATAGCAATGGCATGTGACTTATGATTACATAAATTATTTGAACTGTTGTGCTAGTCGGAACCTTTGCGGAACCTTCAACAAAAAATTGACTGCAGTGTGGTCAAAGCAGTATTATCAGACCTTAGATGCATTGTGAACAACATGTATTACTGCCAAAAGTGAGTGAAAAATTGTTCTAAGGCACATTTTTGGGGGGGTCCTAAAAAAATTTTTCGCCTCCTCCAGAGGAACCTACCTACCAACCTCCGGTACGGGATTTCCCGGTCCGGACCCCCTTGCCTTTAGGCCGAGTTAACTTATGTCGATTGAGTACCAAAGGTTCTCACGGGTTCTAACTTTTACACGCCACCGAACACTGCCATTTCAACTGACGCTTGATACAATGTGGGTACGTCACAAGTCCTTTCCGCTGTCGACGACTACAGGCCCAACCACAATGAGCTTCAGATGTGTTTTTCTTCCCTCAGTAGCCGTCGAAAGTCACCAAGAGCCGCTCTCTGAATCACTATGGCTTCCTCCACCCAATCCAAGGTCATTTATAATTTATAATTGAAGGTGTCGTTACATTGAGATATTGGGCTCTATCTGATTTTTTACTGCATACGAAACCATTTTATTTATCCAATAATGGGCCTCGTAATTTGCCATGCGAAGCAGTGGCACCTTGCCCCAGTGGAGTAGATACATGTGTGATGTTCAGGAGTAATGTACTATGAAATACATGTGAGAGGTGAGAGAGATGGTCATGATGAGGAGGATTTATGCGCTGAGGTGTTGGTGAAGGCATTTGTGAGTGTACACTCTATCGATGTGGATGGACATGCAAGTGTGGAGATCTCTCCAGTACCAGGTGAAGGCACTGGACTTCCATCTCCTGCACATTTTTACATATTCGGGATCAACCCTGTCCTGAAGGAGTAGGGTGGTGCTTCCAATGTGAAATGAGTGGCCTGTATATTGAGGGTAACCTTCTTTCCTCCAGATGTTGTTGCATAGAGATAGGAAATGAGATTTTGTCATGACATTTAGGTCACTGTCTTTGTTTCTGTATGACCTCAGGGGATCATTGGAGGAGATATTGTTGTGATGGACATGGAGATGAGTGGCCTTAGTAGTGTTGAGAGAGCCATGGTATGCAGGGATATGAGCAGTGTCACCTCTTGATACAGAGGTTTTTGTGCTGGGGAGGAAGATGGAGAGAGGACCATGTTTGGATTCAGGAGTAGGTGGTGGGAGCTCGACAACATCCTGTACATGTGGGTGTTCAGTGGGGTCAAAAAGATGTGGGTCAGAATGACAAGGGAAAATTTCACCAAGACACAGTTGGCCTAGTAAGCTGCACTTGGAAACAGTGTTTGCACACTTATGATCACCATGGGTAGAGGTAGACCAAGCAGCATGGCAACTACACATCATGTCCCACATAATTGGAGGGCGTTCAGGTCAGTGTGAGGAGGAGGGAGATTGTTGGTTGACACCTGTTAGTGTCTTGTGTAGGAGGTCGGTGCCTTGCCAATGGAATCCTAAGGTCATGTGCCAGGTCTTAAGGGCACTCAGCTTTGCTTTGACAGTTCCTCCAGCTAGGCATCCTAGGAAGGAGGCTGCAAACTCACACAAGACAGCTTCTGGTGCTGGGAGGACCTTGTCCAGATGGAGACCCATGTTGATGGCCCAGACAGCAAACTCTGTTATTGCTAGCTGCTGTTGATGATGGGTTTATGGTTTGACTGCTCCTGCAATGGCAGTGGCAGCAGGATTGGATAGGTTGGGGTTTTGAAGAGTGTTGAAGTTGGGCTTGTTGGCAAAGCGAGGGGGTAGTGAAGTTGAATGTTTGGAAGGGCAAGTCTTTGTTTGTTTGGGAGTGATAGAACTGGAATGAGGCATGATGAAGGTAGGATGTGTGTGTTAGGATGGTGGTAAGGAGTGAACAAGTTGGGTGTGTTATGAATGAGTTGTGTTTTGTTTATGTATCTTACCTTTTTTGGTTTGGTATTCTTGTTCCTTCGATAGAGTTCGTTTTAGCTTTTTAATTAGGCACACTTTTTATTACATCTAGACAGATACAAGGTGTTGTAAATTTTGTTAATCAATTGGACATGGGGTGATATGTGGATCATGAAAGTCTACAGATTTACATAGGTAAGATGATAGTTCTTTGGGCAGTTTGGGAGGATGGGGGTGAAGGGTATCTCTAAGTGGGAAGGAACCTCATGAAGGAGCATCTGTGAGGTTTGCAGCTGAAGGTATCCATTCTACAGTTAGCCAGATAGAATGCTCTTGCATCAAGGATACAATGTGTTGTAGTGATGCGTTTTGAGCAGGTCCTCTGGAGTAACTGGCTTTTAGGGTGCCAATGACGCCTTGGTTATTGGAGAGAATGCAGATGTGAGTGTTTTTGATGTGAGATGTGACAAGAGTAAGAAGAACAAGTTCAATGCCAATATGATGTCTGTCACCTGCCCAGTGGGGTTTGAGTTCCCAGGCTAGCCATCTGCCATTCAAAATGAGACAAAGTCCCCACTGTCAAGGTTGCTGGTACACTCAATGTCAAACCACCCAAGTCACACAAATAAGATCAATTGAGAGTTAAGAGAGATAGAGAAATAAGAGTAAGCTGACTAGGCTCTACACTGTGTAGTATAGTACGGAGTGGAGACAAAGTGAATAAACTAAAGGACTAACTAGAATGTCTAGTGGTTTATATAGAAGAGCAATGAATAAGTGATAGGAAAAAGATAGAGAAATAGGAGAAATGTAGGAGAAAGTGGAGAAATGTAGGGTAAAGATAGGATAGATGGAATGGAAGATTGATTGACAGTTATTATAGAGTTTGACAGGTCTTATAAGGTTCGAAGTCAGTAATATAAGGAAATGCAATAGACAAATGATCAGAAAATGGGTTCAATAGTGTAGTAGAAAAGGGAGGACAAAGAACTGTAGCAGTTCATGACATTACCCCCTCTTTAAGTTGTGCTTTTGCCTGGAGCACACATGTACTTCTCCAAATGTCTTCAAAACTAATTCCCATTGATCATACCATGGATCCTTCCCGTATTAGGTTTGGTGGTCGATATGTGTCTGGGTGTTCTCGATGGAAGGTTTCAATCATCTCCTTCAATTTCGTCAAACCTGAAGCTGGTTCTCCATGAATTCTCAGAGTCTGAGCAGTCCAACCATTTGACCAAATACTGCACTCCTCGATGATTCCTAGTTGGTTTCGAATCTAGAATCGCCTCTACATCATACTTGTTATCTTCTGGCAGTAATTCCACTGGTTCCCCTGGATAGTTCACTTCATGGGCTTCAGTCTCCTTGTATGGTGATAGTAGTGAAGCGTGGAAAACTGGGTGAATTCACCAGGTGTTTGGCAGTTTAAGATGATAGTTAACTTTGCCAATTATGTCAGTGATTTCAAATGGTCCATGACAACAGTTAGCCAACTTAGCTTTTGGCCTAGTTGTCTTTAAGTTCTTTCCATCTAGCAGTAATTTGTCCCCAGCTTTGAACTTTAACCCTTTTTTACATGGTCCATGTTCTGTCTTTTCATCAACTCTGCTGCCATTGTTAGACATGCTTTCAATTCTTCCCGTATTCCCTCTAAGTTTTGAAGGTGTTCTTCTACTTTCAGTACATGTGAAGAAGGACTGATTGAAGAAAAGAGTCAAGGAAGATATCCATGAAGTAATTCAAAAGGTGATTTCCCAGTGGCTGAATGTACTTGGGTGTTATGACAGAATTTGGCATATGGCAGATATTTGACCCAATCATCCTGACGATAGTTGCAGAAGGTTCTTAAGTATTGTTCCAGTTCTTGATTGAACCTTTCAGTTTTGCTGTCTGTTTGGGGATGGTAAGCCATAGTGAGAGCTGAAGTGATACCTAACTTAGCGTATATCCCTCTCATAACCTGACTCGTGAATTGTGGACAGGCTTGATCCGATATCATTTTGTCCCATAGACCATACTGTTGCCAAGTGTTGTTGAACAAAACATCAATAGTACTGTCACTATCAATATCTTTTCAGCAGGGAGAAATGACTACTGTCTTAGTCAACTGGTCAACTGTTACGTGAATTGTGTTGAAACCTTCACATTCTGGCAGATCTGTGATGAAATTGGTGGTGATGGTACCAAAGGGATGTTCTGGAATATCATTTGGGACCAATGGTACATGTAATGGATGGTTTTGTGCCTTGGTCAATTGGCAAGTAGTGCATCCTTCAACATAATCACAAACAAATACTAACATACCAGGCCACCAAAATTTCCTGCTGACTAGTTCATAGGTTTTGAACTGGCCTGGGTGTCTGGCAGTGAGACTATTGTGATGCATCTTGACTATGTCTCTATGTAGTTGTTGGTCGTAGGGGATGTATGTAGACTTTACCTCGGAACAATATAATCCCATCTTCGTAGTTCCATTCCTGTAGGTTCTTGACTGGCGAGCATGGACCATTGTTTAGGATGACTTTGAGAGCACTCACGACTTCCTTATATTTCTTTGGACACTCTTTAATCTGTCTTCTCAGTTCAGCATCTCCAATTGCAATCACTGACCTCGGTCTTGTAGCTTGAATTCTGAAGAACTTGGGGTCTAGTAACACTCTGTCCTTATTGTCGTCTTCAACCCCCTCTTTATGATCTGGTCTTCAAGAAAGAGGATCACTTTGATTGAGACTTCTGGGTTTATAGATAAGGACGAAGTCGAATCTGGTAAGAAACAGAGCCATTCTTGCTTGTTGTTGGCTTAGTTCTGAGAAGTGGTGAAGTACTCTAGATTTTTGTGGTCAGTGAGGATCTCGATCGTATGTGGTGCGCCTTCAAGATAGTGTCGCCAAGCCTCCAATGCCCATATGATCACTAACAACTCTTTATCATGAATGTTGTAGTTCCGTTCAGTCTCAGATAAGGATTTTGATAGGTAAGTGACTGGATGCCATTTGTCATCTGATCCTTTCTGTGACAGAATGCCTCTGGTGGCATAATTGGAAGCATCTACTTCTACTTGATATGGTTTAGAATGATCGGACATCAAAAGGACTGGTGAAGAAATAAACACATCTTTGAGTGCCTGAAATGCTTTTTCTGTATCGACATTCCACTTCCAAGGTTCATCCTTCTTTGTAAGATCAAAAAGCAGTTGAGTGATCTTAGAGAAATTGTGTATAAAACGACGATAGAAGTTTCCTCATCCCAAGAATGATTGAACATCTTTGACGTTTTGTGGTGTTGGCCATTCAGTGACACCTTTGACTTTGATAGGATCCATCGCCAATGTGTTGTGAGAGACAATGAGACCTAGGAATTCTACTGAGCTAGCTTTGAAGGTACACTTCTCTGGTTTGGCATAAAGGTCATTTTCCTGAAGTCGTGTGAGTACTGGTGTGACCATTTGTCAATGTTCCTCCAAAGTTTCTGTGAAGATCAGGATGTCATCCATATAGATAACCACTTTTCCTGAATCAATAAGGTCCTTAAAAAGGGTATTTATCATTGCCTGAAACATTGCAGGAGAGTTCATAAGACCAAAGAACATCACTGTTGGTTCAAAAAGTCCCCTATTTGTCTTGAAAGCCACTTTCCACTCATCTCCTTCCTTTATCCACACATTATTATATCCCCATCGAAGATCAAATTTTGAAAAGACTCATGCTCCCTTGAGTTTGTCTACCAGCTCTGATATAAGTGGTAAAGGGTATTCATTCTTTATGGTCCCTTTGTTCAATGCTTGGTAGTCCTGTACGGGGTGTAGCTTTCCATCTTTCTTTTTAACAAAGAAGAAAGGACTTGCCATAGGAGACTTCAATGGTCTTATGTATTCCTTTTCTAAGTTCTCATCAATAAAATTGTTAAGTTCTTGTTGTTCATTGGGAGATAAGGGATAGGTTTTGCAAGGGTGAGCTCAATAGCATGATCCCATTCGCCATGTTTCAGTAGTTGTTCTGAAGTTTGTTTGTTCAAACTGGTAGAAATGGATGATATTGGGACGGAATCTTATCTGTAAGTGATATGTCCTCTTTCATCTTCTGAGCTGCTTCTGCAAGTTCTTGAGCCTTGGTAAACCCCATGCATATAGGTAATTCCGAATCTGATGTCAGGTATTCTTCTTCCTTCCCAAAAAGTCTTTCTAATGCCTCCTGTTCTCATTGGTTCAGAATGTCCCTCTGATTGAAATCTTCTTCAGTAAAAATAGCTGTAGATTCTAAGGAACAGTGAAAGGTTTGAATAGGAATCCGATGATGCCGACCTGCAACCTTTGATTGTTCAATTGGTTTAAACTGTCTGATTGGTTCTGACCATTTCACTTGGTAGTCTCTGTGGTTGGTTTGTGGGTCGATAACAGTCGATTTGGAGAATTTGGGTTTAGTGCATAGGTTAAGGACCGGAGGTTGTTTTAAGGTACATGTTTCAGGACATCTAACCATATCCACCTGAGAAAATGACCAATCCACTTCTGGATTATGCTCCTCCAACCAATTGGTACCAAGAATTATATCATGATCTCTGATGTCTGTCTCTTCGTGATACGAATTTTTGTCCTGAGAGTAGATATGGAGTTTCTGAATAGTATAATGGTGTACCCATCCCATGGTGTTTTCAGAACCATCAACGTTGCATACAGGGAAAGGATTTTTGATAGGAAGGAAGGTTAAATGATTCTCTTGTGTGAAGCTGTTAATAATAATGCCTTCTGCCCCACTGTCTATTAGAGCTTCTGCGTCGATTTTTCTGCCAGTGATTTTGCCAATAAGTTCAGTTTTAAGTGTTATCAAAGGTACCTGTCAGTTATGAGTGACTGCCGACATTCTTAATTCTGAAGGAAAGGTACACTCACAAAAGGGGTTTAACACATGATATCAATTGTTCATATACTGTCCAGCATACTGTACAACTCCTCCTGATGACGTAGCAGGGGAGTATTTCAAAAATCCATCATCTTTGCCACAACATCCTTCAAATATACACTAGCCTGTTCCTTTTCTTCTCCTTCCAAACCCTTGACCTTGTTCATCATATCTAAAATATCTTTGATTACATTACGAGAAGAAGACGACAACGATGACATTTGAGTCACTGTTACCAGTGGCAAACTAGATGACAACAATGGAGTTGAAGTTTCAGCTGTCCTAACAGCATGAGGAGGGAAGTTTCAAGAAGCATTCTGAGCTGTTGAAGACCTCGGAGTATTGTTCAGGAACGTCAGACATTCATTGCTCATGTGTCTGGGTTGTCTGCATGCAAAGCATGCTCCTAACTTTCAGAGTTGGTCCCTTTCTTTGGGTGTCAGTTTAGATAAAGGAGTAAAGAACGAGTTAGCACCTGGTCCCATAAGCGCATTTATGCTTGCTACCGTCCGTCCTTGAGAAGGACCCGAATTCATCCTTGGCATAGAGAACAATCTCAATCATCCTTCTCTCTCTCTCTCATTTATCCATTCCAAATGGAGATCCATCACCCTTTCCTTATACTTGTCGAAGTCCTTTCACTTCGGCCATGTTCCCACTACTGAATTCTGAAGATCTCTCGGAAAACCTGCTTTATAGAAATCTAGGAGAGCTGTTTCTCTGTAGTCTGACTCTTCTCTATACATATCAAAGATACTATTATAGGTACTAATGTCCGTTCCCTTCATTATAGCGTTCTTGATCTTATTTTTTGCAACCTCATCAGCAGCAAGAGCTTTGGGATGTCTCTTTTAAACCTATCCTTTATCACTGGGTGCAAACACTTGTAAATCCTCTGCTTTACTGAGGTTTTACAAGAGTATTACACCAAGCCAATCAATATGTAAGACTCCTTGTCATACATTAGTATTACAAGAGACAGAAAAAATTAGAACAACCTTGTATGACCATTGTAAGTCACAAAGAAATACCATGGACTTTCAGTGTGACTTGCTGTCACTGTATACCCTTGGTGGATATACTGTGAAATTACACAGGAATTTCAGAGTGACTTTTTGTCACAATATGTCATGTAGTAAGACACATAGGAAATACTGGAGTATTTCAGTGTGACAGATAATCACAGTATGACAAACAGTAAGGCAAGAGAGATTTACAAAGGACTTACAAGGAAGCAAAATCTGCAGGAAATTTACAAAGTGACAATCAAGTCACAGTAATACACTTGTAAGACTAGCTGTATTATGAAGGAATTACAAGAAACATTTGCTACAAACACGGGTAAATCCTCAGCCTTACTGGAGTATTACAAGAGTATTATGGGGAACCAATCAATATGTAAGTTGGCTTGACTTACAAGTGTATTACAAAATAGACAAAAAATGAGGACTATTCTGAAAGATCATTGTAAGCTGCAAGGACATACCATAGACTTTCAGTGTGAGGCTTTGTCACAGTATAGCATTGAAGAGCATACAGTGGAATTACAAGGTGACTTTTTTGTCACAGTATGTCTTCTTGTAAAACAGAACTGAAATACCAGGGTATTACAGTGTGAGATAATGTCACAGTAAGACAATTTGTAAACCAAGTAAAATTTACAGAGGACTTACCAGAAGGTAGAACTTGAAAGTCTTGGGTAAGACTGCTCATATTTACACTGAATTTATGGAGGGACATCTGTGTCACAGTAATATCCTAGAAAGACTTGTGATTTTACAAGGGAATTACAAGATGCAGGTTTTAGAAGTCTATCTCGTAAGTCCCTGGAAAAAACCTGCATGCTAAATGGAGAATATACAGTGTGACAGACTGGTCACAGTAAGACACTTGTAAGTCACAAGACATTATAATGACTTTACTGAAAAGTGACTCTTTTGTAAGTCATCATGTATATCCAATGGACTTACAAGAGACTTGTTGGATGGATTTGCAGTGCATGTCAATTAAGTAATACAGAAGGGCTTACTGAAAATTTACAGGATGTAATACAATGAATTCATTCAACCAGGTTAATTAAATTTTACTGAATATAAATAGACAGCTCAGGCTGGACAGGAAAAGGGGAGACTACTGTGTCTGCGTTGTCATCTTCGTCTGCTCAGTGTGGTACATCTGCCCCATCTGCCCCATCTGCCTTGTCTGCTTTGTCTGCCCTGTCTGCCTTGTCTCTGCTCCGTCTGCCTTGTCTGCCTTGTCTGCTCTGTCTGCCTTGTCTGCCTTGTCTCTGCTCCGTCTGCCTTGTCTGCCTTGTCTGCTCTGTCTGCCTTGTCTGCCTTGTCTGCTTCGTCTGCCTTGTCTGCTCTGTCTGCCTTGTCTGCTCTGTCTGCCTCGTCTGCCTCGTCTGCTCCGTCTGCCTTGTCTGCCTTGTCTGCTCCATCTGCCTTGTCTGCCTTGTCTGCTCCGTCTGCCTTGTCTGCCTTGTCTGCCTTGTCTGCCTTGTCTGCTCCATCTGCGTCGTCTGCCTTGTCTGCTCCATCTGCCTTGTCTGCTCCGTCTGCCTTGTCTGCTCCGTCTGCCTCGTCTGCTCCGTCTGCCTCATCTGCTCCGTCTGCCTTGTCTGCCTTGTCTGCCTCATCTGCCTCGTCTGCCTCGTCTGCTCTGTCTGCTCTGTCTGCCTCGTGCGTCTGCTTTGTCTGCCTCGTCTGCCTTGTCTGCTCCGTCTGCTCCGTCGGCCTCATCTGCATCATCTGCCTTGTCTGCTCTGTCTGCTTTGTCTGCCTTGTCTGCTCCGTCTGCCTTGTCTGCCCCGTCTGCCTTGTCTGCGTTGTCTGCGTTGTCTGCTCTGTCTGCATTGTCTGCTCTGTCTGCGTTGTCTGCTCTGTCTGCGTTGTCTGCTCTGTCTGGTCTGTCTGCCTCGTCTGCTTCGTCTGCTCTGTCTGCCTCGTCTGCTCCGTCTGCCTCATCTGCTCCATCTGCCTCGTCTGCTCCGTCTGCTCCGTCGGCCTCGTCTGCATCATCTGCCTTGTCTGCTCCGTCTGCCTCGTCTGCATCATCTGCCTTGTCTGCTCTGTCTGCCTTGTCTGCTCTGTCTGCTCCGTCTGCCTCGTCTGCTCCGTCTGTGTTGTCTGCTTCGTCTGCTTCGTCTGCTCCGTCTGCCTCGTCTGCCTCGTCTGCCCCATCTGCCTCATCTGCTTCGTCTGCCTCGTCTGCTCTGTCTGCCTCGTCTGCTCTGTCTGCCTCGTCTGCTCCGTCTGCCTCGTCTGCTCTGTCTGCGTCGTCTGCTCCGTCTGCGTCGTCTGCTTCGTCTGCTCCGTCTGCGTCGTCTGCGTCGTTTGCGTCATCTGCTTCGTCTGCTCCGTCTGCCTCGTCTGCCCCATCTGCCTCGTCTGCTTCGTCTGCCTCGTCTGCTCCGTCTGCCTCGTCTGCTCCATCTGCCTCGTCTGCTCCGTCTGCCTCGTCTGCTCCGTCTGCCCCGTCTGCTCCGTCTGCCTCGTCTGCTCCGTCTGCCTCGTCTGCTCCATCTGCCTCGTCTGCTCCGTCTGCCTCGTCTGCTCCGTCTGCCTCGTCTGCTCCGTCTGCCTCGTCTGCCTCATCTGCCTCATCTGCCTCGTCTGCTTCGTCTGCTCCATCTGCCTCGTCTGCTCCGTCTGCCTCGTCTGCTCCGTCTGCCTCGTCTGCCTCATCTGCCTCATCTGCCTCGTCTGCTTCGTCTGCTCCATCTGCTTTGTCTGCCTCATCTGCTCCGTCTGCCTCGTCTGCTCCGTCTGCTCCGTCTGCCTCGTCTGCCTCGTCTGCTCCGTCTGCCCTGTCTGCCTTGTCTCTGCTCCGTCTGCCTTGTCTGCCTTGTCTGCTCCATCTGCTCCGTCTGCCTCGTCTTCTGCGTCGTCTGCCTTGTCTGCTCTGTCTGCCTTGTCTGCTCTGTCTGCCTTGTCTGCCTTGTCTGCTCCGTCTGCCTTGTCTGCCTTGTCTGCTCTGTCTGCTGTGTCTGCTCTGTCTGCCTCGTCTGCGCTGTCTGCCTTGTCTGCTGCGTCTGCTTCGTCTGCCTCGTCTGCCCCGTCTGCCTCGTCTGCCTCGTCTGCTCCGTCTGCTCTGTCTGCCTCGTCTGCTTCGTCTGCTCCATCTGCCTTGTCTGCCTTGTCTGCTCCGTCTGCCTCGTCTGCTCTGTCTGCCTTGTCTGCCTTGTCTGTGAGCAGACAGAGCAGACGAGGCAGACAAGGCAGACGGAGCAGACAAGGCAGACAAGGCAGACAGAGCAGACAACGCAGACAACGCAGATGGAGCAGACAAGGCAGACAAGGCAGACAGAGCAGACAAGGCAGACAAGGCAGACGGAGCAGACAAGGCAGACAAGGCAGACGGAGCAAACGAGGCAGACAGAGCAGACAAGGCAGACGAAGCAGACAAGGCAGACAAGGCAGACAGAGCAGACAAGGCAGACAAAGCAGACAAGGCAGACAAGGCAGACAGAGCAGACAAGGCAGACAAGGCAGACGGAGCAGAGACAAGGCAGACAGGGCAGACAAAGCAGACAAGGCAGATGGGGCAGATGGGGCAGATGTACCACACTGAGCAGACGAAGATGACAACGCAGACACAGTAGTCTCCCCTTTTCCTGTCCAGCCTGAGCTGTCTATTTATATTCAGTAAAATTTAATTAACCTGGTTGAATGAATTCATTGTATTACATCCTGTAAATTTTCAGTAAGCCCTTCTGTATTACTTAATTGACATGCACTGCAAATCCATACAACAAGTCTCTTGTAAGTCCATTGGATATACATGATGACTTACAAAATAGTCACTTTTCAGTAAAGTCATTATAATGTCTTGTGACTTACAAGTGTCTTACTGTGACCAGTCTGTCACACTGTATATTCTCCATTTAGCATGCAGGTTTTTTCCAGGGACTTACGAGATAGACTTCTAAAACCTGCATCTTGTAATTCCCTTGTAAAATCACAAGTCTTTCTAGGGTATTACTGTGACACAGATGTCCCTCCATAAATTCAGTGTAAATATGAGCAGTCTTACCCAAGACTTTCAAGTTCTACCTTCTGGTAAGTCCTCTGTAAATTTTACTTGGTTTACAAATTGTCTTACTGTGACATTATCTCACACTGTAATACCCTGGTATTTCAGTTCTGTTTTACAAGAAGACATACTGTGACAAAAAAGTCACCTTGTAATTCCACTGTATGCTCTTCAATGCTATACTGTGACAAAGCCTCACACTGAAAGTCTATGGTATGTCCTTGCAGCTTACAATGGTCTTTCAGAATAGTCCTCATTTTTTGTCTATTTTTTAATACACTTGTAAGTCAAGCCAACTTACATATTGATTGGTTCCCCATAATACTTTTGTAATACTCCAGTAAGGCTGAGGATTTACACGTGTTTGTAGCAAATGTTTCTTGTAATTCCTTCATAATACAGCTAGTCTTACAAGTGTATTACTGTGACTTGATTGTCACTTTGTAAATTTCCTGCAGATTTTGCTTCCTTGTAAGTCCTTTGTAAATCTCTCTTGCCTTACTGTTTGTCATACTGTGATTATCTGTCACACTGAAATACTCCAGTATTTCCTATGTGTCTTACTACATGACATATTGTGACAAAAAGTCACTCTGAAATTCCTGTGTAATTCCACAGTATATCCACCAAGGGTATACAGTGACAGCAAGTCACACTGAAAGTCCATGGTATTTCTTTGTGACTTACAATGGTCATACAAGGTTGTTCTAATTTTTTCTGTCTCTTGTAATACTAATGTATGACAAGGAGTCTTACATATTGATTGGCTTGGTGTAATACTCTTGTAAAACCTCAGTAAAGCAGAGGATTTACAAGTGTTTGCACCCAGTGTATCTCCTTTAATGTTGTCCATCATCTTTCTTCTGGTTTGAGTTTCATATCTTCCTCATCTTCTTCTTGCTCTGTGATTCATTGAGTTGCCCAATCTCCTCCTTTTTCTCCTGTGAAGAACAAGAGGAATAAGGACACCTTGGAGTCCTCAGTTGAGTACCTAGCCTTGTCCTGACATAGGTAATTGTTGAACGAAGCTAGCCACTGCTTTGCTTCATCATGTTCTCCATTAAAGGCATCAGGTTTCCTTCCTCATTCAGAAGTACTGTTGGAGTCATTAGGTGCTACATTGGACATGGCTGGATCGTCTGGATCTGATGGACTGGGAGAAAGAGGAGGGTTTGGATGATGAGGGGCTATGGATGGTCCTTCGTTAGACGGTCGTCTGGTTCTGATGGATTAGAGGAAGGATCTCAGGGAGGGGTTGATGGGTTATTAGAAGATGGATCTGGTAATAGATCTGACACAGAAGTTGGACCAGGTAGTATGAGAGAAGAGGGTTCTGGGTTTGGTTGGGTATTTGTAGGGGTAGATGATCCATGTTCTGGTTCGGTTTCAGAGTCAATAATAGGATGAGCTTTTCAAATAGCAAGTTCTTGGTTGTGTATTACAACTTCACACTCAATAGGAAGTGTTTGAGTGTTGTACCTGTTAATACAGGGCTGGTTTTTGCAGAATGTATATGGTTTCGAACTCTCTGAATTATAATTGCAGTTGAGAACTTTTGGTTTGAAGAAGACGTGTGGACAATCTGCACAGGGAAGACTTGGATCTGCAGATGTGGACTGTTGCTCATCATATACTCTTCTTACAATCTCTTAGGCCCTTCTTTTCTGCCCTTTAAATCACCACAAGGATTCGAAGATAAAAGAGGACGGTGTGCCATAGTCTGTAAGTTCTGTAGGTGTGTTGTATTCTCTGAAGAACAGAGGTCCTGTAATCCTAACAACAGACAACAGTCTCCTTGATACTGAGGTCAAGGGTGACTCATATGTATGAATAGACAGAAAGGATCACATCATCTGGTCCCAGTTTCCAAACCCAACGATGTGTACAGACGAAGTTTTGATCATAACTCCAAGGATCTGCCCGAATACTTTCTGCATGGCTACACCAGTACTTGGTGTGTAGTAGATCAAGTGGAAGAGGAAGAGGAGGTTGTTCGTAGTCAGGTGGGTTCTCAGGGGGTTCGAAGTGAATCTGAGAGAATGGGGAAGACAGGATGGAAGGAATATGATGCTTGTGATAGAGATTGGTAATGAAGGAGTCAAGAACAAATGGTTATGGCCCAAAAGACACCTAGTCTCTTGTAGGCTACGACACCTAGTCATTAACCAGTGGATATAAGGGGAGAACAATGCTTGCAGTATGATATGGATGAGATAAGATGAAAATGAAAGGAATTTAGAATTGAGATATGCAGGATAAAGGATGAAAGGACTCAAATAGTGAGGTGGGTGTATGAGAGTTTGTTCAAGTGTCAAGGTTGCTGGTACACTTGATGTCAAACCATCTAAGTCACACAAATAAGATTGATTGAGAGTTAAGAGAGATAGAGAAATAAGAGTAAGCTGACTAGGCTCTACATTGCGTAGTATAGTATGGAGCAGAGACAAAGTGAATGAACTAAAGGACTAACTAGAATGTCTAGTGGTTTATATAGAAGAGCAATGAATAAGCAATAGGAAAAAGATAGGAGAAATAGGAGAAACGTAGGAGAAATGTAGGGTAAAGATAGGATTGATGGAATGGAAGATTGATTGACAGTTATTATAGAGTTTGACAGGTCTTATAAGGTTCAAAGTCAGTAATTTAAGGATTAAAAGGTTTATCGAGGAAATGCAATAGACGAATGATCAGAAAATGGGTTCAATAGTGTAGTAGAAGAGGAAGGAGAACAAAGAACTGTAGCAGTTTGTGACACCCATGAAGTGGAGGCATCAACATATAAGATTGTTGATTCATCAAGTGGAGGTGGTTGTGTGATGTGGAGTCTGAGAAAGTTGAAGTTGACTTAACCACTACTTGAGGTCATCTTCCATGGTCTTGGTGTGTCAATGGCGAACAAAGTGCTTGTGATTGTCCTTGAAGCCAGACATGAAACAGTGAAGGGAGGCAAGGTAGGCACAGCCATGGGGAGCTACCAAGGTGATGTGTTGTAGTGTGCCCACCATAGACTCGGCCTCTTCTTTGGTGTGAGAGGTGTTGGATAGGAAGGTGGTGATCTTTGTAGAGTACTTGACCTTTTTTACGTCAGGTAGTTCAACTGTCTTCTTCTCAATATTCGAGAGGAAACTGATGTATGTGAAGAAGATGGTGAAGGCAATGAACTTCGGTAATGCCCATGGTCACCCGAGTTCCTCTGCTACTGACCACACAAGGCTCTCATCATGTGAAAAGGTGTGTGATCCATCAGAGAGAGAGTTTAGGATACCAGAAGAAGATGAAATTGTCAATCCATTTGATTAGGGTGTCAACACCAGAGTTTAGTAAGATGTTTACCATGGCATCTGCAACGTGTCCTCATATGCCAGGTGAGGATGCTTTCCTGAAGTTGAGGCATTGGTCAAGGTCATGGCAATAAAATTATGTGCTGATGGGTGGCAGTGTCAATGTCAAAGACAGAGGCTTGCATTCTGGGAGGTGCATTTGTGATTATTAGCCAACATTCTGAGAAAGTACCCCATGTGCATTGAAACCTATCAGTGTCAACCAATAAATTGATGGAGTAGATTTCTGGGTTTATGGTGATGGGGTCTGGTGTGCGTGGGATGAAAGGAGAGATGTCGCTGGAGGCAGAGTTGATATTGAGGAGGTGCTGAATGTGGATAGGAATGGTTGATGATTATTCTAAATTTTCGCAGTTTCTGTTCGAGAACTGCAAGTGGTGAGGTGCAGAAAGGACCAATCGGAGACTCAAGGTATGCTGGTTCAAAGCCAATGGAGATGTGCCCTTTGGCAATCTCCTCACTGAACTTCTCTGTGATGACATAGAAATAGGTGGTAGCAGATGGGTGATTGTCAGGTATGAATGTATGTGATAGTGTGTAGGACTCCACTCCAATGAGAAAGCTGTTGTGTAGTCCCTCTGGAACTCCCTTGAACTGCTCATAGCCACCAGTGGCTACTAGGAGTCTAGTCCAAGCTTCATGGCAAAGACAAGTGACGATGGGAAAGAGATTATGGTTTTTTGTGGGAGGAGTCTGACTTTGAAGAGGAGCCAGAGGTAGGATGGTTCTGGGAGGTATGGTCTGCTGACCCACATCAACCACAGAGGTATTTGTACTGGCATGATGAGGCCGACTGTGAGCAGCCATTTCCATTGTACCCAATGCAGAACATCCAGCCTTGGGAGTCCTTGAAGGAGTTGCCAGACTTCCTAAGGAAATTGTCATTTCTTGGTTTGTGGTCTCTGTAACAGTGGTCAAGACCACACAGCCAGCAGAGGAGGTCACGATGAGAGGAAATGACAGTGCTACCACCTTGAAAGGATGAAAAGGATGTGTGTGAGGATGAGACATGAGAGTATGAGTTCCAACAGTTGTCATGTACCCATACTGAGAGGTAAGAGTTGATGCCAGCAGGGAGAATGGTAGCGTAGTGGGCGCACTGTGAGACAGTTTTTTGGTGATATCTGTCCCAGACTGGCTGGAAAATGGTGGCTACCACAACTCTCCATGGTTCAGGAGAGGATTCCCAATTGTTCAGAGTCTCCTGCAGGTAGTAGATCACAGTGGGGAAGTTATCATAGAGAGTGTCACTCTCAGCAACAGTCATGATGAGTGTGTACCACTCATCAGCAACCCAGTGAGCAGTCCCAGAGCCAACATCCCTGCCTCAGCAATAGCAGTAGTAGCACAGGATCATGTTTCTGAGGTTACAGGTGATGTCCAGGAGGTCCGACTCCTGCAAGAGGAAGATTGGAGATGCATGTATGTGACCCTCGCTAGCACAGAGAACCACCATGAAATCACACATAAGTCTGGCACTAAAGAGGGGTAGTGGCATGTGGTGTCACCAATAGTCCCTGAGGTTGTTGGTGACCACGGTGGATAGGGAGAATGCCGAGTTCAGAAGGGGACACCTATCAGACTCTGAGTCTAACAATGAGGACAAGGAAGAAGATGAAGATGAAGATTCAGAAGAGTCAGAGTCATAATCACATCTGTGACAAGGCTTGGACTTCTTCTTGTCCTTCTTGGCATGCTTCTTGGATTTCCTCAACTTCTTCCTGGACTTGTTGGTCTTCCATTTCTTCCTGGGAGTGGACTCATTGTCAGAAGATTCAGCATCATTGACCTGGTCTCAGGTCCTTCATTTCTCCTTGGAGTGGGAGTGATGTGAGTTGCACCAGTACAGGGGTTCCTGATAGTCCTAAAGGAGAAGGGAAGGAAAAAGGAAACTGTCCCCTTACACTAACAGTTCTGGTTGCCCTGTTGGGGACAGTCCAATGAACTGCAGCTGTGGTCAGCCCGCCCTGAGTTGGTGGTCCTACTGTGTCTCTGGCTTGGGCAAGGACCTGAATTTGCCTTAGGATGCAAGTGGGCACTGTCAGGGTCATCAGAGTCGCCCTCACCAGAGACGTCTTGGCCCATAGAGCAGTGACATGGTCTCAGCAGGGGAGCTTGGTTCACTCTGGGCAAGGCAGCCTGGTTTAGGCTGCTTGTCATTGTTGCCAGATACTGGTCTGGGCATAGGTGGAAGAATGGGGGTAACTGGTTCTTCAAACTGGCCCTCACCAAGTTCCAGAAGGTTCTGGCTTAGGTTGCTGTTCGCAGGGTCAGCTGGACCTGCCATGTTCAGTTCCTGAATGGCAGTGCATTGAAAGCAGCCATCAGGACCACAAGTGCTGTGGCAGCAAGAGGTAGGGTCAAGTTGGAAAGGTTCTTGAAGAGAGGACATTGGATAAGTGATGAAGTCAGGAGGGGAGGTTTACATGAGGAAAGAGAGGAAAACGCTATGCTAGATCAATAAATTTTCAAGTAGAGAATCACTTAAGGATATATATCCTTAAGGAGATGATAGACACAAAGGAAAAGAAGGAACTGGTCACATTATTGAGATGACAGAATCTTCAATCTGAAAATACATTCTCTTTCTGTAGTCAGAGAATCTCACATATTGGCATGTAGTAAGGTATGTTAATGAATATGATTATCAGTTGAATAAGGCCTGCTATATCCTTGACCATGTACATAGATGCTCGACAGAGAAGGGGTACAACCCTCTATTTTGTCTCAGTGCTGGCTGGGGATCAGACGGTAACATCAACAAACTTGTGAGCTGCTTCATCACCTAAAATTCCATGTATCAGTCCCCCACCTAAGTCAATCATGATAAGTAAATGAGCCACTGAGCCCAAGGCACAAGAAGCACCAGCAGCCAACCACAATGATGTCATTCCAACTTCAGGTAAGTATGTGGTGGTGGGCAATTCCTGCCAGTGGCGTGGACAGCTTTATAAGCTGATCCCACACTTAAGCGACCAAGACCTGCTCTTCCATGTTACAATCCTCCTCCTCATCCACTTCAAGGTTATGGGAATTATATAGGCCTTGGAAATGCCCAGGTGAGAGTCTATGTACATATACTAGGGTATTGTAAGTAAATTAGTATGAAAATTTGATAGTATATTACTCCATCTCCTCATCCTCCTGAACAGCTATCACCTCCACTGACCCATTAACACTCATTTTTGGGTCGCCATACTTCTCAACTAACTTGAGGTGAGCCTTGAAAGCCTCTTCGAGAGCATCTTGCTTGTGGGGGAGGTTTGGCAGATGGGACTTCTTTTTAATAGAAATCTTGTCTTTCCACATCCGTCGAAGCTTCTCCAGTTGATTCTCAAGCTTCGTCCATGTCATTCCCTTCTCCCAGATCTGTGTGACAGACATAATCAATGGTGTGTCACCACCTACCACCCTCAACATGCTTCGTTGATCAATGAAGACGCGTACCGACACGTCGTAGCTTGATTATGTAATTGAGTTTGGTGAGTTTGGCTGTTTCCATCTTTTTTGCTCAATAGCTTCTGCAGTCCTTGACTTTAGATGCCCATGTTTTCAGGCATCATTCTCAGAGAGTATCTGAAGAGCTGTCCAGAGAGATATCTATATATTTGTGTCATCTAGCTATTACTACCAATTACAAATGAATGTTCCTCAACAAAAATTTTCAGAAGTCTCTCTCAGTGTTGCCGTGGTCCGGTCTGGGTCAGGTCCGAGCAAATTTTTTTGACCCTCGACCCGGACCTGAGGGTCAGGCCAGCTCCTCATTGGACCAATTGGCCCAGGGTCAATAGGACCAGTCCAGGGTCAGACCGGGTCCGACCCTGGACCCCACGAGAAATTTTTTCTGCAGACCAAGAAAGGTATTAGACATCGACCAAGATACAAAATGTTATACACTACACTACACTACTGCGTCTCAGCTTGTTCAGCGTCCCGAAAATCAAATGATGCCTTCTCAAGCATCCAAGCCTCTTCTCTTGCTGACAACCGACCATCTTTATAAGCCCCCTTCAAGCATTGCAACGCTGTGAACAACCCATCGCCCATTCTTCCCCTTCTCGGATCATCCGTCAAGCCAGCACTAGAGAAATGACACTCCGACTTTGAGGATGATGCTGGGATCGCAAGATAGTCATGGGCTATCATTGATAGGACAGGATAAATGGCTTGGTGCCGCTGTAAACGCATGACAGTCAATAAAAGAATATACGAGTAAGACAACAACGTACGCCCCACCACTTGATGATATCGGGACATGTCAACTTCACTGTCAGCTCACCTGGGTGAAAATTAGGAGACTACACAAGTGCTTGAAGATATAGATAACAGACCTTCAAAATACTTGTCAAGCTCCTGATACTGGGACACAGTAGTGGAAGTCCCACCACTCCCGGGCTTCTGCTTTTGTTTCGCTGCAATGAAGTTGTCCATATAGGTGTCAGCTGAAAGACAGTAATCAAATTAGTATCCATATAAGACAAGTCAATCCAACACAGACCAGAGGAATCCGAGGAGGACGGCTGCACAGGTTGCTTAGCACTCTGTGATGGATTCACAGCTTGGATCTTGTTTTTGTATTCGAGAAACTGAAGTTAATACACATTAATACCTATTTTTCAATCAAAGAGGAGGCAACGTACCACTTTGCGCATCAATCTCATGCCTTTATCAACTAATGACTGTTCCCATGCGGCATCAAGGAATGCAAGGCGAAAAGATGACAGAACATGCGGAAAAACTCACCGACATAACTTGCAAAAAAACCCAGCTTTCTCAGTGCTATTGATCGTGAATGAGTCTGGTTCGTAAAAGATTCGGAGATCTGCAGTTTCCTTGGTCTTCTTCCTCTGCAAGAAGTGGTTAGTGTAACGTATGGGCAAAGTAAGACCAAGGGGTACCCAGAACCTTAATACCTGACATCACCTTGGGGGGAGGGGGGGGTGTAGGGGTCCTTATGACCCAAAGTGACATGCTATGTAATAAGCACTTGGATGACCTGTAAGAGCCTTCCATTCAGTACAAGACTTGCTAAAAGCATAAAATGAAGACAAAAACAGCATCTAGGCTCATTCTGTTAGCTGAGAAACCAAATCTAGAAGGAGGCTGGACCGTTCCATTGCAACCATGTGACTTGTACTGCATGACATCATGGCAGTAAGTGTAAGAAAAATGCAGGTCAGCATATGTACAATCTAAATAGGGACAAAAAGAGCATGTATACACACTTTTAGTGCAGTAAAATATGAGTCAAAAGAGCATTGATGATGGGGTTGGGGAGATGAGGTAAGCTTATGTAACTTTTGCTTACATACTACCTTCCATAAAAGGAAGGAGAGGGGGGAGGGGGGGGAGGGGGTCAGGCCTTATGACCGAAAATGAAGGTGATGTCCAGCAGTAAGAAAGTGGGTACCCCTTGAGTAAGACAGCTGTACGCACAGGTCTGGATTTGTCCGGCTGCGCAGCCCAGTAACGCTTCTCACCCTCTGTCATCTCTTCTTCTGACTCGGACGCCATTGAAACATCTACGTCGGCCACTGCAGCAGCATCAGCAAAATGTGGTGTATCTGTGTCGGTAGTGGTGTCTGCAGTGGGAGTCGACTAGAAAAGCGTATGTCATCAACACGTGTACGACACACAGACATGTAAAAACTCTCACCTTCTGTCGCTTGGAGTTTTTCTCACTCATCGTGATTGTATTAGAGCGCTGGTGTTTCTTCTCTACAAGCACAAGTCTGTATCAGCCTCATACTATTCATAACGGAAAAGATAATACTCCTCACCCTTATCCATAGGTGTCTCATCACTCTTGGAATCATACCAATCAATTTGAGCAGCATCTTTCAACTCTCCAGTACTCGGATCTAGACAGTTCAGTTTCTTGGTGAGCACTACTTATATATGTTCACTCCAAAAAAAAAAATACGTACCAATGGCGCATTGATCAGTATCAACATCCTGATTTTTCTTGGTGGAAGATAGGTCGGACTGAGCCTTTGCCTTAGAGCTCTGTGTACGAACTCGGGTATCGTGGATGATGAGACTTGGGTCGGGTTTGTCTCTTTCAACCATGATGGAGAGACGGAATTCGGGGGGGATTTTCAACTCGTTCTCTCGTTCTTGAGTGCTCTTATGAGCAAAGAGTCTTGAAGGCGGCGTTCATAAAAAAGAAGCTAGGTAGTTGAGGATCCTCAATTTATTACGTAGTGTTACCTATATGTAGATTCAGCGACGAAATCTACGAGGGCCAACCCGGTCTGACCAAGGTCGGACCCGGTCCACTCAAAGTCTGAGCTCCTGGCCCTTGACCCGACCCTCGAGGGCCGGGTCGGCATTACACAGCCACTGGACCTGGACCTTGGGGTCGGTTCGGTCGGGTCAGGGGCCAAGAGGGTCATGGCCCGGACCGCGGCAACACTGGTCTCTCTGAAGGAATGTTTCTAGATACCAAAAACATGTTTCTAAGATGAGCCGAAGACCTCTAATGAGCTAGCGAAGAAGCTATTGAGCATCGTGGGTTTGGGATAGGGGTTTTCTGATGGGAAGTTTAGTAAGCGTCCGTGTCACTGGCGCGATTTGCCCACCACCAAAGTATGTAAAGCGGACCGTTTTTTTAAAGTCATGATGATCATCGATTTCCGTCTTTCACTTCAACTTCACTTCCAACCATCATCATCGATCATCCCTCATCACTGCCAGCTCTACTAGTGCTGCCTTTTCTCTTTAGAACCTCCCCCCAGTACCAAACCAACTCCGATAACGCAAGCCCAACGACACAAATACAATGTCAACGACTATGGAAGCAGTGTATTACAAGGGTGTAAGTACTTCTAGTGCTTGATACGGCGCGTCTCCGATAGTCGTGCCAGTCCTGATTAGAAGTATTGACCTGCGACGCGTATACCCTTCAAAATAACATACACAGATTCGTGATTTTTCCATCGCAACTCTCCCTCTTCCTCAATACGGTGACGATGATATCTTGGTGAAAGGTACGCTCCCGTCCCGCAAATCTCAAAGGAACTTTATGCTGATTAGACCACTAACGCGTCGCTGTCATCAATCGTCGTCGTTAACCTGAACCTCAATCTCAATCTCGATCTCGATCTCGTTGTCATTGTCGTTTTCGTTTTTTGTTCGACCATGACCATGAAACGCGTTTATCAGTTTCTTGCTGTGGTGTCTGTGGAACAGACTCTCACGTCGCAGACGGTGAGTAACGTGTAACGTGTCCTACGTCTCTTCTTCCTTCCTAGTAGTTGGGAGCGGAGGATGGTCCGTTGGAGCTGTTGCACATGCACAGAGCTATCTCCTCGCACGGCTTGGCATTCATCAGAAAAATCTGATGAACCGCTTCATTTTACCCATCGACATCTTCGTTATTCGGTTTTTCTTCCTTCCCTCGTTTATCTCCGTGCTTCAAGTGATGCCACTGACGTCGTTGCAACTGCATTACACGCGATTCTGATCTTGTACAAACAGGTGAATTCATCTGCAAGTTCCCGGTCCGTATTCTCCAAATACCTTCGTATGAAGCTCGTATGGTTCTTACTTGCCCTCGTTTTCGCCTTCTTTACGTCGTTCGTTTGGGAACATTCCACCCTGGTCGCTTCTTCTTTTCATTTTTCATTGACGCATATTATGTACCGTCATATGCATGTCACTATATAGCTTATCCCAGGCCACGAAGTCGTCGGACGCGTAGCCAAGTTTGGCAAGAATGTGACAGGTTGGGCAGAGGGTGATCGATTGGTGGTTGATCCTGGTATTCGGGTGAGTTTTGTCAAAGTCTAGTTACATTTTGCCAGAATTCTTACGAATGCATCTACTTACTCCATGCCCTCTCTACTCCACGCCCGCTGCCCTCATCTCCGTGTTTGACGTGTTCGATTCATGATAGTGCGGAAGCTGCTTCTACTGCCGTCGAGGCAAATCCGATTTCTGCGAGAACTTTAACAATTTGGGCTTGACTGTTCCAGGTGGATTTGCAGAGTATACTGTTGCGTGCGTGCCTTCCCTTTCTTTCCTTCTATCCTTTTCTTCTAATAGTGATTAACGCCTTCCCACATCTACAGTAACGCAGCGAAATGCTTCAAAATCAACAACCTTACAGACGAAGAAGCTACTCTCATCGAGCCTGCTGCGTGTGCTATCCATGGCGTCGATAAACTAGCGTTGCCTGTGGGTTCGGAGGTGTTGGTGATCGGTGCAGGTGGGTACGATTCAATCCCTTCATCACGCCTCCAGCTTCAACCCTTTAACCCTAGGCCCAACCGGCCTCATCCTAACCCAACTCCTCAAACTCAACGGAGCCTCTCGTATCGTTCTCGCAGCAAATAAAGGTATCAAGATGGATATCGCCAAAAAGTTGAATGCAGCGGATGAGTATGTTGAGTTGGACAGACAGAATCCTGGGCAGCAGTGGGAAGGATTGAAGAAGGCGAATGAGTATGGGTTTGATGCGGTTGTGAGTACAATTAAACTAACTAGGCGTTGACGACATCTGTCTTCAAGATCCTTCTACATGAAGGAATCTCAAACTTAACTTGGAGACTGATGGATGCTATGATCATTTTGTTTCTTCTAGATCGAAGCCACCGGTGTCGAGAAGATCGCTAACGATGCTATCAACTATGTTCGTCGAGGAGGAACCCTAATGATTTATGGAGTGTATGAGAATGCGGCGTTGGTTCATTGGCCTCCGTCCAAGATTTTTGGGGATGAGATTAATGTGCGTATGCATTTAGATCTTTGTCCTCCGTCTGGGCCTTCTCCCAACTCCTGTCTTCCTTTCGGACCTTTCCTTCATTTCATCACGCCTTTATCCTTCCTTTTACACCGTCATACCTGTATAGGCGTACTAACGCATCCACAAACACTCGCTCATAATAGATCATCGGCTCCTTCGCCCAAACCCACTGTTTCCCTCGTGCCGTCGCATACCTAGATGGAGGCAAGCTCAATTTGAAGGGTATGGTGACGGATACGTTTGCGATTAAGGATTTCCAAAAGGCGTTGGATAAGTTGAGTAAGAGGGATGCGTTGAAGGTTGCTGTGAAGGTTGAGTAGATGTACTAATCGATGTACTAATTCAAGATGTAGAGTATTCGAGTCGATCTAGTAGATATCTTCATTGTACATGTATGTATTCCATTTTGTAAATATAAACAAACTATGGATGGAGAAGAGATTTGGCCACGACACACTGGGAATTGAACCCAGCACCCCCCGCAGAAGCAACTACTCTGGACAATCAAGTCATTCAATGCGAATGCTAAGCGGATGTGATAACCAACACCATGTGCCCGTTAAAACAGTACTCAATGTCAGCAGAGATTCAGGGAAGGAAGGCAGAGAGCGTAAAAGGAAGATGGAAGGGAAAGATTATGTGGAGGGACGGGGGGGAGTGGAGGCGAGCTGAGGACCGACGATCGTCGATCCGTCGATCGTTCGTGATTTGTCTCCGCCCTGCGATCAGCGGATGCGCCACAACCTCGACAAAACCTCAATTTGATATCGTCGATGTAGTATGTACTATGTATGGAAACCAAAAGATACAATGCTATGTATTATTTCCTAGTCAATTTACTACTATGAATGTTCTTGTACTACATTTCAATTATCAATGATTACTGTAATCAGGGCAGAAACAGGTACCGATACACGCAGACAAGACTAACGTTGACAGGATGATGTTCAGCAGCTGGAGCAGGCGGCATTGCGGCAAACGCAGCGAGCTGAGTGGAATGAAATATCAAATGTCAAGTAAGTACTATAAACGAGGTGGCGTAACAGTGAAAGCTTTACCTTCCAAACCGCTGTCTGGCACAGCAATTGGTGAGGCACGAGTCGCCTGCACGGTCATAGCCAAAACGACGACGAGCAACGCCATGAATTTGGAGAAGGCGCCGGGGGTGTTGCTAGTGGTGAATTGCATTCTGTTGGAAGGTGAGCTCGAGTGAGCAAAGGAATTAGCTCAGAGAGTATAAGTATGAAGACTGACTTGGTTTGAGAAATTAAGAAGCGTATAAAGTAGAGGATGGATTTGGATGTTTGGTTTGAAGCGTATGTAGGAGCGTTGTCCGTTCCATCATTGCGCGAGCCTCCTAGTATTTATACGTCGTCGGGCAGTGAGTCGGGGTTGAAGACGGTAAAGTCAACGAAAGGGTCCTGAATAGAACAAGACAAGAACAAGCCCGAAATTAACAGGACTCTGAAGGGTCAAGACACTTATTAGACGGCCTGTTCAACATCCCTTGAAGTTCTGAAACTGAGACATGTATGATGTCTGTGCGCGAAAATGATGATACTCGGTAAGGCGTCGTTCATAAGACAACGACCCTAACAAAATAAACCCAAGGCCGCCACAACGGAACGGGTCGACGGATCTCTGGTGTCACTACACAAAGTGAAAGGAGGCTGGTCAACAATGGTATAAAACTGGAGAAGGAGAAAACATGAGATCGTACGTAGTATTCTTCAGAATTAGGCTCTGTAACAAAGACTCGTGTTCACCTGTAAAAAATCAATTCGCTGCAATAAGTTTCTCAAGTGGAGAATGGAGTCTTACGTTTACCTTCGCGTTTGGTCGCCTTGGATCACATATCATGGATAGACTAGACGGGCCCGAAACAGTCACGGACCCGAAACAGTCAGGGACCATTAGTGTTTAGTGTTTATCGTGGTTGAACGAGTTTGCTCGCCACTTACAGGTGAAATTCAAGGCTGCATATGTAGTATATGCTGAATACAGATCACGGATCCGAGTTTCTCAGTGATTCATATTGAAAGTAATCTATAAAACACTCGAATCAGTTAGGCTGGTTGAGTATTAGACTCAGCTGTACATAGCTAAAAAAAAGTACTTACCAAGAAACAGATAGGCCTATTTAATAATACATAGCATTTGGAAGCCTCATTTTCACCCCGAAAAATTGCTCGAGGCGAACTCTACATTGGACACAATGGAAATTGAACCCAGCACCCCTCGCATAGTAACTTCTTAATCAGAAAGCAGATGCTAAGCAAATGTGATAATGGATAGGCCGAAGGAGGAAGAGAAAGGGAGTAAGAGCAAGAAAGAAGAATGGTGGAAAGGCAGGAGCAGAGAAGAGACCGACGATCGTTTCAAATTTCTTTATTTGACTCCACCCTTTAACGTTGATCGGCGGGGGTGCCACAATACTTTTTCATTGCCCTGCGCTTACTAAGGCTACGAGTCGCGTTGCAGTTTGAGGACATTGATGAAAAGGCGGAGGCAGAGTGTGGAGTTGAGTGCGAACAGAACAGGAGCCGAATCTGTCTTTGAGAGCTCGAGTTAGAACATAGACACTGGACGAAGAGGTGACCGTTCGGAGAACCTCTTCGGAAACTGACCAAAACATTAAGGCTCAAAGACGCGAAGGCTACTTATGGATAAAATGGAATTCGGTCTCACGCAAAACAGGAAAACAGGATCAATTGACCATGTAAAGTGGATGTGATAACCGAATACTCCATGTGCCTACTGTAGTCCTGGGAGAAGAAGCGTATGGTCGTAATGTCAGTGGGAACATGGTAATAGACGGGGGAAGGATACTTAAAATGTAGGGGAGATGAAGAAAAGAACAAGCAACGGAGGCGACAGTAATGTCAAGTTCCGCCCGCCGATCGCGATCATGAGGATTTTCAATTACGGGGATAGCCACCGTACCCCAGCGAAAGCATTCGAGAACAGTAGACTGTGGAGTATTTCAGCTGGCAGCCAAACGAGCTAGGTATCGATGGGGTAGAGCCCTTGAACTACGCGCTTGTACTCCGAGACCCAGAGCCTTTGCGTGGAAAAAAACTGCGCCATATCAACCAGTTTTTCTTCATGTACTACAAAGTACGTCTATGAGGGAATAAAGACAGGTAGTGGTCTCGTGTTGTGTTTCATAGCCCTTTGAGGAGAACAGAGCAGGGAAAGGCATACATTATTACTTGTTGAAGCAGTTCGACGTTAACTTTGCAATTTGCAATTTGAAACCGAGCGCAGAGAAAAAAAGTCCATCTTTTGGGGTACGGTAAGGGTACAGAACCAATTTCCGTAGCTTGAGCGACGACAGCGCACCTTCATAGACGTGACTGCACTGTGACAGAAAATCAGTAGAATTGGAGTTTGCAAATGGTGCCTGGCAATGGGCGGTGAGATTTACGTATACGTAAGCTTGGTTGGAGAACGATGAGGATTTTGAAAGCTCCGAGTCGGGATAGATTAGTGGTGTAGAAAGTTGGTTGACCGAAGCGCAAGTTTCCGTCAGAGAGATCGCTACTAAGTAGGACAGAGTTGAAGGGCATGTAGAGACCCGCTAGCCAACAACACGTCATAGACACACGTACTGGAGCAACCAAATGCAAACGGCGTACGCTTAGCGGAAACCATGTGCCTGACGGGATATTTATGCGGGACTCGCGCGAGACTCGTTGAGAGAAATACTTGAGAGTAAACTTCGAGTTCGGGTTACAGAGACGTCGATGCGTGCTTTTCAACTCAAGTTGGGTTGCAAGCTTTGTTTACCGATAGCGACGTTGCTGTTCCTTGGAAAAATTGGACTAGTTGCCGCGAAACGCCACCCACCATCCTTTGAGTGGATGGATACAGACGGATACCGGCACCGGGTGACTTCGCGAAGAGAGAAGTTTGTGGCTGTGTTGATTATCACTGCACCCGTGCCCACGAGTAAGTCCGACAATTTCCCGGTTTCTTTTTCACATCTCTGTGGTTATATCGCTCAGTCTGTTTAGTTCACCTCTGCCAGTTCCTGCCAGCTACTCTCATCTTTTAGATGGAATCACCGCCTGTACAGGACGACCTCGCTACAGCTGACTGCTTGTGACCTACATATCATCAAACCATTCCCGCCCTCCATAAATCTCGCCCCATAGCGTGGTACCCCATGACCTCTTCTTACCCCGTAGAGATCAGAAATCGTCTAAGCGGACCGTCATACTGCTCACACGGCCCGTTTGATGCAGAAGAAATTTTATGAAATCGTTCCAAAGCATTAACAAAAAACATCATGCACCAACATCACCTGCTGTCTTTTGCGAGATTGTATTACGGCGTTGAAGTGTCCCTGAGAGGGCTTCTCCCTTAAAAAGGACCGGTCTAGGTTGGACGTGCGCGGGTCTTGTCTCTCTTTCCCTGACACCAGCTAGCCTTGACCTACATACGAGATGTCGAAGAGAGCCGTTCCGACAAATAGTAGGGCTATCATATTGGCGACTTTTGTTGCCTTTGGTGCGTGTTCTTCTCTCTTTTCGTTGTTCTAGAGGTTGCTGACACAACTACTCTTCATTCAGGTGGTTTCCTTTTTGGATACGATATTGGTGTCATTTCAGTATGTGGTGGACTCTCGGCCTGTGATTGTTGCAGCTAACACATCCTCGTCTGACAGGGATGTCTCATCATGGACGACTTTGTTGAACGTTTTGGAGAACAAGCTGCTGATGGTAGCTTCTTCCTGTCGAGTCACAGACAGTCCATCATCACGTCTTTACTTTCGGCTGGAACTTTCGTGTAGGTACTCTCCTACCATTGTTTCTCGTGTAACTGACTTTCTTCGTCCTTCTTGCTCATCTTCCCAACTTCGGCATCTCTACATCCTCTCTCATCACCTTCATCCACCAGTGGTGCCCTCGGTCAAGCCTTCACCTCTGACAGATTCGGCCGTCGCGGTACAATTCTCATCTGGGCAGCAATTTTCACCATAGGCACGGCTATTCAGACTGGTACAGACAGAAGCATAGTACAGATCTCTATTGGAAGGTTTATCGCGGGGTTGGGTGTTGGTGCTATGAGTGGTGAGTTTTCCGTTGCCATTTCCAAATTCTATCCGGCCTTTCTGGATTTTTTCCCTTCTTTTTCCCACTCTTTGCGCTATCCCTTTTGGGAGAACTTCGGACATGTCTCCAGGTATTTGTGTGTAGATCCTTGATGGATATGTGGATACGTGAAAATGCGGTCGCGTTGTGGAGGTCGTCGCTGTTTTGCTGCTTGCTTTTGGATATGTGTGGTGGTACTTGGGTCGTTGGCGCTAGTGTATCTGGATTTCGGATCTTGGTTTGGCTCTTTTCTTCTTCCTTCCTTGACTCTACTCGTTCCTGTCCCAAATGACAGAGCTAACGGTTATCTTGTTCTCCCTCCTTCATTCTAGCCATCGTCCCTCTCTACAATGGTGAAACAGCTCCCAAGGCTCTTCGTGGCACTCTCCTTGTGCTTTACCAGCTGCAAATTATCGTTGGGTGCGTTTTTTTCATCCGTATATTATATATCATATCATCCACTTTCAGTCTGTTCTACTTTTTTGCCCTCACGCATCGGTCCTGACGCTGTTTGTCCTTCACTATGTACATAGCATCTTCATCTCCTACATCATCGACCTTGGCACCCATTCTATTAACAATTCCGCATCTTGGCGTATTCCTGTCGGGCTTCAGATGCTTTGGGGGTTGATTTTGTTGTCTGGATTGTTCTTCTTGCCGGAGTCACCGTAAGTTGTATTTTTCGCGCATACAATCCCATACCTGGGTTAGCTGACGCTCTTTTCCCTTTCCTTCTCGTTCTCTGTTGTTTTCTTCGTCCTTTGCCTACCCACAAACCCCTTCAAATCCTAGTCGTCACCTCCTCGGCACCGGCAAACGTGACGAAGCTCGCGCCGTCATCGCGGAACTCAACTCTGTGCCTCTTGATGACCCTCTCGTCGACGAAACCGTAGACGAATTGCAATACGCCATAAACGCTGAAAACGAGGGAGGTCAAGTCGGCTGGGCGGAATGTTTCTCGACTAGGAACATGCTTTGGAAGCGAACGGCGAATGGGATGATGTTACAGTTTATTCAACAGTTGAATGGGCAGAACTTTTATTATTATTATGGGGATACGTTTTTCAAGAGTGCGGGGACTGAGTGAGTTGGAGGTTTCTTTTTTATGTTTGGAAGCAGTTTTCTGATTGGCGTATTTGGTGTGGATTATAATAGGCTGTCGCCGTATGTTATCCAGACCATCCTCGGAGCTGTGTCTGTTGCTGGGACTGTTCCTGCTTTGGTGATTGTCTCGGTCTCCTAGGCCCATCTTTTGTTTCTGACTGAGGGGTTATTCATAGTACCTAATCGAAACTTGGGGCCGTCGTCGCTCCCTTCTAACCGGGTCCATAATGGAAGCCGTTTGTGCTATCATCGTGCGTCCCGTCCCCTCTCTCACCTAGTCTTAATACCTACGTGGCTTACTTCGCTTATTGCTTATCCAGGCCGGCCTCGTAGGCCACTTCACCCTCGCACCCAAAGGTACACCTTCCGACCAACTAACACCTTCGCAAAAATCTGGAGGAGACACGCTTATCGCATTCGCCGTCCTTCATGTGTTTTCGTTCTCGGTATTTTGGGGACCAGTTCCCTGGGTGTATTTGGGCGAATCGTTCCCGCTAAGGGTGAGGCCTAAAGCCATCGCATTGGGAAGCGCGACAAATTGGCTTTGGAACTTTTTATTGAGTTTCTTTGCGCCGAGGATTGCTGATGAGTGAGTGTTTTGTTTATTTTTTTTTGTGTGTTGGTTTTTTGAAACGTTCGCTGACGGCGTGGCGTTTTCTTTTTTTCTTTTCCTTCTTGCGTTTTTCTCGCGTTTCATAGCATCGGTCCCCTCATCCTCATGATCTTCTTCGGCATGCTTGTCTTTGGGTTCGTCTACGTCTACCTCGCTATTCCCGAAACCAAGGGTCTTTCGTTGGAAGAAGTAGACGAGATGTACGTTGCTGGGATTAAACCTTGGCATAGTTCGACTTGGAAGCCTCATAGGGGCGAAGAAGCGCATGAAAAGGTTGCTCGTGCACATGAGCATAAGGAGGATCATGTTGAGAAGGGGAGTGTTTGAGTGTTACATTGAGAGTTGAGATGTAGAGCAGGTCGGGAAGGAGTATGTGCGTGTGTTGACGGTGGGGATGGTGCCGATTTAATGAGTAGGAATAACAATTGACGAGCACGAGCCGGGTAAAATGCGGTGAATGATTGGTTGGATTATCTCAGTAAACTCTGGATATGTAGAATATGTAGAGTGGTCTGTTGTACGATTTATACGTCTTTTTTTCAAGAATTTTACGGATTTCATAGCTCTCAAGCGGATGCTGCGACTTCTGTTCTTTCTAAGGCTTTCGCTCGAATGTAAGTGGCAGGTTATTGGTGGTGTTTGATTAGGGACACCGCGAATAGGGGGAACTTCGCACGGTCACTAGTCTGAACCAACGCGCATTAATATTTCTTTACCTCCTCTGGCTCGACTTGTCCTCCTGACTCATTGATCTCAGCTGGAACAGTTGTCTTGGTCTCTTGTTCGTAAAAGGGGAAAGAGGGGAAGGGTCTCACCTGGGATTCCAATGGCTCGACTTGTCCTCCTGACTGATTGATTTCAGCTGGAACAGCTGTCTTGGTCTCTTGTTCGTAAAAGGGGAAGGAGGGGAACTCACCTGAAGGCCCCACCGTCGGATTCCAAGTCTGATACATCCGAGAAAAAAGTGATTAGAGGAAAAGCCCGGGGCCGGGGCCGATCACCATTTAGTTCTTGCAGATTGCCCGGGAACCCAGGAGTCCGAGACATGTGTAGGGGACAGAGTACAGGACACCTCATAGCGTATGAAACAGGGTAGAGTATTGGTTCTACGTAGTACAGTACTGTTAGTGGCTAGAGGAGCTGCGAGCACGTGTATCAGTGTAAATACATTGAGTCCTTTGCCAAACAACGCGTCAACGCGTCATCGCATCACCACCTGCCGTCCTCGCCCCTTATGGTCTCCTTGGGAGATCTGGTCCGTACGCTGTCTGGAGCATCCATAGACATCTCCAAAATACTTGTTTCTCAACTTATTGTGTTCGTCCTCCTAAGCTGTCGCCTCAACTTGAAGAACATTCTCGCAATCTGGCCTTCATGGCAACCGCCTAGCGAAACCCTGCCCATTTTACCTGATGAGACTATCGCGTTTCTGCAGAGTGGATGTGAAATGAAATACAAGGTCGTGGAGGGCCTTTGGAATGCTGTAAAGGAAGCTGTATGGAAAGAGGATTGTATGTTGCGAAGCATCAAGGATGACAATGCCTTGCAGAGAATGTTCAGAGAACTTGCCTTAAGTGGGCCAGCAAAGCTCTCGCTGGCATGTACAAATCCAACGGGCATTATTTTTTCATTCCTCATTAGAAAAAGTAAAAGTATAGAACTTAACACACTTGTTGTCTGGCCTGTGGCTGACTCCTCATGCATTAGTAGTTACTACATAGTAAGAGGATATAGTAAAAGTATGTGTCATCATATTCTTCTGAGGGAACTTTGCTGAAATATGTGAAAGAAAAAACAAGAGAGAAAAAAGAGATGAAGGAGGCAGAGAGTCCAAAATTAGATTAATGATGACATAGTTCAATGGACCTCTTTGAACTGTTAGATAAGCTAGAGGGCCACAAAACAATTGATTTGATGCAGCAAAGTAAATACGAATACAAGACTCGGAGGCTACAGAGATTACAGAGATTAGTTCTAAACTGAGGAGTCTGAGTCCTGACCAAGGGGGAGGGAAAATTTAGCCGAGTGATATAGGGCTAGTTCAGGGTTCAGCCCAAGATCCTCTTAAAATTTTTTCTCATGTCAGAAAATTTTAGTACTTCAGTACCATTTTCGATGGTAAATTTGAGTCTGCAAGAGCGAGTACTGGTACTGAGTGCCATGTCAAACACTCCCAGTAACATGCCTGAGCTTCCACAGGTGAATAAAAGTACTAATACTGTGTACAAAGCAATGTCATGAGTTATAGGATTCGGGTATGTATCTGTGGAGAGCAAATCAGTGAAGAAGAGGCCTCAGATCCTCAAAACCATGGCATTGCTTGCCAAAGAAAGGCTGCGAGACCAATGTGAGACAATATTTGTGAGTGCTAGCCCTGTCATGAGACAGTTGAAGGTTGGATACTGATGTTTTCAAAAAGTACTATTTGGCATGTGTAGGGCTCGCATATCCCTCCAACAGATGGGAATGTGAGGCTTGCGCAAAGCAGAAACGTGCTTGATGGTAGCGGGAGGTTGAAGTGACTTATTTGGGCGGATAATGCGCACATGTGCTTACAAATATCTTCTATATATAGTATATTCCCACGAGGGTGTTAGTTGGTTCAGCTGTTGGAGATGTTAAAAAATTTTCTGGCCCTATATCCTTAATTATTTTTCTCCGTCCCCCTGGGTCCTGACTCAACACCAGAGCCAAAGAGGGTAGTGTCAAACAAAGCCAAACCACTGCTTAATGTGAACTGGGGCCTGTAGACGCGGAGGTGCCAAACAAACCCAAACCACCGCTTAAATGGCGAAAAAGGTCCAATAAAGTACGAACCTCATTACATTCGGATTCATAACATGGCGGTCGCCTATATTGTGCATGTCTATATACTTGATATCTGCCTGGGCCTCACCCAATCAATCTCTTATAGCATCGCCTATCAGCCTATGGCCTCCAACCGACATGTGTATCAATCTGGACTGCACATATGTCAACGCGAACAAAAAGATCAAACTTCAAGGGCTGGTAGAGCACAAAGGAATCCTTTATACAAAGGAGAGAGGTGCTATACCTATATGTACCAACACCCAAAGACACAGCGATTATATAAAATCATAGGATGAACCTTACGAGCTTGTTTATAAAAATCATAGGATAATCTTAAGGTTAGCTTTTTATAAAACCACTGCCAATTAACCTACCACTACAATGCACATTCAGCTGACTAGATCTCTGGGCTGAGAGCTATGGACTGAGGTCCATAGCTCTTGAGGCTCCTCAGCTTGGCTTTGGACGGTAATTTGGCTTGGACGGCCACTTTCCAAATCAAGCACCCATATTACATATTACACTTTAGTAGTACAGTATTGGCTGGTTGTACCGCCGTCGACTAATAGTGACGCTTGCATTAGGGCTGGTCAGGGTCAGGCACAGACATTATTATTTGTTATGTATAATACCGGTACCATATGCCCTAGTCCTCAGCCGCCTCCAGTCTCTTCATCCTCTTCATTGTCAAAACACTCCGGGAGAGTTGGCTCATGTTCCTCCTCGCTACTCGCATGAGGCCAGGGGCATGGTGGGGATTGTTGCTGTAGTGTGCTGTGTCATATGTATGCTTTGTAGATGTTGTATGCTGGACGCTAAGCATTGGAAAGTCAGCCAAGTAAATGTAGAGAGAAAAGTAATGAAAAGACACACCCATGACCATTATGCCTCGCAGTGCCCAAATGCATCCATAGCCTGGACTCCCTCCCTATATCTATGACAGGCTTAGACCCACTCCCATCATTAACCCTGTGCTCTGGGTGCTCCTTCACCCATTTAATCAACTCCCCTTCTCCAGGATTACTTCCCCCAAACAGGACAATTCCATCATACAAGGGGCGACAATCAAGTGGCAATGGCTGATAGAAAAGAGTGTGTTGTTTGGGACAAAGGCGCCATATGTGTTACGAAGAGATTTGCAACAGGAGAATGCCAGTGGAGGTATGGAGGTACATATGAGTAGTGCAGTGTAAAAGTTGATGTCCATGCAAGGCCAAGCATGCTGGAGGCGGTATCTTGAATGAGAGAGGTCCTCTATACAACTGGATCTCCATTGTTGTCCTTCATGGAAGCAGGAGAAGAGTGGCAGGGATGCCCAAGGGATGTGCTGGCGGCTCAATGTTTGATGACGCGTCCTCAAATTAGCATTGAATTAGCGTTGAATTAGCGTCGAACAGTTCTTCCCACGCATTTTGTGGGCGCTTAGTATGCTATTTTGAGCTTTGCTTCGACTCATGTGGTACCTACAGAGTGTTTTAAGCCTCAGAGAGGTTCGGGATAGGGCCAAAGTATGTATGAGCACTGCCAGAATATTTCTTGAAGCTATTGGTTGAGTAATGTGCAATATACTTGCCAATTAATGTAAAACAGTCATAAAATGGTTAATAACGGGGTATGATGTAGTAATCTTAAAATCACCAAAAAATGGGGAAATGCTGTAAATAACATATAAAAGAGTGATTGGAAGGTATCCAGCCATATCATGGACATCTGAGATTGATAGAGCCTTGAAAGCACTTTGGGATGCAAAAACCGCAAAAAAGTGATAATCCAAAGACTCAAAAGCATACATTACTTGCCCGATTCATCTGCATATATTGACACTTGGTACCAAGACCCAGAGCTGAGTCCATATACATTTATTTTGGAGCTCTGGGTGTGATCTAACTGGTTCATCCAAGTCAGAATGATCATACACTGTGAATGATTATTGATTTAATGTCGAACTATTCATGTGGCAACCTTGGCTTGAGTTTTTTTCTTCACATTGGACACCATTTAGGGTGTAGCAGGCACCATGCATTTATCCATATGCATATATTTGGGGAGAATATGCGATGATGGCGCACGGAGCGAAAAAGGGACCATGCCCGACCTGACCCCAATTCCTGTGGGAACCGATGCTAGCTACAGATTTCCAATAATTATAAATCCTAGTGGGTACTCTTAATCATATCCTCTTTCGCTGGGTACGATGATAACCTCTGGAGGTCCAGTAATGTTATAATGTTATTATCTAGGTGGGTGCCCAAGTAGGATGGAAATTCCCAGGATGTGGTGCTCCCTGCTGACAGCATCCTTTCGCCAAACCCTCTCTGTTTGCTTATGTACCATTTACAGATTGTATGCATGTAATTCATTTCAATAATACAGAAGTGGGGCAATATATATAGTAGCAATGGCGGACATGCAAGGAGGGCGGAAATATTCCCATGCAGGGATCATCCCGAGCCTAAGTGCTTTCCAAATATCCCAGACCAGCATTCTTACAGTAGACCTAAAAGCAAGCTCAGTTGAGCTCATGTACCATTACTGACTTATGTACTAATGCAATTTGCAGGTAGTGTGGCAATATATATAGCAAAAATGGCGCTGTGGCAGGCACAAGCAGGGCAGAAATGTTCCCATGCACAGAATAGCCCGAGCCCACGCGTATCCCGAATAACCTGAGCCAGCCCAGGGATTTCCAAAAAATCTGATGGCAGCCTGGTGCTGAGCTACACCTAAGATGGCATCTTCTGAGAGGCAGGATGCTGGTCCATGAGCTAGACCGCTGAAAAAGGCAGGTCGCTTACAAAGGCACTCCAGTCACATGTGGCCAAGGTTCAACCGTCGCTTTTTATAAAGGAGCTTCTAAGGTTATAACCCTGATATTTTGTAAAACTTTTATAAAAAAACTGTGTCCTGGCTTGGTACCAATCAGATAACATGTGAAGGTACACAGTTGTCTTCCTATGAATTAACTGCCATGATGAACAATCAATCCCAGGCTGTCGAGTTGTCTATCACCACAGCTACTATGTGATAACTGATCCAGAGACACAAGAATGAAGATGTGTATATTATGATTCCTATGACAATGGACAATTCCTGCCAAATGTACTTCAAGTTGCCACTCATCATTTCATCAAAGTTAGCCTCACAACAATGTGGAGATACAGTATGTTATTTTCATGGTAAGGATAAGTTCAGGCTTGTGCACCCCTTCTCTAATCTCCATTTATTTTAGGACATCTGCAGCTAGCTGCATCCAAACCTATTCAGCTTGCAACACATATGCCAATGTACCATTTTCTTGGGCTATCAAACCCCTTCTTCAGACCGAATATGTTTATGACTCATTCAAAATCCTTTCCCTTCTTGACTTCCACCACTCATGAGGTTCTCTGCTCAAAGTCCTGCAGAATACTGATCAAGTTCATCGGTTTGATGTGGCCATGGAAGAAGTGAATGATGTTATCTGTTTTCAAGGTCAACCTGAGCTTGAGCATTGATGTAATAGATGTGTCCAAAGATTTTTTAAGGATGGCAGAGGTATGTTCATGTCATTATATCTCAGGACATGCATTTAATTTGTCTACTACAGATTTGGAGGTATTTGCAGTCATGTGCGATGGAGTCACTGTTGGACAACCTACCTGTGGTGTTCCACATTGCAAAGGGCAACTCTCGTCAACAAAGATGTCTTTTTGCAATGCCCACATGTCTGAGGAGAAACAGTGTCATATTACTGGCTGCTGAGCTCCAGTCACACCAGGGTCCAAGTCATGTGCAAATGTCAAGCATAAAGCTGCAGAGAAATGATACCACGAAGTTGGCCAATCTACTTTTCTTCTCAAACAACGGTCGGAGTGTGCATGCCAAGCATATAAGGAGATGGATGTCATATGGGATGCAGAAGCTGATTTGGACACAGGTAGTAGTTTGATGTTTGAAGTAGTTAATCAGGGAAGGAAGAAGAGTATTTGGGTGCAGTTTGGTAGGAAGCGCACACATAATGAACAGCTGATCATCAGTCCATGTGGCATGAAACTATCTTGCAAGATGTTCTTCCACTCTGAAGCCTTTTCACTTGTTGTGGTGAGTACATGTGTTGTCTCCAAGTCTTTTGTATCATTTGCTTAATCAACATAGAACTTCTGCAAGGACACATTCACTGATCACCGTAAACCTGACCATTTTATCTATGATACAAACTGCATCCTCTCAAAGCCTGTAGAAAACGTTTGCAAACAGAAATGTCGGCATTCTGCCACCTCTTCAACTGATCATAGAACGTAGACCACTTCTTGCTCCAGAGAACACCAGGAAATGTAGCCTCAAAAGCATGCAGCTTGCCTCCATTCTTTTTCCCTTGAACACCAAAGACCACAGCCATGTAAACACTGGCCTGGGTCCTCGATGTGGTTTTCCTCTTCACCCGAAGATATCTCGATGACATCTGTTTCCAAATTCTCTACTTTGATGACTGGAGAAGGCAAGCGACACTCTACCTTCATGACTACCTTGGATGACAATGAAGATGACCGAGACTTCATAACAGTTTTAGATGACGACAAAGACTTAGAGGGCATACGAGAAGAGGATGACTTGGATGGGGCACGAGAAGTGGTGGTGATGATGGTAGATGACAACAATGACGAAGACTTGGAGGGCACATGAGAAGAAGACGGCTATGGTGTTCAAAGTATTAAAAAAATAAAATACCAAGTTGGCGAGATGTGGCCAAGTTGCACGTTGAGTGACATCCGAGTTCAAAGCAAGCCTACTGAATTTGAAAGGTGCTTGGGCTCAAGTTTACTGAGTTCAGTTTACTGGTTTTCAGAGTTGCAAAGTTGACTGATTTCTCACTTCTTCCTCCTTCTCCAGTACTCAGTAAAAGTATTACTGTACTGATATCAGATCAACATGCAGCATACTGGTAAGTAGCTAATGGATAGAGACTACACTAAAATAGCATAAACCCATACATATGTACATGTACTGTTCCAACATGCTGCCCTACCCACTGCATTCCCCTACCCTCAGCCATATCTACTGGGGTTGGGCTACACGAATGAAAGCCATCAACGAGGGATAAAAAAATAACACACAACAATCACTCACCGGAACCCATTAACACCCAATGGCCATCATAGTACAATGGTCACCTTGATGAGCATATTCACTGAAAACTCACCAACGAGCATATATCCATCAATCGTTAACATGAATCAGGCTCTGCTAAAACTAAAAAGCAGAAGTGAGTAGAGGAGGGATAGAACAACATATAAGTAAAGCAAAAAAGAACTTACCTAGATCCTTGGCGCAGACAGCTTCCATTCCACTACCTACTAGCATTCCATTTGCTTCCGGATCCTAATAAGAGGCCACAAACCCCTCTTCACGCAGATTTATCTTCTATAACACATGTGACATGTGGTAGGCTACTGGCCCAATGTGTTGTGCAAGGACAGAGATGAGAACGGCATGTGAACCCCATCAGCGTTATCTCGCTATAGAGGCAAGGTAAAAAATTCCAAAATTGGGAGGACGTTGGTCAATGGAGGGGTGGAGAAGAATGGGGGTCCGCTGTACTGCTATGGTTCTGAGTTTGTAGAAGTGAGAAAGGTGCAAAGCCATGTGTTGATAGAGGGGAAGGCAACATGAGTATACAGAGGCAGGGTGGGGATGAGGTGGAGAGAGGGGGAGGGAAGTGGAGGGGACGCATTGAGGGAGATGAAGGGCTATTCAGAGAGATGTTATGTGGCAGCCAAAGCCAAGCTGAAATGGTCATTTTACATCACATGCTCACACACGTGGTCATGCGTCTCCTTCCCATCATCTCAAACTCCCTTTTTGACGATTTAGCAGAGTGGATTTCTATAAAGAGACATTTAAAAGAGACATAAAAAAGCCCAGGAGCCTCAAAGGGAATTTTGGGCATTATATGTGGTCTGAACTTGGAAAGTTGAAAAACTTTCGCAGAGTCAGTCACAGTGTTGCCACGGTCTGGGTCGGGCCTGGCCTGACAGAAATTTTCTGGCCCTCGACCCGACCCTTGAGGGTCAGGTCAGGCCCTACACAGCCACTGGCATGGACTGGGTAGGACCTGGCCAAGAGGGCCAGGGCTGACCACAGACCTCAGAGAGAAAAAAGCCAAATACATACAATTCTTGGTATATAGTGAACAAGATACATTCGAAAGAGAAAGTACAGACACTCCAACTTACTCTACAGTTCCCACTTCAGCAAAATCTTGAAACAATGGCTTCTCAGCCATCCAAGCCTCATTTCTGGCAGACAATTGACCATCCTTGTAAGCACCTTTGAGGTATTGAAGTGCCTCAAACATATTATCACACTAGAAAACACACGCTCAGACTTGGAAGACAATGCTGGAATTGCCAAATAGTCCCAAGCCATGAGAGCCACAATTGGATAAGTCTTGTGCTCTTCCTGCATCTAATTGTCAGAACCATGCACATGAAGAGAGTAGAAACACAATTATGTCTGGACAAGCCTTCATCACCATCACTGGAGCTATAGAAAATGTCAATTCGGGACATACCCATTTAGAAGATAAAATGACAAACTGTAGAGGTATTTATCAAGTTCCTCATAGCACAAAGCCAGATTACTTGTTGCTGAGTTACTCATACTCTTCTCCTTTTGTTTTGCTGTGATGATCATGTCCATGTATGAGTCTGCTGAAACCAACAACTCATCAGCATTGAAAAGCTATATGCTATGGCAAGATACACACACCTGATGAGTAAGACAGAGATTGTTTCACCTCCTTGATTGCAGACTCTGACAGTTTGCTGATTTGGCTCTTCGCTTGATATTCAAGGAACTAGATGTTCTGGCATGTGAACATTTGTATGCTAGATTGTAAAGGAGGAAAGCAACTTACCACTTTCCGCATCATTCTCAATCCCTTCTCCACATCTGACTGTTCCCATGCCACTTCAAGAAATGTCAGATGTTGTTGTGGGTCAAGCACTAAAACAGTGATTAATTTAGTAGAGGCACACATGTATGACACTTACCATGTGCTATGAAATATACTGTTGTGTCTTCAGTAATGGTACAATACCACTTGTACATATTGTTGAGACCAGCTTGAATGGCAGGAGCAATGACAGTGTAATCATCATTGTTCAAAAAGTTTTCCCATTCTCCTGTGACCTCGTGCATTGCTGGGATGACCCAGTTTGAGGTTGCTACATCCTCCTTGCCTAGGATAGCATTCCGAGTAGCAGTCACCTAAGAGATGTTAATGAAAAACAGATTAGACAACACATACCATGAGGACATCTCTACACAAGGTAATCACATTCCATTCATTAATGGTCAACCTGAAGTTACTCCACAACTTTCCGTCCTGCAGCAGTGGAATGTCTGGGTTCTCATCTGCTGTCATGCAAAAGATATTCATTCAGGTAAGATATGGGAAGAGCACAATGACAAACCTCTCGAATGACGATCATATGCTTGAAGCACATCACCAAACTACCCCAACATGTTTGAACCCAAGTTATCATGAGGAGGGGCTTGCTGATATGTTTCAGACATAACACCTCAAGGTAGTCCATCGCAGCATCACATTGATGGAGCTAGATAATTGGCATAAAGAATAAGTTGGTGCAATGAGAGGCAAAGAACGCATACACACCTGTGCAATAAAAGCTAAAATCTTACCAACAATGTCTCCAGGTGTCCATTCCATGGACATTGCTTGTTCCACAGCCTCGTCATCATCGTCATCGAGGTCATCGAGAAGTGTTTCCACCTCAAAATCGTGAAGACCTCGTCCTATAGCCATGATAGAGGGGATTTGAAGAGCTTGGACAAAGTGACTGGGCATAAGATTGAAGGTGTGCTCAATACAGCTGACAAGAATGAGGATTAGTATGGCATAGGTAGTAATAATAAAAAGACTAGCTTACTTTGTGCAACATTCCTTTGCCTTGAGAGTTTTTCCAGATGGATCAAGGATTTTGCAGGCAACACAAGTTGCTTTGGCATTGATTGTAACACCATCACTCGTGAACCAGCTGACCTGATGAGAGTTAGTGTCTGAAGGAAGGCTGAGATAGAACAGAGGACAGACCTTATCAGCAAAACCATACTCCGGGATATTCTTTGCAAGATGTTTGCCATTCTCCTTGCCAGTATGACAACCTTTATGGTGATCAAAGGTCAAGAGATGGGCGTGCAGTTTCCACTCAAGCAGATTGTTGTCAGCAGCCTGAATGAAATGGATGGTCAAGCTTTCAAAAGCCTTGTGCTGCTTTTTTGACCGTCCATCAAAGGTCATGGAGATCAGAGACAGAATGTTCTAGAGAGTAGATTAACTTAGAGTACCAGCAAGTAGACAGTCAGAGCGATGCACCTTGATTATTTCCTTGTTGCACTGTATCAAAAGCTGATGCTTGTCCTTGATGGTTGCAGTGAGAGTTGTACAATGAGGAATGTCCTTCTCCATCAGCTTGGGGCATGTATAGAGAAGGGTTTGGCGAGGGATATAGCCTTAGAAAATGTCAGTGATATGTATGATTAAAAAAACAAATGACTCACTGCGCCAGCATCTGCAATAAACTCGATAATGTGCTCCAGGAGCCCCTCATGTGTAAACAGCAGTATAGGAACAGCTTGCTCCACAGTAAAGAGGTAATTGCTTGCTGGCTGTATCCAGAGATAGAATAATTAGAAAGTATACACAAACAGTGAGACATGTGTTGACATACCCATTGACTCTGGGAGACTCAGGGATTTTCTTGCTCTTAGGATCAACGTTGTTCTCCCTGCATCTCTGAAGGTAATCCTCTAGATGATGGCACTCCAGATGACGACGTTGCGACATGACATTGCCTGTGTAAAAAGAGTTGCTTCTTGATGTCCCATTTTTGCTATACAACCAAGTCAGACAACGACAAAAGATAAAGCTCAGTACAGTCACTCACATGCAAAAGTGACAGTATACACCTGGCTTTGTGAAACTGTTGACATATGTCTTGGTACCCTGATCATAGTGTCCTTTGATTTGTTCTTGCGGTTCAGCTGTGAGGAGAGTACCTCGTAGTCAGGTGAAAAGTATCCTAGGATAAATTTTGGATACATGCACCATGTTGGCAACAGCAGTCACTTCCTCTGAAGTAGACTGTGCTGTAGGCTGAGCATCATCATCCTGGTCCACATCAACCATCTCAACATCTTCATCTCTGGATGCATCCTCATTATCTGTGTCACGAATCGCCTCTCGCCTCCTTCATTTCTTCCTCATGTCCTTCTTCATTTCCTTCTATTACCTATTTACTTCCCGTCTATCACCTTCCATAAACCCATAAACACTAATTACTTCTCATCATCGTCCATCCCAATCTATGACTCACCTCTCTGTCCCCTTTATCTCCATGGACATTCTCACATATATACTTCTTTACTTGACTCACATTCTTATCTCCTCCGATCCCTAGGCTCCATGGACATTCTCACATATTCATTTCTCTCTTATATATATCACAGATCTCGTAGTTAGATTCCTTAGTCTGTTCACTTCATCTCCACTCCGCTCCTAGTACAGTGCAGTGTTGAGCATAGTCAGCTACTCGCTCTTCTCTCATCTTCATTAGCTCTCTATATCTCTCTCGTCTCTCATATCTTGTCAATCTATCTTGTTCATTGTGTGACTTGGGTGGATAATTGCTAAGTGACAACGCTCTTGACAATCTGTGCTTGTCTTGAAAGAAAGGGAAAGGAGGTACTGGTAAGAGAGTGAGTTGATACAAGGCAAGGGAGTGTGGAAACCTTTGGTCACTTGGCAACAGATTTCCCACTGCTTTTCAGTGGTCTTTTTTTAGAAACTGGAAATACGACATAAGAAAATACTGAACAGAGACCTGGGGTAGAGGTTTGTTACCTTGATTAAGAGGAATCTCATTGCTTTCCGAATTATAGAATTCAATTTCATCTGTGTCTTTGAGCTCTCCAGTGAGAGTATCAACAGCACATTGTTCTAAAATGAAAAAAGAAGAGAAAAAAAATAAGATATAGTGAAGCCTATCAAGAATTCAGAGACTCAATAAAAGGAACATACCAGAATTTGCTTCACTGGCATTAGTGTCAGCATCTTCACTAGTAGCCTGTTTTTCTCTGATGGTTTTGGTCGGAGTACAGGTCTGTCCTTTACTCAATATGAGTGTCAGATCTGGTCTATCTTGCTCATTTTGAGTGCAATTGCTGCTGTTGGTTGGTTGGCCTGATCCATCTTGTGCATCAGCCATAATGAGAGAGAGGAAAGGATTTTTTCAGGGCATTCAGAAAGGCAGTCTTTCTCTTATGAGCAAGACCAGACGCCATTGGATCTTGCATTAGAAGCAGGTTGATGACCACGGTGGTTGCAGAAAAGAAGCAATTTATTTCATTTAAAGGTTGTTACCTACTACATATGGAATCACCAACATGCTAAATTTTTGAGGGCCAACCAGGGTTGACCCTGGTTGGCCTGGGTCCACCTCTCATCTCAGTAGCTGATCCCTGACCCAAACCTCAAGGGTTGGGTCAGGCCAGGGCCAGTGGCTGTACCTGGCCCTTGGGGTTGGTCCGGGGCTGGTCAAGGGCCACTGGGGTCATGGCCTGGACCGCGGCAACTGGTCAGTCAACATTTGGAAAGTTGGAAAATGATTTTTATATAGCATTTTAAAGCTACTTTATAAAAATATAATCATCACTGTAAGTGCCATCTTGAATTTCATCCACCCTCTATCATTTACTTCTTGCACAGGACCTCAGGGCTGTCCATGCTTATCTTGTACACCTCCATGGCCCGTATCTTTTGCACAGGACCCCAGGGCTGTCCATTGCACATTCCCTGCACATGTATCCTTTCTTCCTTCGTCTCAGTGATTTGTTTTGTCTCGAGTTCTCATACACATCTCCAATTTCATGATGTAGGTGCTCACACCTTCAGAGGCCTCCGCAAATAGCAAGCAGAGCCTCATCCGATACCCCTCTTCCATACATCAATTTATCGTTTCATTTATTTCCTTCATGTTTTCAATTTATGGGTTTCAACACCTTTGCAAGGATCGGATGCAGCAGGTGCTGTGGTTTGCAGCGGATGCCCATCATAGACCAGTATGATCTGTTGCATATATATCTTTTTCATCCCTTACGAGATTCACCAGTTTAACTTCTTCCCAGACTTTGCACACACTTTTCTTCTGGAGCTCGTAAATAAGAACAATGTAAGTTGTAGTACTTAGAATTAATCATAGAGGGTGGGTTGGGTGGGCAGAAAAAAAAGTGTGTGCAAAGTCTGGGAAGAAGTTAAACTGGTGAATCTTGTAAGGGATGAAAAAGATATATATGTGATGGATCATACTGGTCTACAACGGGCATCCACTGCAAACCACAGCACCCGCCGCATCTGATCCTTGAAAAGGTGTTGAGACAAATAAATTGAAAACATGAAGGAAATAAATGAAACAATGAATTGATGTATGGAAGAGGGGTATTGGATGAGGCTCCACTTGCTATTTGCGGAGGCCTCCAAAGGTGTGAGCACCTACATCCTCCACTTTACTCGCAAGCTTTGCTATTAGGCCAAACTGGGGGCAACTGCCCCCATCGAAACATAGAAATTGTGAATGAGCGGTAGGGCTAAATGATGAGGTATAGACACTGGGTGCAAACACTTGTAATTCCTCAGATATACAGAGGACTTACAGAAGCCTTACTTGGGTACACTCAATATGTAAGTCCACTTGACTTACTGAAGAATTACAAGAGACCAAAAAAATTAGAATAATTATGTATGACCATTGTAAGGCACAAAGACTTACAGGAGACTTTCAGTGTTATAGCACCTGTAATTCCTTGGACATACAGAGGAATTACAGAAGCCTTACTCAGGTACACTCAATAAGTAAGTCCACTTGACTTACTGTAGTATTACAAGAGACCAAAGAAATTAGAACAATTATGTTTGACCATTGTAAGGCATGAAGACTTACAGGAGACTTTCAGTGTTATAACACTTGTAATTCCCTGGATAAACAGAGGAATTACAGAAGCCTTACTCAGGTACACTCAATAAGTAAGTCCACTTGACTTACTGAAGTATTACAAGAGACCAAAGAAATTAGAACAATTATGTAGGACCATTGTAAGGCATGAAGACTTACAGGAGACTTTCAGTGTTATAACACTTGTAATTCCTTGGATATACAGAGGAATTACAGAAGCCTTACTCAGGTACACGCAATAAGTAAGTCCACTTGACTTACTGAAGTATTACAAGAGACCAAAGAAATTAGAACAGTTATGTATGACTATTGTAAGGCATGAAGACTTACAGCAGACTTTTGGTATTACAGGAAATAATACTTTGTCCACAACAAAAAATAAAAAAGAATTACAAGAAAGCAAGAAAAATCAAAGAATTTGGTAAGTCCATTGTAATACATGTAGACATACAATGGACATTCATTGTGACTTTCTGTCACAGTATGTGACACAATGGATATACAAAGAAATTTCAGAGTGAGTTTATGTCACAGTATGTTATTCTGTAAAACCTCAGCAGAATTACATGAGTATTTCAGTGTGACATAAAATCACGGTATGGTCAAGTGCAATACCATTGGAACTTACAGAAGACTTACAGAAAAGAAGGCCCTGGAAATCTTCAAGATGAAATTTATCAAGTGACAGGCAAGTCACAGGAATTCACCAAAAAGTCAGTCAGTATTACAGAGGACTTACAAGAAAGCCAGGTCAGGCATGCTATATGATAAGTGAAGTTGTGCCTCTTGCACTTGTGCCCTCGTCCTCCTGTGCCCTCGCGCCCTCGTCCTCTCACGCCCTCCCGCCCTCGTCCTCTCGTGCCCTCGCGCCCTTGTGCCCTCATCCTCTCATGCCCTCCTCGTCCTCTCATGCCCTTGTCCTCTCATGCCCTTGTCCTCTCATGCCCTCGTCCTCTCATGCCCTCCTCGTCCTCTCGTGCCCTCCTCGTCCTCTTGTGCCCTCGTGCCCTCCTCGTCCTCTCACGCCCTCGCGCCCTCATCCTCTTGCACCCTCACCCTCGTCCTCTCGCACCCTCACGCCCTTGTGCCCTTGTGCCCTTGTGCCCTCGTCTTCAGTCAAGTTGTGCCTCTTGCACTTGCGCCCTCGTCCTCTCATCCTCTCCTGCCCTCGCACCCTTGCACCCTCGTCCTCTTGTCTTCAGTCAAGTTGTGCCTCTTGCACTTGTGCCCTCGTCCTCTCACGCCCTCACGCCCTTGTCCTCTCGTGCCCTCGCACCCTTGTCCTCTCATGCCCTCGCGCCCTCATCCTCTCACGCCCTCGCACCCTCATCCTCTCGTGCCCTTGCACCCTCACGCCCTCGCCCTCTCGTCCTCTCATCCACTTGTGCCCTTGCGCCCTCGCCCTCTCGTCTTCTCATGCACTCGCACCCTCACACCCTCGTCCTCTCATCCTCCCATGCACTCGTGCCCTTGCGGTGCCCTCGTTGTCCTCTCGTGCCCTCGTGCCCTCCTCGTCCTCTCATGCCCTCATGCCCTCCTCATCCTCTCGCACCCTCACACCCTCGTCCTCTCATGCACTCGCGCCCTTGCACCCTCGCACCCTCGTCCTCTCATGCCCTCTCGTCCTCTCATGCACTCGCGCCCTTGCACCCTCACACCCTCGTCCTCTCGTCCTCCATGCACTCACACCCTCACACCCTCGTCCTCTCATCCTCTCATGCACTCGCACCCTCGCACCCTCGTCCTCTCATCCTCTCATACACTCGCACCCTGGCAAGGACGAGGGTGCAAGGGCACGAGTGCATGAGAGGACGAGAGGACGAGGGTGCGAGGGTGCAAGTGCATGAGAAGAGGAGAGCGTGTGTGTGGTGGGGATGGTGGTGGTGAGAAAAGATGTGAGCAAATGAGAAGATGAGAAGAAAAGAAAATGGAATAAAGACAATAAAATAAATTGAGATAAGTGAAAACTTGAAAAGTCATAAAGATTGGATGGTCTGGATGGATGGTATGGATGGATGGTCTGGATGGATGGATAGATGGTCAAGATCGATGGATGGTATGGATAGATGGTTGCAAAGGATGGTATGGATAGCTGGGTAGTGTGGATGGAAGGCTTGTATGTAGTGGATGAGTGGAATGGATTGGAATTATGTGCATACTAGAGCCTGAGACAGTGCCATTTTTCGTTTGTAAGCAGCATCCCAAAGACATTCGTAGTCAGGTTTGCACTTTGGAGAGTCTTTAGCTCGATGGGTTGGATTGTGACAGATGTTACACAGATGACAGCAACCTTCAGGACAAGGATCTGTGCAGTAACCTGCATTCCAGTTGTGGCAGACAATAAGTTTGGGAGGAGGAGAAGATGGAAGGAGGTCAATTGCAGTACGTTTAAGTGAAGGCTTGTCTTTCTCTGCGAGAATCAAGTCATTGATGAGTGAATCGTTGTCAAGTTGGATAGGACTTCTGGCATATTCAAGATGGATAGCTGCATTGACACGGATGACTAAAGAAGCATCATGTCTTCTAAAACATCTGAGTATGAGTCGTCTGTAAATCGTCAGCTCGTCTTTGCGATGAGGGTAAGCAAGAAGCAACACAGCAAAATAACAATCAGCCACCCTGCACCACTGCGACTCAGTGATCACATCCTTCTTTCTCCCAATCTTCATATCTTTCTTTGTGGTCACATATTCTCCAACCAGCTCCTTCAGTTCCTCTGCATAGTTGTATCCAGGTTCAGGATCTAAAGCTGCATGTAATTTTGAGAAATCTATGTGTTCATCTCGCAGAACTGCCTTCCAAAAGGGTTTTGGCAGAGCTTTGTCGACTTGCTGTATCATCATGAAGTTGATAAGAACATCCATCTTCAGTTCAGAGATGTATGCATTTTTCTTTTTGAGGGTTTTGTCAATAATTGGGTTGCCAGAAGAGGCGATGAGATGTGCGAGGTGAGGAGCTTTAGCAAGGATGTTGGCTGAAATGCCAGTGAGGAAGTTGAAATGCGTAGTGGTGCTGCGAGGAAGGGAAAGAGATTGGGAAGTGGTAGTGATTTGTGGGAGAGCTGAAGTGAGGAATTCATCAGGGGAGATGGGATCAGGAAACGAGACACAATTCTTCTGTGCAGCAGCAGTATTGGCTCGAGCAATTGCAGCTCGAACGGCATCAAAATCAGAATTGGACAAGACTGGAATGGATGAATACTCAGCATCATCAACATTGCTGTCTTGGTCACTGATTCACAATTTCTATGTTCAATGGGGGCAGTTGCCCCTGGTTTGGCCTAATAGCGAAGCTTGCGAGTAAAATGGAGGTTCCACATGTTTCTAATTTATCTCCAACTTACAAGTCTAGCAGCACTAGTCATTTCTCGAGTTACCCACCCTCCTCTCCCATTTTCATTTTTGTGTTTACATATACTACAGTATTTACTTGATGTACAGTGCTGCGGAGCCTTGCCTCATTCGTTCCATGCAATTGTACCCAGGGAGGTCGCCGTTTCAAGGCTCCCCATGATTCCCCTATAATCCTTGTCCCAAAATCTTCCCAAACAACACCACAAGATGATTAGACACTTTGAACACCATACATACTCTCGTTTTAATCTAAGGCTAGTATTCATTCATCTATTAATATTGATTTGCATATCTACTAATACGTTGAAGACCATCTGCTATTGGAAGTCAGAAAGTTTGAAGTCATTAAGCTTGAAGCAGGATATGTTATCTCCCCGCGACAAGTGCTGACAGAACTCACTTGACAGAGCCCACCCTTTAAGCACTGACAGAACCCCATTTGGCTTGATTGACGAGACCCAAAACAGAGTGCTGATCAAGCCCTTGCCAAGTGCTAATGAAACCCTCTTTGAGTGTTAACAGAGCACGTATTACAGTCGTTCCCATATATAATGAGAAATGCTGCAGAATTTTTTTTCATGACAATGTAATGTGGAGTGTGTACACTTCCCTTTTATGGTAGTTGTTACTGGCACAGCAGCGCAACATCACCTGCATGGCTGGGCTTCTCTTTGAGCATGATATAACGAATGAAAGCATCTCATTATATTATGAGTATAAGAGAGTGTCAATAAAAGATCTGCAAGAGACTCTGAAAGAGTTTGGAAAGAGACTAAGAGAGTGTAGATAGAAAACAGCAGCAAGCCATTTGCAAGTGCATTTTGTGGGTTGTGAGTAATTCTTCTTGGCTTGCAAAATGGATCCACAGAGTGAGAGAGAGCAAAATAGCGTCGAAACAGGCCTATCCCAAGTATCATGTCGTATGATAGTTGGTGGAATGAAATGTTATCTATCTCTTAGGCTCGTCTTCTCTCCCCTGGCTTCTGAGTAAGGGCAGTGGGCAGACAGACCTGAGAAACAGGTCTGAGTGATTATGCTGTTAGGCAATGAGAGAAACATTTCAGTAAAGCAACCAGTGAAAGAAAAGCTCATGACGCACCTGCAGTCTGCAGAAAGTATTCTCCCAATCTTCTCCTGTCAAGGTGTAGTGCTTCATTTCCTGAGGACAAGCCAGTCCTTGGAGCTCTACCATGTCTCTTGTATCATTTTGGCATGTCCATGACAAAAGCATTGAAGGACCAGCACTGTAGCAAGTGAGTGTTGAGCGAGTGGTGGGTCAAGAGTATGGTTACTATAAAAGGGAAATGTACATGCTACACATTACATTGTCATGAAAAAAATTCCGTGGCATTTCTCATTATATACAGGAACGACTGTAAGGTCTCAGTACACACATTATTGCTTGTCTGTAGGGAATTTCCAAGGGGTGTGCAGCTGGTCTACCTGAGAGTGAACCTTGGGGGGGGAGGGGGTCTGGAGAGGGTTTATGACCCAAAAGTACATCATGCCCTAGAGAGTGTATAGACCAATTTTCTGGAGTCATCTCTGCTTGAAAGTATCAGAAATACAGTTGGAGGGTAAAAACAGATAGAAGACATGCCTGATATGCCTTATTTAGGTGGAATCTCACTGAAATTGTCAAGAACAGGTTCAGATAGAGACTAGATGCCTCTCAGGCCACAACACAGGAGCCAAAGACAAAGTAACAAGGCAAATAGATTGTATAGATGAGTAAGCCAGTAGCAGGCCTATGTCAACATAGTACTGAGGCAAAGCTGAGCAGTATGGATCTAAGGGATACAAGTGGACAGACTAGAGACCTATCTACAAAGCCCTGAAGTATATATGACCAAAGGGACAAAGAAGTGAAGCCTAGATCAATAGGTATTGATGGAAAGGAAGAACTATGGAGAAATAAAGGAACAATGGAGGAATCAAGGAGGAACAAGGTAGAACTATGGAAAAACAAGGAAGAACTATGGAGAAACACCTGGAAGAACTATAGAAGTGACAGGAACAAAGGAAGCAAAGCAAAGAAGAAGGAAAACAAAGAGAAACAAGATCTAGATAAGCCAAAGTACTAGAAAGAAGACTGGAAGTAAAAGGAATGACAGAAGCAAGGCAAAGAAGAAGTAAAACAAAGAGGAACAAGATCTGGATAAGCCAAAGTACTGGAAAGAAGACTAGAAGTGAAAAGAATGAAGGAAAACAGGGTTTGGAGACGAAGGCATGAAGAGATTCATGACAGAAATGGTATATATTTCTCACGATAGTGATGCTGTCAGTGGTCTGACATCATGAACTTTTCTTTGGAAAATATTTGCTACCTCAAGAAAATGGATCCCACATTAGCATTTATCACTCCTTTTGTTGTGTCTTTAGGTCAGTGGAGGGTCTATAAGGTGGTCTGGAGGGAAAAGTGACTTGATTTGATGATTTGTAAGCGAAATTTTATCTTATCTCTTTCCTTTTTAGGAAGGAAGGGGGGAGGGGGGGAGGTCTGGCTGACCTTAAAACCCAAAAAGAACATCTGGTCTGGCCATAACCATCTGCACACCTCCTGGGAATTTCTTAAGTATTTATTGTGTACTACTAGAACAGATTTACAGTATACATATACATTAAACAAGCAGCCATATGATACAGCTTCAACGACTCACCGCGCACTCAAAGGCCACTCAAAATCAAACATTACTAGTGCTTGATTCAGAACTTGGCCTGCCTAGAAACATGAACTGCATCAGTAAATCATATCAGTTGATGAGTCGAGCAGACCAGGTTGTAGTCAAAGTTGTACATAATAAACATGGCTACATATACTAGTAGCAAAGTCAAACAAAAGTGTTAGACTTTAGTACGAGTGAATTGAAGCACTGGCATATTCAGATACAGTCACACTGCTAGGAGATTTTGATGTCTAGACAAAGTGGACAAGTGTGCGAGTTATAACCTCATGTCTGCAGGCTGAGGAGACTCCTAGTGCCTGAGGAAGCTTGACGAGACAGGTTAGATCAGCAGCTATAGTCAGGTTCCGTCAGTACTACTTGAGGGTTGGAGGAGCAGTATTGAAAAGGTCCAATTGACAGTCAAATGGAGGGTGTGGATTGTCAATTCTGAGGTGGGTTCCATTAGCGGGTTTCGTTAGCACATGCTTGGGGAGGAAACTATATTTGCAAGCTTGAACTTGGAAAACCTTCAAGTTTGTTGAATTGGCGCATTCAGTTGCAGCCATCAACGTATTCTATGTAGAACAATAGTAGTAGTTATATATAGAACAATAAGATTATATAAACAATAAAGTATAGTACGACAATAGTGTACGAAACCAGCATTGTTCTATCCAGTACAATAGAATCTTATTGTTACTCTAGTATTAGTTTACATGTATTTGTACCTCCTAAAAGGTATATAAGGACTTGTAGATAGTCCTCCAAATAACAAGTTTCATACTTAACCCACATCGCTCTAACAAGCCTCTAACTAGCCCTACAAGCTGCTCTTTATCCACAGGTAAGTTGCGTAGTTGCCACTGCGTTTAGTAGTGTACAAGCCGTACCATGCCTGCTTAACAGGTTATGGGCCCCGAAGGCCCTTGGGAGCGCCTTCAATGGCTGCAGACCATAGACTTCGCATACTACCTGGATGGCGCCTTCATGGCTGCCTGTGGCGCCCTTGTGGCAGCCTGCATCGCCTTTCATGGCTTGACGATATGTCCAACAGCGCAGGACTTATGTCCAGCTGCAGTTGTTGACAATCTAGGGGAGTAGTCACTGTCATGGCGCGTTCATCGCTGCCTTTCTTCACTTTCACATGGCACATTTAATGCTGCCTTCTTATTCTGTATATGGATAAATGCTGACAGTTGACTTCCCCAGATATTATCAAAGATGTCCTCCAACGTCCTGATGACTACTGTACCCGTCTTCGCCGGTGTTGATTTCAACATCTGGGCTGACATCCTTCTCGCCTGGTTGCAGGCTACTGGACTTAGTTCTGTCCTTAGCTCTGATCGCCCCGATGATGCCGAAGTGAGTACCGTCTCCCCTCTATCTGAAGAAGACATGGCGGCTCAAACTGAGGCTATCACGGCGGCTCAAAAGAAACAGGCTGACTGGGATGAGAAGAACGATAAGGCCATTGGGTCTATCAAGCTTCGTCTCTCTCCTCCCGTCCGTCAGAAGACGGTCGGAATGACTACTGCCAAGGCAATCTGGGTCTTTCTCAAGAAGACCTACGGGAAACCTGGTGTTTCCGCAATCTACACGGATTTCAAACGTGCTACCTCCATCATCATTCCTAACGACGCCAATCCTAGTGCTGCGGTCGAGCTTATTCGCATGCACTTTGATAGGGTTAGTGCCGCCGGTGTTCCTGCTGATAACTCCTCAGCCACTTCCATTACAAAAGTCGCCAACTTCCTCATCGTTATGTTTATCATCTCCAAACTTCCTCCCAGATACGAGTATCTCATCAACCAGTATACTCAATGTTCTATCAAACAGATTGATGGACAAAGTCTCGATGAGCTGCAAAGCGAGATTGTCAATATTTGGGAATCTCGCCAAGGAGCTTTCAAAGGGCCTTCAGGGAAAGCCCATGCCAACCGTCTTTCAGCTGTCAAGCGAAAGGACGGTAACCCTAGTTTCCAACAGCAGCAACAGCAGCGCCCTAGTGGCAGCAGCAGCGGCGCTAACGGAGCCAGCGGCTCTAACGGAAATAACAAGGGAAAAGGCAAGGGAAAGGGCAAAGGAAAAGCTCAGTTCCGTCGAGGAGGTCGAGCTGGAAAGTCTGAACAGGCCAAAAGACAAGGCCAAGCACATCTCGCTCATGGTGACATGTCTCCCATGATGCACACAGTCACCGTCGTCGACACGCCCACTGCAGTTGATACCCGTAAGCCATTCTTTATGGAAACGGAAAAGCCTTTTGACGCCTTCTTCACAGGTACCAAAAGAGCTATCAACCTTGCACGCGATATTGGCGCTAGACCATCTGGTGAGACTGTTGCTACTCTTGAAGATGTCGTCATGTCTCATCCCGATCTTTCCTCCTTCACTTCACTTACTCCTGCTCCTCGTCCCAAACGCTCTCTCACGGAACGCATCTATTGGAACAACCTTCAATCATCTTCTGATGGTTGGGGTAATGCTGGCAACTGGAACGGTTGGAACGGTGAATATCCCGAAACTCAGACCGGTTCAGGTGCCGATATGGCATGCGCTCAAGGAGAAGATGCCAGTTGGAACGAGGACACTCTGGTGAACACTTCGGAACTCGGAAGTGTGTTTGGCTCCACAACAATGGAGTCAGGTGTAAAGGGTTCTCAGGACATCCGGACTCCTGTTCCACTTATCGACCGTCTTGCCCAGGATCCTGCTGCCGAGATAATGGAGTGCGCAATGCACCTTGGGGAGAGGTTCCAGAATCCCGAGGATTCCCTACACATCTATGGGGAACCACTCAGAACAGCACTGAACACCGTTGCCCCAACGGGAACCTGTGGCACTCTTTCTCTTGTCCAACGCATTGCTACAGTCCACAGCGAGATGCCAAGTGGCTCACAGCCTGCACCTCCCAATGGCATGACCACTCAATCCTTGCCATCCAGCCGTGTTGCAAGCCCAACACCTGGCACGACTTCGACGGGATGGGAATGGCTGACTCCTCATCTCCAAAACGAGGATGGAAGGTACGACGAGCTAATCGACTGGCAGCGAGACGCAACAATCGGACTAGGAGGAATGGAACTACCCTCCAGAGCTCCAACTCCAAGTTCAATGCCAGAACTCCGGAGCATGTCTCCGAGCCTATCCGAAACCAGCGATCTCGAGTACATGTCGACTCCGCCATCGATCGGCGGGATGAGTCTACCTACGTCACCCGTAGAGGACACCGCATCGTACGGAATTCCAAGTCCACGACCTTCTACCCCCGTCATGGTTACCGTCAATGCCGCAAATAATTATGGCTGGTCCTTAGACTCTGAAGTCTCCGGCATGGACAATGGTTATCTCAGGTCAGATCTCAATTCAGATCTCATGAATAAAAGTACTGATGCGCTTTTTCCAGCAGCTCGTAATTTGGAAGCAGGTTCTTCATGTATATATTTATTACATACCGCTCCTCTGGGTTTAACAACCCCTTTTATTTATAATGATCTGTACACTAGCCCTGGCGGCAACAATAAATATTTATGTGCCTGTGGCACTCTGTCCTCACTATGCCAGAAGTGTAAGAAAAAGAGATCTGATACTGTCAAAATCCACTTCAGTGATGGATGGTTACTTGATTCTGGAGCATCAGCGCATTTTACGTTCGACATCAATGACTTTGTTGAATTGAGTTACATAAAACCAATTCCAGTAAAAACTGCCAACAGATTCACGAAGATTCGTGCATCCGGAACAGTCCTGATCTCTCAACGTAAAAGAGTTATGAAATTATATCCGGTCTATTACATTCCCGATCTAAATCAACGACTCTTATCTGTCGGTCAATTCTTAAATGACAACATGTTTATGCGCGGTAACTCCGATCATATCACCATTTCGAGAAATACAACATTCTTGACTTTCTCAAAGCGTATACCGGAAGAAACGCTATACTATCTTCCACACAAATCGAAAATTGTCGCTTCTAAAGCCAATCTTTTGATTTATCTTATCAACTACGAGATCTTACATCGTCGTATAGGGCATCCCTCTCGTGATGTTCTAAAACATGTCCGACAACACACCCTTGGCACTCCTGAATTCATTATTCCGAAGGAACTTCCTTTGTGCAAAGGCTGTCTTGAAGGCAAAACTCCCAGACAGGCTTACCCTCCTAACGAACGACGTGCTACTCGTCCTTTCCAAATTATCCATACGGATTTACATGAATATCCCACGATATCCTACCACAAGTACAAGTATATAATCGTCTTCTTTGATGATTACACTTCAGATGCTTGGATACGATTTCTAAAAGATAAAAAACAACCACTGACTGCCACTCGCCAGTTCCTTGCGATGGTAGAAACTCAATATAAGACGAAAGTCGAACAGTGGATGTCTGATATGGGTGGTGAATTCATCAAAGGCACCTACCGAGAAATGTTACTCGAGAAAGGTGTTAAAATCCTTAACAGTGCACCATACATTCATCAACAGAATGGTCGAGCGGAACGCTTTATACGCACTCTAATGGATAAGTCACTGGCAATGATGAAGTTAGCATGTCTACCTGAATCTTGGTGGGAATATGCTGTCCGTCATGGATTGTATGTCTATCGACGTACTCCCTTACGACGACACAAATGGGTAACTCCATTTGAAATGCTTGAAAAGGAAAAACCGCGTATCGATCATCTGCGAGTTTTTGGCTGTGGAGCTTATGTCTTTAAACCCGAGGAAACTCGAAAGAACAAACTCACTTCCAAGTCAGAACTCATGACGTATCTTGGTGTAGCACCAGGAGAACGTGGAAATCTTTTCATGCGTACAAACAATGCGGAATTTACATCTCCGCAAGCCGTGTTTGAGGAAGATTTCTTTCCTCGATGTAAAACTCAATCTCGTAATTCAAAACAACTACCTATCGAGTCATCGCAAGACGATGACACTCCTCTACCACAACCAATCCTTGACGATGATGATGAAGATTTTCATCATCGTCCTCCTCGCATCCCTTCTATAAGGAGACCTGATCAACTTCGTGACGACGAACCTGAACAGGATCCACCGCCTTCGTCTCCGGATAGTGACTCTGAGCCTAGAAGAACGGTAACACCGCCGCCAGTGGAGACACCACCTCCTCAAGCACCTCAAAAGCCCAGAGCTCCTAGACAAAGACGGCCACCAACAGAACCAACGCGTCGAAGCGAGCGCACTGGTACTGTACCTAAACGATACGGGGATAAACACCCTGTAGAAGTTGAACGCGATCTTGAACCTCAAATCGCGGCTGATAAAAGAGCGGAAGCAAAAGCTAAAGCAGAGAGAGACGCTCGGAGAGAAAACCAACGTCAACAAGCTGCAGAGCAACAGGTTCCCGGACCTAGTTCTGCATCCAGAAGCGCACCCCAGGGGGAGCAGCAAGCCGAGAGTGATGACTCTGCACGCCCTGAATCAGAAGAAATGGCAGAACCATGCCGTGAAGGGGGAGTATCTATAAATTTCTTGCTTATGCAGGCAATTGCTCCTGGAGAAATTGATTCCCACTTGCTTATTCAGAAAGTTACTTCGAAGAATGATGGGAATCAACCGAATGTTCGTAATATTCGTGAATGGACATTCAAAGATATTGCTCGCCTACCTATAGCTGAGCAAGAGGAATGGAAAGTCGCTTGCCACGAAGAACTAGAAGCTCTTCGCAAGCGCGACACCTATGAATTGGTCGAAAGACCAAAAGATAGGAAAGTTATCAAAAACCGATGGGTCTTCGACATCAAAACTGATGGTCGTAAAAAGGCAAGACTCGTCGCAAAAGGTTTTTCACAGGTCGAAGGCATAGACTTTGATCAAATATATTCGCCTGTTGTTCGATTCGAGACTGTGCGCTTAATCTTCGCTTTAGCTGCACTTAAGGGCTGGCACGTGTCCGGTGTCGATGTCCGATCAGCCTATTTATATGGCTTACTCGATGAAGAAATCTATATGGAACAACCGGAAGCCTTTAAAGTAAAAGGACAAGAGCATAAAGTCGTCCGGCTTCTTTGTGCTCTTTACGGACTCAAACAAGCAGGACTTGCGTGGTGGAAAAGTCTTGATAAGTCCATGGCGGAACTTGGTTTTAAACGAATCATTTCTGACGCCGGAATCTTCATTCACAAACGCTATGACGCCAACAAAAATCTTATTGAAAATTCTATCGTCATTGCTGTAGTCTATGTGGATGACGCTCTATTCTGTGGAGCTAACAAAACCTTAGTCTTACGACTCAAAGGAGACTTTATGAAGAGATGGGAATGTAGGGATCTAGGCGATGCCAAAGAATTCCTTAGGATGAGAATTACCAGGAAAGGCAGCAAGATCTCTTTAGACCAGTGCGCTTATCTGGATAAAATCCTAGAAACTTATGGAATGCAAAACGCGAAAGCTTCTGCTACCCCATTACCTGGCAATTATCACCCTCTTCCTCTTCCAGAAAACACTCCTGTCAATTATACTCTTCGTCAAAGTTATCAGGAGATAATCGGATCCTTACTCTACTTAATGTTAGGAACACGTCCTGACATTTCCTTTGCTGTCACAAAACTTGCGCAATTTGCTGCAAACCCCTCACAAGAACACTACAATAGGGCGAAAGACATTTGCCATTATCTCGTTGGCACTAGAAAATATGCTCTTGTGTACAACGGTCGAGGGGGAGAAGGCTTATCAGCCTACACAGACTCTGATTGGGGATCAGATCCTGGAACTCGCAAATCTCAAACTGGCTTCTTTCTACAATTAGCCCAAGCACCATTTAGCTGGACGTCTAGACAACAAAAGACAGTTGCTCTATCTTCGACTGAAGCTGAATACATGGCACTTAGTGACTGCAGTCGACAAGTCTGTTGGTTCAAGACTCTTCTCAGTGAAATCGAATATCCTCTTCACGCTATTCCAATTTACGGTGACAATCAGGGATCAATTTTTATTGCATCAAACCCTGTCACAGATAAGCGAACCAAACACATTGATATTCGATATCATTTTGTTCGAGAAAAAGTCATCGACGAGACAGTCAAGTTATTCTTCATTGAAGGAAGCAATAACCCTGCAGATCTACTCACTAAAGCTCTAGATCGCGTAAAGTTTGAGAAGTTCAGGAAACAATTAGGACTTCAGTTTTATAATTGAAGAAATTGCATCGAAAACGTCGAGGCACCGGATCCCTTCCTTCCATGGCTGCTTACAGCGCCTACCTATGCTTACGCGCACTACCGTGCTGCTTAGCAAGGGGGAGTGTTGAATTGGCGCATTCAGTTGCAGCCATCAACGTATTCTATGTAGAACAATAGTAGTAGTTATATATAGAACAATAAGATTATATAAACAATAAAGTATAGTACGACAATAGTGTACGAAACCAGCATTGTTCTATCCAGTACAATAGAATCTTATTGTTACTCTAGTATTAGTTTACATGTATTTGTACCTCCTAAAAGGTATATAAGGACTTGTAGATAGTCCTCCAAATAACAAGTTTCATACTTAACCCACATCGCTCTAACAAGCCTCTAACTAGCCCTACAAGCTACTCTTTATCCACAGGTAAGTTGCGTAGTTGCCACTGCGTTTAGTAGTGTACAAGCCGTACCATGCCTGCTTAACAAAGTTGAGCTCAGTAAACTTGACCTCGGTAAACTTGAACTCGGTAAACTTGAGCCCAAGCACCTTTCAAACTCGGTAGGCTTGCTTTGGAACTCGGACATCATTCAATGTGCAACTCAGCCACATCTCACCAACTCGGTATTTTATTTTTTTAACACTTTGAACACCATACATAGCTGGGTCCTACATTGTCAACATTTCTGTACGATGAGCCTCTGCTCAGTCATCAGCTCAGTAAGCACAACTCGAAGTCCATGACAAAGACTGGAGGTTATTCGAGCGTGGCGCTTAAAGGATGATGTTACCTGAAAGAGTGGTGGGCGGAGCTAAGTTTTCACCGTGAGAGTTTAGGCCCAGAGACATCAGAGCGGATTCAGCAGAAAGCAGAAAGCAGCTGCAGGCTTTTTCATCAAGGCGAAAGAATCAATCATCAAATCACGTCTACTTTACTGATATATGAATTCACTACGTCTCTGTATAGTTTGGAGGAACTTCCGAGCGCGCTGTCCCGTTGGAACGATTCGAGACTGGATCATTTCGCGAACCCATCCTCCATCCACTGTCTGCATGAATCAACGGTTCAGACGCTGGTAGGACATTCTGTGCATCAGGCCTCGCTTCTTCTCGTTCAAGTTCTGGACCTTGCTCAGAAGACTGACCACGACTGTTCATTGTCAGTCCTCCGATATTTTTACGCCTGTTGGCACCGACGACGACGAAACTCTCAGATCCAAATGTTCTAGCATTGAACGGTGCAGGCTCCAGCTCCTTCATTCTTTGATCTCTGGCCGCACGACGACGTTGCCTCCTCCGGCTCCACAAAAATACCATCAACCCCAGCACGAGGGGGGCGACCAAGCCTCCGACGATTCCTCCAATCATTTTTCCCCTTTGAGAAGACGAAGACGAAGAGTGGGAGGCTGGACTCGGAGTCGGATTCGGCGTGCTCGATGAAATCCCAGTTTGCTCTTCTTGGGTGAGAGAAGTCACGAGAAAGTATTCAATCATCAATGGCATACTCTCGGTGGTACCGTTATGTGTTAGCACCAGCGTGTGCGTTCCAGAGGGGATTGAAGGGAGGTTGAGAAGTAATTGATGGGTATATGGGGCTGTACCCGTCAACGAGATCCCGGGAGGTAGAGTATTCGAGCTTTGGAAGACTTGTTCCAAATTACCGCCATCCAGTTGATACGTCGCAGATCTGGGCGTCTGACTAGTCAGTTGACCGTAAAGCTGGAGAGCGGTTCCTGATAAGTATTATTATTATTATTGGAAGAAGAAGAATCGAGCACTTGTGAGCACATAAGTATCTCTGCGGGGAAAAGACGGACAAACCGTTGAAGTTGATAGTAACAGCAGATCCAGGAGTGGTCGTTAATGCTGTATTGGTATCGTTCACTCCTCTTTCCCAGCCAACGCTCCAGGAGAGATATCCATCATAGGGATTTTGAGTACTAGACCTTGACCCCCCACTGGCACTAGCCTGAGGTCGGTCTGTTATCTGCAATATATCTCCGTCGAGTGCAGAATCGGGACTCAGCGCTTCGTATACAAAATAATCCATATACACAAGTGCATCGCCGAATAGAGTTATGTTAAGAGAAAGGACGTGTTCGCCTGGAGACAGAGCTTCATTTTGCCCGTCAATCGAACAGAATTGAAAATTGTTCCAGGAGGATGCGCCGATTAAAGCCGTGGAAGTGGAGGGTTTTCCGTCCAGAATGCAAGTCAAGTCTATCTGGATGACTTGTGTAGGGTCGGATAATGATTCCAAGTTGCCATATACGGAGGCGAGTGAGGTGCCTATGTTGCTTACCAGAAGGAAAATGAGGATGGGATGAGATGAAAAAAAAGTTGAGACGCACCGTTGAACTGGAAACTAAACATTGTCCCATTATCCCTCGTTACATGAACGGTGTTGTTAAATACGACCCCGTTTCTCTGATCCAAGTTCAGGTTTCCTTGGTCTGCACTGGTGGCGGTGGATTGTGGGGAATAGGTGATACGAGCATCTGAATCGTCCACTAGTCTCCACACGTTGGCAGGGCTTGCAGACATTGCGTTCTACTAGCTATACCAGTGAACAGATGCAGGCAGTGGTGCTAGAACCTAGCGAATGAGGGAAAGTTGAATGAATGAGGACAAGAAAGAGAGACCGAACGTACAAGTGGATTCTCAAGCCTGGACGAAGACAGGGCCGGGCATCATGATTTTTATAGGCAAGCAGAAATAGACCTATTCGTCAGGATGAAGCACGAACCACAGTGTGATATCGTGGTATCATGGTATCATAGAAGCGTACACATTAGCATTAATTAAGTACTTCGGATGCAAACGGACCCGGATTCATGGCAGTAGCTTCGATTAGTATCAGATATCAGATACTATATTGATGCGCTGAGACTAGTACTCAGATATGTACTGGCATTGAAGGATGTTGGGTGTCTCCGAGTCAGCAGCAGAAGGAGAGAAGGACATTGGTGAGGTGGTGAGGTAGTGAGGTTGTAAGTCGTGGATGGACCCGTCTTCAAGGTCCAGAACGAGAATCCCACGATGTGAGTGGTACTTCAATCGGAACTTCCCGAACAGAACGAAGAAGTCTTGTCCTGATAGCCCACAGCCCACATGACGACTCAACCTAGCTTAGGCTATATGATAATATAGGTCTCTGACAGGCACAGACAGAAGATGGCCTCCAGGATGGTGTAATAGTTATATAGTCCATGGCCAAGGGAAAGCATGAACAATTCTTCAGAAGAAAACAAAAAAAAAAAAAAAAAACACAAAATACTACAACTACAATACGTACACCGGCACCCCGCGCAGCTTCTTCTCACCTCATTGCTCACCGCACCTTGGTAGATAGACCCTCACACAGACCCATCCTTCTCTTTTGCCTCCATACCCTCCCCTACACGCTCATTCGCACTCGCATGTGCATGACCAACCTTCTCATGCGCCTCCTCCATCCTACTCGGTTTCCAAGAAGCACTATTCCAGGGTTTAACCCCAGCAACATACATCTCATCCACCTCTTCCAAAGATAGCCCCTTGGTTTCCGGAATAAAGAGGTAGACGTAGACGAACCCGAATACGAGCATTCCGAAGAAGATCATGAGGATGAGGGGGCCAATGCTGAGAAGCGAGGAAGAGAGTGTGTGAGAGAGAGAGAGGAAGCCACCGTCAGTATGATTTGAAGCGACTTTATGAACAAGAGAAAGAAGACGATCGGATATAGTGGAAGACAGTAGTAACGATGAAAATGATAATGGGACAACTCACTCATTAGCAATCCTCGGCGAAAAGAAACTCAATAAAAAGTTCCATATCCACGTCGAAGCGCTCCCCAACGCGATCGCTTTAGGCCTTACACGCAAAGGGAACGACTCTCCCAAATACACCCAAGGTACAGGGCCCCAAAAGACAGAGTAAGATCCTACGTGTAGAACAGCGAATGCAATGAGAAGGTCACCGCCTCTTTTTTGTGAGGGGGTCAGTTGGGAGGGAGGTGTGCCGGTGGGGGCGAGCATGAAGTGCCCGACGAGGCCGGCCTGCAGGCAGGAGAAATGGGAAGAGAGATGAAAAGAGGGAAGGGGGGAGGAGAAGAAAGAAAAGATGAGCATGCCAAGGCCAAGGAGAAGACTGACGTGAACAAGAGGAACGCACGATGATGGCACAAACAGCTTCCATGACTGAACCAGCGAGGAGAGAACGCCGACGACCCCATGTTTCGATGAGATACTGTCATAATGTCAGGAGATCGTTGATAAAAGGTAAAAAATGGTGTAGAAGAAGACCTTCTCACCAGAGCAGGAATAGTAGCAACGACAGACACCGCTCCGAGGATGACTTGAATGACGTACGGCGACAACCTATCCCCAGGACCAACCAACACTTTAAGCCAACCGACCGACCCTGGAGGACAAAATAGAAAACTTACTCAGTCCCCGCACTCTGAAAAAACGTATCCCCATAATAATAATAAAAATTCTGCCCATTCAGCTGTTGAATAAACTGCAACATTATCCCATTCACAGTTCTCTTCCACAGCATGTTCCTCGTCGAAAAACATTCCAACCAGCCAGCTTTACCGCCCTCATTCTCAGCATTGATTGCATATTCCAATTCATCGACGTATTCGTCTACTAGAGGATCGTCTAGGGGTACAGAGTTGAGCTCGGCGATGACTGCACGGGCCTCGGAGCGTTTGCCGATACCGAGGAGGTGACGGCTGTAGAATAATGTGGTGAAGGAAGAAAAGAGACAGATGTAAGAGAAGGAAAGGTATGAGCAAGACAGGACTCACGGTGACTCGGGCAGGAAGAACGCCCCAGACAGCAAGATGAGACCCCAGAGCATCTGAAGTCCTACAGGTATACGCCAAGACGCAGAGTTGGGGATTGCATGAGTACCGAGGTCGATGACGTAGGATATGAAGACACTACGAGAGAGGACAACGTCAGTGCCGGAAAAGAATAGATGGACTGACAGAAAAACGCACCCAGTAATAACCTGCAACTGATAAAGTACAAGCAACGTCCCTCGAAGAGCTTTCGGAGCGGTTTCACCGTTGTATAGTGGGACAATAGCTGCAATGTATGCGGAGCAAATCGACGAGGCCGTTAGCTATCGTAATTCGCCATCCTACAAAATGGAAGGAAAACTCACCACTCATAGCACCAACACCCAACCCGGCAATACATCTTCCAACAGTAATCTGCGCTAAGCTTCTGTCTGACCCTGTCTGGACGGCCGTGCCTACGGTGAAAATGGCTGCCCAAATAAGAATGGTCCCGCGACGACCGAATCGATCAGAAGTGAATGCTTGAGCTAGGGCTCCGCTGATATATGTAGGCAGTGTGAGGGTGTGAGTAGAGCAGTCAGGTTAGGAAGAGAAATAGCGGGGGGCAACGCGTCAGTCAGATGAAGGGGCAACGAGTATGAGTTTGGCTGCTCACATGAGAGTTCCAGCCGAGAGTAAAGAGGTAATGATGGACTGTCTAGAACTAGACAAGAAGAAACTGCCGTCGGGGTTTTGCTCTCCAAATCGTTGCACGAAGTCTGGCATGATGAGACATCCCTGTAAAAAATTCATGTATGCTAGTTGGGAGGAACAACAAGACAGAAGGGTTCATCGACGTACTGAGATAACACCGATATCGTAACCAAAGAGAAAACCACCTAAAGAACATCCGCCTGAGCCACCGTCCCTGCAATGACGATGAAACCACACACCAAAAGCAACAAAAGTCGCCAATACAACGGCCCTCTTATTCGTTGGGACAACTCTTTCCGACATCTTTTCGGGGTCCTGGACATGCCTTTCTGCAAGTAGCTGGATTTATAACCAGTTGCAGCCAAGGAGAGATCACGAGTACGTCCATCCAATCCATATTCCTTATAGCGAAGCTCTCTTTGGAAGTAAGAAGTATGAACCGTCCCGAAGACGTCACCCAATTTCGCAAAGTTGAATAGTAGACAGAGCCAGCTGACACTGGTTCGAGGTGCATCTGAGCTTCTGGTCTGATGATGGCATTGAAAGACGGGTTCGTGGTTCTGCTTCTCCAGCCGAGACTGCCGAGTTTGGAGGACAAGCTGAAGTTGAGCGCATCAGCGGAGGAACGCAAGTGTCAGTGACCGTGCGAAGTACCCCTATTCGCGGTCTCCCCAGCCAAACTCCACCAATAACCTACACTAATCATCTTCAGTACATTCGAGGGAATTTTTCGCGAGGTAATGAGTAGGCAAATCACGGGGAGCTCTAGGGGGTATGGATAGCCCTGGGGTCCTGCGCGCGGGGCCTTAAACAGAGAGTAGACAGAGAAATTGGAGGTTGAACTTACAGCGATGATTAGACCTTTGTAAAGGGTCTTGAAAATCAGAATTTACATTTCAGGCCCGACCTAAGAGAGACAGTCAAAAGCTGCGGCGTCGTTTTGAGACCCACAAAACCGGTAAAATTCTTAGTATAATCGTACAGCAGACCGCTCTACATATCCAACATTTTGCACAAGTTAGCCCGTGCAACGGACTCATCAATCGTTACACTAAGTCGTTAAACCGAAATTTTCTACGGCCTACTTCTCCATCTCGCCCGAGTTTTCTCTCCGGAAATGTTCTTGGAAGACATAAGTACAAGATATTCAATCCTCGTCATATTTACAAACATTCACAGTACTTTTTCTACATTTATCTACTCTCGAATCCTTTCAGTACACATACATATTCGAAACCCGATGTAACAGAACCCAAATCAAATCCAATATATGACAATATATCCAATTTGAATGAAAACGAAGACGAAGACGAAAAGCCTAAGACGAATTGTCTTGAAGTGATTGTTTACTGCAGAGCCCATATGTATTTCAGAGCTCAGCGTTCAGCAGTTGGAGCAAGCAGGGTTGTGACAAATGCAGCGGGCTGTAATTCAAGAATAAGTACCATAAGTAGAAGAAGTGAAGAATCAATGAAGAACTGTACCTTCCAAAACATCTGGCTGAGCAACGGGGGAAGCAGTCGCCTGCATGGTCATAGTCAAAGCTACGACGGCCAAAGCAATGACTTTGGTGAAGAAGTCAGAGGTGTTGGTGTTGGTGATGAACTGCATGCTGTCGAAAGGAGAGCGAAAGGAGAGGAAAGTGAGCTCGCGGTCTTAGTAGAGATTAACGTAGGAGAAAAGGTAGAAGACTTACATGGTCAGAAAATTCGAAGAAAGGTTTGAAGAGCAGAGGATTAGCTCGGTTTCGTGTGCTTGGAAGGTTTGTAGAACCGATGTATGTTCCAGTACGACATGAGAGTATTTATACGGTTGGGAAGTAGAGGTGAAGGGCGATGCCAGTTCCTAAAATGATAGACAGTACAAGAGTTTTGATCAGGGGTCGAGGGACTCCCTTAGCCAGCCTACGCGTAAGAATTACTTCCCTTGGAGCGTCTGAAACTGAAACATTCCTCTTTGCATAACGTTCTGTATACCACCCCTAATTGAGAGTATTGATTCGATTGGGAAGTAGGGGTGAAGGGCGACAGTGCCAGTTCCTGAAAATGAAGTTCGAGCCTGAGCCCGAACAAGAGTTTTGATCAGGGGCAGAGGAACTTAGCCAGCCTACGCGTACTTGATGCGTCTGAAACCGAAACATTCCTCTTTGCATAACGTTCGGTACACCCCTATTGAAATAAAGGCGCCTGCAGTGTCTTCGGTGTCACTGCACAAGGCTGCCAGCGGTTCTCAACCATACGAAGTCTACAGAGTGTAAACACAAGATCGTATGCATTCTTCACAATTTCTTCTTGAGTGAGGTACAGGAGGAAGGCTACTGAGTTAGTTGAGTGAGTGTATTGACCTCGATCTGCATCTCCCGATTTGCCTTGCAGATACTCCATCCGCAACTTCTGATACCAAAAGTTCCCACGTTTTTGAGGTTGTGGCGGCAGCCAAAATTTGAACGTCTTTGAACCTCCTGGTGTATGCTTCCTGGAAATGCTTCCTGATTGCAATGATTCAAATGGTCATCAGCATAAAGACATTAGAACTCGAAGTTGGCCGAAGTTACTGCGAGAAGAATTTCTGAAAACGGATCAAGGGAATTTGGTTGCGGCAAGAATGTTGTCTAATGTCGGCTAAGGTGCTTTAATTGCGCCGCACAAATTTTGGTGGGTGCAAGTTCACCGTGCAACCATCAAAAACCAATCTTTTGTATCTTTTCCTGATGTCATAGGAGCCTAGGAGCCTTGAAGCTTGAAGGGCATGGAGTCATGGACGTGTCAAGCTGGTCCCTATTTTAATTCTGGTCATGATACCTATCTCTTCAGCAAGCTCATTTCGAGTTTTCTTCTGGCAGAACACCCATAGTATTTTTTCATTCCATTTGCAAGTACCAGTACGGAATTTTATTTAACACAACCACGATGGAGATATCGACGTATTTCGTATCACATGGAAAATCTATATTGATGAACACAAATCATTCTCTCCGAGTCTTCCGAAGCAATCCCGAAGCATTTCGGGCATCAGAATTGAGGTCGGAAGCTAGTTCAGGCCGGTCGAAGAGCAGAATGTGGATTTACATATCCTAAAACGCGCCCTGGAAGCTCGCGTCTGGCAATGGACGTGGTCTACTGCCATATAAAGGTAATCACGGCGCTCATAAACCTGACCAGAAACGAGGAATACGAATCATTATACGTCTTGGAAGACCAAAATCTAACTTCCTCATTCGGTACTTCCCTTCAAAAGAGCTCTCGGAGAACCTTTCCAAACCTTTCTTGCCCTAGGCAATTTTCTGAGGGAGTAGTAGTACAAAGGGTGGTTCCAAGAAGCTCAGATCCTTTCTTGATTGAATAACATCATCTAGCAAGAGTCTGCAGTAAGAAAGAGAGGGATAGATGCACACTGAAAGTATGATATGTCTGAATCAATACCGTAGTATTTCGACCAAGTGTTCGCGTAACACCCCAACGAACACCGATCATTTTGTACATGGTAGCACGTACTCGAGACCTTTGAACACCCCCTGGGCATATCCTGTAGCGCACTTTTTTTCGGTGCCTCTAAAACAAAAATAGGGAAAATTTCCGGTGGCGTTCCGCCGCTCTAGCTATTTGAGCGGATACAGTTCTCACAGCATCTGCGCCACTCCTGCCCAAGCTGTATGATTATACCCAGGCTCATACTCGCCTTCCCTAGGCACAGACCTATAGCCAGTTATAACCTCATCAACTCCCTCGCCAACTCTTTCGTCAACCCGTATCTTATTCCGCAAAATTAATTTGAACGGGGACACGTGAATGAGTTTTGACGAGTTCGTAGTCATGTGGAATGTCGAGGACTCAAGAGAGAGGGGCCATTGTTGAGATTGTTTTGGGTATGAGGCGGGTTGCGTAGAGGCCTGGAGAAGGAGAAGGAAGGAAGATGGAGGGAGGAGGAGGAGGAGGATAGATTGGGATATGGATATGAATATGGATATGGATGAGCTTCGAGTTGAGGTGCCATAGGTGAAGGGGATAAGGACCAGGACGTACCTCCGAGGCAATAACCTGAAATACCAAGCTGCTTGACACGAACTTATAACGCGTCAAGGACACCAAGAAAGAGTGGGGTAGCGATAGCCTCGGTGTGATTCATGAGCCAGTTCTCGAGAAGAATCTGATAGTATTGTCAGAGAGAGGTCAAAGCGAACGTTCCGGGTCCTGGCAAAGATAAGTAGTACTCACGCTCATGTCTAGAGGATAAGGGTTACCGAAGAGATAGTCGGGCATATAGGTCGCGAATCCTGCTTTCGCCCAAGTGTTGGTCTGGCCATGCGTCCTTGAGCTCAAACAATCTAAAACTGCAACGAAAGGAATGACATACCAGCAACTAAAAATATTTTAGCTTCACGCAACTCCTTGACAGAGAAACAGGTACTCACAGAGTTGTCCGTTTTATCAAATCCAAAAGCATCCATAAGGATGACAACCGCTTGCGTTGGGCCAAAGGTTCCTTTGGGAGGGATTTTGACATAGGTGTTGACTCTGGCAATAGTCACATTTTCCCCTGCCGATACACCTCAGGGATTAGTGGAGATATGGTAGGAGAAAGGTGCATGAGGTACGATAGCAGCCTGAGCATTAGCTGCAAGTGTGCACGGTAAGAACGATGTAGGTTTCTGAAACTGCCAGTGACTGAAACGGGTCGACATACCATCATGATATCATACTGACGGTCCTTCTCGAATTCGAAATAGGCAAGGGGTGGCTCAGCATCTAGGGTTGTTGGCAGTACCAGGTAGGTTGCCAGATATGTACTACCTTTGTACCATGAAGAACGATTTCGCTGCGAGGAGGAACAGAGACTCAGAGGAGAGACGACTGTACAGTGTACATGTTCTCACGCGTCAACCGTTCGCGTTTGCCATCATCTGTCTGCAGCCTTGCAACTGCAATCCTCAAGGGTTTTGGAAAGTGACTGGGGAACCTTCTTTTCTGTTAATAAAGAAGATGAAATTCCCAAGAAATTCCTCTAAGTCAAAGTAATACCTTAGCCGGTTTCTCGCTGAGGTGCGCGGTATTATTATAGTAATACTCTCCGACAAGTGACTCAAGTTCTTATTTCAGACAGACCCGGATGGCAACACCCCCTCAAATGCTAGCGCTCAAGCTCCGTCGTAGCTCCATTGTTGGCCCTTGCCATTCTACTCCTCCGGACCGTCCCCACTAGAAGACAGCACCAAACCCCTCCTGACTTCGACGCTATTTTTGCGACCTGCTATTTTCTGCAAAATTGCATACGGGTTCCTGAGAACAACTGCGAGAGTTTCCCATAAGAAGACCCCAGCTTCTCTTTCTCTCGATGGCTCCCGCACTCTTTTCACTGTGCTAATAGTCCAAGCTTGTCTCGCACAATGTCAAAGAGAGCTGTCCCAACGAATAAGAGGGCAATCGTGTTGGCCACGTTTGTTGCCTTTGGTGTGTACTCTATTTCGCCGCTATTAAAGGTGTCGATGCTGATGCAGATATTGTTTTCTCCTTGTATAGGTGGATTCTTGTTCGGCTATGATATTGGTGTAATCTCAGTACGTCTTCCTTCCTCTTGGTTTTCATTGTTCTTTCTAATACGTATCATCCAGGGATGTCTCATCATGCCAGACTTTGTACGACGATTTGGAGATGGAAGTCCCACCCTGTCGAGTTCCAGACAGTCTATCATCACATCTTTGCTTTCCGCAGGGACCTTTGTGTAAGTGTTGCTTGGAGTATTTGCCCTTCGGTTTTCCTAACTCTTCTATCAGCGGTGCACTAGGCCAAGCATTCACTTCTGATCGGTTCGGCCGTCGTGGAACCATCCTCATTTGGGCTGCAATCTTCACGATAGGCACGGCTATTCAGACGGGTACGGTGGATAGTATTGTTCAGCTTACTATTGGAAGGTTTATTGCGGGACTGGGTGTCGGTGCTATGAGTGGTGAGTGGTAGTTTTTCTTCCTTCCATCGCGCAGTTTTCTCGTTTCCGTTGATAGATCAAAACACTAAAATTTTTGCTTATAGCCATCGTTCCACTTTACAACGGTGAAACTGCCCCAAAAGCTCTTCGTGGTACCCTGCTTGTGTTGTATCAGTTGCAGATTATCTTTGGGTGCGTGTCTCTTTCCTTTCCTTTCCCCTGGACCTGACCTCATTTTCGTCCTGTTGTCACAGAATCTTCATCTCTTACGTCCTCGACCTCGCAACTCATACCATTCCTAACTCTGCATCTTGGCGTGTACCTGTTGGACTTCAGATGCTTTGGGGTCTAATCCTGTTGTCTGGACTCTTCTTCTTGCCTGAGTCTCCGTGAATCGTCTTTTCTCAGGTTATGTTTCTCTCTCTTCCCTAACTCTTCTTTTTTTCCTACAGACGACACCTCCTCGGCATCGGCAGACGCACCGAAGCCCGCGCTGTCATCGCGGAACTGAACTCTGTCCCTCTCGACGACCCTCTTGTAGATGAAAACGTGGATGAACTCGAATACGCTATCAATGCTGAGAATGAGGGCGGTAAAGTCGGTTGGTTGGAATGTTTTTCTGCGAGGAATATGCTATGGAAGAGGACAGTCAATGGCATGATGCTGCAGTTTATACAACAGTTGAATGGGCAGAATTTTTATTATTATTATGGGGATACGTTTTTCAAGGATGCGGGGACTACGTGAGGGTTACTTCTCTGTATCTGTATCTGCTCAGCTAACGCTTTCGGTGCTTCTGATCTACCCTAACCCCTTCCTTACCACTTGTAGATTGTCACCCTTTGTCATTCAGACGATTCTTGGAGCTGTCTCTGTCGTTGGTACTGTTCCTGCTTTGGTATGTTATTATCTTTTTAGCTTCTACTTCACATGCACCTCAGCTCATAAGTGTTTCACAGTATCTCATTGAAACCTGGGGCCGTCGTCGCTCCCTTCTAACCGGGTCAATAATGGAAGCTGTTTGTGCTATCATCGTGCGTTCTGTCCCCTCTCTCGCCTAGTCTTAACACCTGCGTGGCTTACTTCGCTTATTGCTTATCCAGGCCGGCCTCGTAGGCCACTTCACCCTCGCCCCCACAGGCACACCTCCCTCCCAACTCACGCCATCTCAGAAAAGAGGCGGAAACGTCCTTATAGCGTTCGCTGTCCTACACGTGTTCTCGTTCTCGATCTTTTGGGGTCCGGTCCCTTGGGTGTATCTGGGAGAGTCTTTCCCGTTACGTGTCAGGCCAAAGGCGATTGCATTGGGTAGCGCGACGAATTGGATTTGGAATTTTTTGCTGAGTTTTTTTTCGGTGAGGATTTCGAATCAGTGAGTTTTTCTTCTTTTTTTTTTGAAGTCTTTCGTTGTCTCATAGCTACATATGTTCTTTGATGGGCTGTACTGACCATGCCTCTTTTGTTCCACTTAGCATCGGCCCCCTTATCCTCATGATCTTCTTCGGCATGCTCGTATTCGGATTTGTCTACGTCTACCTCTTTATCCCCGAAACTAAAGGTCTTACATTGGAAGAGGTAGACGAGATGTATGTCGCTGGGGTTAAACCTTGGAATAGTGCTTCTTGGAAACCTCATAGGATGGAGGAGGCACATGAGAAAGTTGCGAATGCGCATGCGCGTGCGACTGGGCCTGCGGAGGTAAGGGAGGTTGAGGAGAAGGTTTAGGATGGGTCTGGGTGATGGTCGTTGAGAAGGGGAGAGGCCGTGATGTGTTTGGAGTCCGGGGTCCTTGGGTCCCGGTGGGTAGAAAGGCACTAAGAAGATTAAGGTGCGATTCATTGAAAAGAACCGGCATCATTGTTGTCTCCCTGTACGATAAGTCGTTTCAAAGAATTGTTCATCATGCTCTTTTCTTGGTCTACGGCGGGGCCGGACTCGACATACCCATCTTCCCGCGCGTTGGGTCCTAGTCGAGTCTCCTATCCGCAAGGTCTTTTGACGCGCTGAAATGAAGAATAAGGAGGCCTAAGTCAAGTACCTTCCTCCTGTACCTCACACAAGAATGCGTACGATCTTGTCTTTGTACTCTGCTGACCTCGCGCTCCGTATGCGTAATTGAGGATCAGTCTCCTTTTACTTTGTGTATTGAAATGGGGGAATATCCATGCACTGCGAACGGCTGTCTTGCCTTTAGCCCAACAGGAGTGTTATATGCATGATGGTGTGTTCCGGTTTCAGAACTCAAGGGAAGCAATCCTCACGCGTACGCTGAATCGCTGAACAAATCATTTAAGTCCCTTGGCCCTTAATCGAAATCCTTGTACTTGTCGAACTCAGGCTCGATATTGTTTCTCACCTTCAGGAACTGGCATCGACTTGAGCGTTTTTCACCTCTAGTTCCCAAGAGTATAAATACTCTCATGTCGGACTGGGAAGGACAACGGTTCAACAAACCTTCCAAACACACAAGTCCGAGTCAATCCTTTGCTCTGAGTCTACAAGCTTTTCATCAACCTCTTAAACCACGTAAGTCTTCTCTACTGCGCTTCTACCTCCCTAACGCGAGCTCATTCTTCTCTTCCTTTCTTCCCCCCCCCCCCTTTCGACAGCATGCAATTCATCACCAACGCCAACACTTCTGGCTTCTTCATCATGGCCAAGCTCATGGCTTTGGCCGTTGTAGCTTTGACTATGACTATGCAGGCAACTGCTTCCCCAGTAGCAGTTGCTGAGCCGGATGTTTTGGAAGGTGAGTCTACCTCCTCACCTGGCATTCTATTCCATCGACCATCCGAGTACCGTGACTTACTTACATGCCGTTCCCGACTAGCTCGCTGTATTTGCCGCAACCCAGCTTGCTCTAACTGCTAAACGCTCAGCGCTGAGCTGCGAAATGCATACAGTATGGGCACTGCAGTATAGCACTTCGAGGTTATCCGTTCAAGGCTTATCCGTCTTTTTCTTCGCCTTCGCCTTCGCCTTCGTTCAAACTGTGTATTGGGTTTATCGTCATTGGATTTTTGGGTTCTGTTTCATCGGGTTTCGAGTATGTAGTATATGCATTGAAAGAAAAGTGGATAAATGTAGAAAAGAATACTGTGGATGTGTAAATTTGTGGTAAATTTGACGAGGAATTAAGTATCTTATGGTTATGTTTGAGCCTTCCAAGAACGTGTCGAGTTTAGCAGAAAGAAAAACACAGCTCAGGACGTCTGAAGGCGGGACCGACTCAGAAGTGAAGCATAGACAACAAGATAGCAATTTGGAAGCTTCCTGTATTATTGAAGAATAAGGTAACACATCCAGCTCTATCGTCTACAAAGCACGCATGCCGTATAACTATAAGGCCAAAGCCTACCCGTTCCGGAGCACCAGTTGACGATATGTATGGAGCTTACGACGATAACGGCAAGGTGCTCCGAGAACCCCACTGAGTTTAGCAGGTTGTCCACAGTGCACGTCGCTCAGAAACTCTACTTCTCCCAGACACTCGCCCCGGCAGGATTTGCCTAAGAGGATGTCGGCAAACGGGGCCGTTAACTGTGAAGAGGGACGCCTAGACGCTATACCACATAATTGCATTGCATCGATGCAGAAGCAAACGTTGATTGCCACGTCTGACTACAGGGAATTATTGTAGATGTGGAGGCACATCCCGCTGAGACTCCTGCTCCTGCTCCTGCTGAGGTTGTTCCGGGGGTTCCAAAACTCCGTCTGGGGTAACGATGTAATCCAGTTTAAAATGGTATTTGCTCCTGGGAATAAACGACCTCGGTCTTGGTCTTGGATGGGCAAGTGTGGGGGCAGAGGAGGGGGCACCGACATCGACAGCGATATCAACACCGGCGTTTTCGTCTTCATTTCTGGCGGGACCAGGGGCAGAGGAGGAGGTGCCATCCACGTTTTTGGTGGAGGCATCCGCATCGACATTGGCATTTTCATTCCCATTTCCTAGGTTATCGCCAGTGTTGAGGTTGTATGTCACTGGATCCGCGCGTGTGTGGTCGAGGATTTGTTGCCGGTAAGCGAGACCGACTGTGGGTTGGGTGGGATTCGAGCATAGTCAGCGTTAGAACGGCTTAGGTAGACATATGTAGACAGAACCTGAGTTGGAAGATGGGATGGGAAAAAGGCAGGATGGAAAACGTCAAAAAAGACAGCAAGCGATGACATACCAAGAATGGGACGCCGACGACCACCCTCAGAGTGAAAGAATGATCTAATAAACCTCCCATAATTACGTTTGGTTCTGTCGAAGAAAAATCCTGGTCCGTATTCCAGTACTTGCATCGTGGGTTGAAATGCAACTCCTAGGCAGGATGTCAGTTGCTGGGGAATTTGCTAATGGAAATAAGACTCACCTGGAATCAGCATCATCTCCAGCCCCTCTGGAGTGTCGAGAGCTACATGGTCAACGGTGGGAGAATCAGAACGAGTCCACACTTATGTGTACGTTAGCAGACGCACCATTCCGCCGTCTCATGCCATTTTTATATTCCGACTGGAAAGCTTTCTGTTTCAAACGCAGCGCCTCTACATGTTCCAAATCAAAGGCTTGCATGAAGTCCATCTTGCCTTCGTGAGAGGAGTTGATCTTTGGTAAGAACAAGTTTTTGCCTGGAGAAAAAAGTCACTCTCGTCAACGTTCCAGTCTCAAATAACCTGTAATAGAGACGCACCAGAAGCAAGAATCTCCTTAATGATTTCCGACGTGTCCAACTCTGGCTTTTCCGTCAGGAAACAGCTAACATTCTTGCATTGTTGGAAGGATGCAAGTGAGAGAAGGTTTTTTGTGACTGCGCGTGCTGGAAACGAAAACTTGATGTAAGGTCGCGAACGAACGACAGAAGGGTGGCGCATGCCTTGTTTCTGAGCATCAGAGGACTCAATACCGCCCAGATAAACTCCCATCAACTTTCTAATCCTAATCCTTTCATTATCAGCCGGAAATATCCCTGTGCTTGGTGGTTTGTCTAGAAGTCCGATGTAAAACTTGGACTTGGAAAGTGCGCGTGTGCTGGAAGCTCTTTTTCGGGCTAGCGCCGTAAGACCAAAAGAACGGACTTTGTAGAGCATTTGTAGTGGTTATGACATGGAGATTGTGGTGATTAAAGTGCTTTGGAAAAACGGAGTGACGGTGACGGGGAGAAAGTTCGAAAGACGCGGAAAACTTCGGCTACTACTATTTCGTAGTGTCGCAGTACCCAGGCTGGCGGTAGGTCAAAACGTCATTCATAATTAGGTTTTCACTAAGGTAGGGCAAAGAAGAACATGTATCATACAATCATAACATCCTATCAGTCCAGCTGTGACATGCAAAATTTTTGACCGTCCATCGTTAACGTTCAATCAAGTCGCGACCACCCACACCGTCCACAAGAAAACTAACCCTCCAACGACATACCCTGCCATCACCAGGCCTCGTCCTATTCTCTCAGCATGCTGTGTCACGTCCTCATCTCTTGTACCAATACCAAGGCCATAAACGGCACGTCCCAGCACTCTCGCCGCTTCTACACCTCGGCGCACATCCTTCTTAAACTCATCAACACTAAACCCCTCAAATCCACCAAAAAAGTCCGGAGAACGAAGAACGCTGACAAGGATATGAGCCGTGACTGGTGCAAGTAATGACGGTATACCTGTCGTCAACAAATTGAACTTCAGAGTAAAATCATCCCGAGCATATTCGAGTACACGCTCACTACCACGATGAGCAACAAAATCGTAAGCGGCTTGCATAGTCCAGTTGTATCCGGTTCTAGGGAATTCCAATTCCAAAGGAGAGGCGGCAAAAGGAACGAAAGCCAAGGCTGATGTACCGCATAAGAACAGCCAGGCGTACATAGTGCCGTATGCGCCAGCTGAAAACATCATCGAGATCGTGGCTTTGAAGAGAGCGAGCTTCAGAGCACGCTTGACTCTGGGTATATCGTCTTCATGCCACTCCCCGCTCTTTTTGTGGTGCAGGTAATACTGGTGGTAGAGATCATATAGATGATGGACGTGGGCAAGAGCGAATTGGATAGCGGAAAAGAGGATGATTTGGGTTGTTGTCAATCCTAATGCACCTGACATAGATTTATCATCGTAGGAGACGTGAGTCCTTTCGGTGATAAAATCATACACCTGGTCTACATCGGTATATAGCTGGGTCGCCCAAACATCTCCCCAGAAGATGACAGGTGGTTCCCTTTCGGACAAAATACGGGCAGACGTAGAAATAGGCGTGTACACCGTCGTGAGGTGATAGACAGCGATAATACAAGCTCTGAACACGATTTCCTCGGTGACTGGGGCAGCAAGGAAATCACGCAGAGAGACGAAGGTGAACTTGTCTGCAAGGGTGTTGCCTATAGACCGGAAGGAGGCATTGATCTGCTCATCAGGGGCAGACAAGGTCCAGATAAACCAAGTGGTGAAGGTAGAGAGAGCCGAAAGAAGACGAGAAGTAATGGGTCCGAGGAATAGGAAGAAGAACGGTAGACTCGATACTAGTAAAGACTTCAAACCCATTCCAAACGAGGGCATCGTGAAACCCAGTAAAGCGCCCATATATCTCATTGAAGACCACACGGCAGTCTTGTCCCAGCCAGGCACCGTCGTCCTCACGTCGTCTTGGACATGGCCATTGATAGTGACGGTAGCGAGAGGAGGAGCAAATCCCCAACGATAGACCCTGACAAAGACGACCGCCCATACAAGCAAGACGGATTGAGAGCAGGCGAAACAGGCTAGGAGAATTCGCGTCCTATTATAAACGGGACTGTCTTTGGACGTCGGCTCTCTCTGTTCCCAGTGTTGTCGCCAGCTAGCACAGTACTGGTCGTCCTCTCGTTTCTTCTCTTGTTCCTTTTTCTCTTGTTCCTCCTCCTCTTTACACCTCTGAATTGCTCCTCTGACTAAACCACAAAAGATCCTTTCATCAGCGGAAAGAGACAAGTCGTAGGTTGGAAGAGCATTAGGTGGTCTTGGCGCCCGTTTCGGCTTTGGCTTGTCGCCGTCAGGAAGAGGGCGTCGACGGCGAGGTCCATCAAAGATAGAAAGAGACGGCAAATGGGAAGGAGGCTCTCGTGGATAATGTTGGAGTTGGCCGCTTCGCAGAAGGTATAAAGAGCCGACGTAAATAAGGACGAGTGTGAAGGCGAGAACGTGGGCTTCGGTGGTAGAGACCACCGTCGTCAAGGGGATGGGGTCGACGATACGAGGGGTAGACCAGAACATGTCGCCAGTGATGTGTCGATGGCTTGCGTAGAGATCACTGGCAGCGAAGGATGGTGAAGCTTGAGGGATAGTAGGAATGAAAAGGTAAAGAAGGTGGGTATTGAGATGTGAGTGAGGTCGAGGCGAACATTAGGGTTTATATATGCCTGAGTTCTTGCGCTTTGACATCGACAATTATGGTATTTGCCTCGGATCCATTGTTCTCCATTTGCGTGATGGACTTGGACAATAGAACGGCGCGACACCCCTCTTTATGCCCACCCCTCAACTATAGGTTCCATGATTATCCCAGCTGCTGGCATTGTCCAAGTCCATGACTGTTGGTATCTGGGATGCATGTAAGGGTACTCGGACCAGATGCATGACTCGTGACACGATGATAGCCATGTTTCGCAACGGGCGTGACTGTGATGGACAAGATGAGGTTTGGCTTTGAAAAATGAGATAAAGAGACGCAGAAAACAAGCTAGCACCAAGGAAATGAGGTTTCTAGAGCAGAAACCCTTGACGACATATGTACACTTCTGAAAACGAGTTAGACACGAACTTCAGGATAGCTGGAGGGTGAAACTTCAAACAGGCTCACTTGGTCTGCGACGAAGAACTAAGAGGCTGCGAGAGCAAGTCAAAGAAAGACTTTAGAAAGACCCTCATTTTCACGGAATGATAAATCAAGTACGACATGAGTATGGAACGTACCTACTACCAGGCGCTTGTTATGCCTCTTTTGTCAACCATTCATCCTAAGAGACTCCTCAAAGTCCCAAACATCGATAAGCCCCAAGAAGTTGTGGGCATCGTGAAGATCCCATCTCTCCATCCGCTGTGAGAATACAGTACAATGGAGCGTTTCGCAATTGTCTGAGAGGGTTTGCGATTTAGTACACCAATGGCGGCTCACTATTTGAGAGTAGGTCTATGGTGGACATCGAGGAGGTGGCTGTTCCATTTCAAAGCCGCATAAGTAAGACGAGTGCAAGCATGATGCAAGTCGGAAAACTACAGTGGTGGCTGTACAGTTGTGACAAATTTCTAGCGCGTCGTCTCTTCGACCTGGACGGCCATGAACCGCCTTTCTTCTTCTCCAGGAGCTCGCTATCGAGTTTCAGAGATAGAGTATTCTCAAGCAGCACACGCATTATACCCGAATACTCTTGCCGGGTGCAGCCTCTGTACTGTGTCTGTATTCTTGCTTCTTGCTATATTCTCAAGATATCCAAGAACCTAAAACTTGTGAAGCTAGTCTCCTCGGAAAGGCTCGAATAGCACCGTGTACTCTTTGGCTCTACAATTACGCCATCAACCATATTGCTTACGCGGTCACCTCAGACGCTGCTGCAGCTGCCTCTGCTATCTGTTTCTGGTTCTTCCCTCCTAAGACCAGCGCAGCTATGCACTCTTCCATAACGTGAAATACATCTTTCTCAAACCGCAATGTCGACCTGCTCTCTTTCGTACTGAATGAACCGAGTTCTATAGTAGAAGTATCTTGACGTTGGAGCTGGTATCAAAGTAAGTCCGCTGCAAAAATCCCTTCTCTGTTGATACACTGCTACTCACCTTGAATCCCTCGCTATTAATGAGACCAGTTTGTTTCCACTTGTAAGAGTGGCCGTCAGATCCAGAGAATTCTACACTTCTAAGTATCAAAACAAGAACGAAAGCCTGTCAGTATTCCTCACTGAGCGATTTGAACAGTTGGCCAACATACCCACGCATAGGAGTCAACTTGATTGGCTTCACCTCCCTGTCCCAGACCTTCACGACATCGCTGTGAAACGAATGTTTCTCTATCGTTGCCATCGGGACATAGGGAAACTGATCCTGCTGGTGACCCATACTGTGCTCCAGCTTATACACAACTGTCTTCTTGTCCGACCCGGACAAGGCTGATGTCTTCGTTTCGCTTCTGTATAACGCGATACCTTCTGGAGTTAGGAAAGAGGCATTGGTGAGCGTGTCTCCGTCAACGACAAACGTGACACTTTGTGGGGAATTCAGGTTCGTATTCGAAGGCATAGGAGGTTGGACATAATAAGGATCTGGGTTTTGGGGAGGCTGGTAATAGGAAGAGGGTGGACCATTAGGAGGTGCTTGGACATAGTAAGGATTCGGATTCGGTTGGAATTGAGAAGGTTGAAGTGGATGCATATAGGTCTGACTGGGTAGATATGAATTGAGGTTCGGAAGACGTACGTTAAGGGGACGCCAATAAGTGGGGTATTTAAATCTCTGATCATGAATCGGCAAATCAAGTTCACTAGTGTTCCCATCAAGCCTTGGTAGGCCGGCGAGTTGGAAAGTATGACGCAAACCGCGGCTCCATAGCCTCCCGTACTACATCGTTACCTGCAGACCTGAATTATAGCCGGACTAAGAATCCGCCACTTATGATTGATGCCATCCGAGTCACAGCGGGAGGTGGAGTGCTAGCACTGCCAACTCTACTGTACTTATGAATTATCCAGTAGTGTATTGTGGAGACTTCGTACATCGTTACCTGCAGACCTGAATTATAGCGACTAAGAATCCGCCACTTATGATTGGGTGGAGTGGTAGCACTGACAACCCTACTGTACTTGTGAATTATCCAGCAGTGTGTTGTGGAGGCTTCGTCATTTGTTCGTCATTTTACACTGGCCTCAGCGCCATGGGCTGAAAAGGCACCGAACTTTCAATTATAGAACTGGGTACCGGCGTTCAAAGAATCTAAAGACGCGAGGCATTTCTTGCGCCTCCTAGTATAGACTCGAGCCAGTCACTTCTGCAAGATTTGATGACAGTCGATCAAACCGCTTGCTTTTGATCGACTGTCATCAAAGTGTTACACAGGCTCGAGTCTACACCTCCTACGACCTTGGCTTCTTCATAGTCCCCACGCAAAAAAGGTTTACCTAGCCAAAGTTCATGGCCGTAAATTTGCTCTGCTCTGAAGATACAGCGCTATTCGGAAGTTCATTTACCCTCGCAAGAATGTGCCTCTTCGTTCCTCGAATCCTCGTACGTTGTCTTCAAATCCTTCCAACTTCTTTCCTACAGCCCGAAAATAGCCAAAGTAAATCCCGCTCTCGAGCCTCAATACCTCTTCGCACCTAACTTCCGTTTAGGATCACATACTACTGCTATGAGGAGATTCTTCCAATTCCATGCTCGACCGGGTTGAAATAATCTGCCCCTGAAGAGTTGTCTCACAGTGTGTCTTGCCTAGCTGGGAAAGAAAGACAATAGCTGTTGCATAAATAGTTTCAACATGTGGCAAGATGATGTCCACGTAGTTTCCAGCGGTTGCGTGATATGTCTTGCTGAATATGTCTGGAATGACCAGGATCTGTGGATGATTGATCGTTTATTGGAATATTGTCAGATCATTCCGAGAAGTGAACCCAACAAAATTCACCGACTAGAGAAACAAAAACTTGAAGAAACTTACCCAGAAGATACAGTACACTGCGCTTGACTCGATCACGAGGATAAGGATGTTCTCCACTTGGCTGCGTTTATTTCTGTTTTTGCCGAGAAGTTGTTGAATAGAGCGCCGGTATTGCCTGTTGATGAATCAAGCGACTCGGGAGTCAGAACCATGCAAAGATATGGGAGTAGACAAATCTACTGACCAGATCTTGTAAAAAACCAGAACAGTAGCCACCATGTTGGTAAATAGTAATGATGCCGGTTGGATCACTCTGATTGGGTTGCCTAACTCTGACTATATGCATACGAATGTCAGGAGTCCACTGGATACTTATCGAAGCTGAGAGATTGTTCATACCGCAGTTGTTGAAAGCAGATCCTGGACTGCAAGAACGGCATTGTATATACTGCATCCTGTTCAGTATGGTTGCCAATGAATGATTGAACTCAATGAAAAGCGAATGATACGGATTTGAGACCTACCAAGTGATTGAACCATACAAACAGCGAGGATACATCGAGGTACAAATTCTTGCTGAAAAAGTATCCAGGCTCTCCAAACGACAATGATATCACCTAGCAAATACTAAGCAAAATTTTTCGGGATCAGGATTATAACCAAGTATCAGTATGGGGCAATTGACTTACACTGATCCTGGTAAACACAATATCTGTTATATCCCACTTCGAGGTGGTTGGAAAGAAATCATATGTTGGATCTGATAGACTTCGCAGTTCCAAAGAATAGAAAGTGAGATTGTCCATCATAGTCATGGTAGAGCTCAAGAACATTGTTGTAATAGCGACAATGAGAAAAACTCTCATTGGAGAGGTTTTGAATCCGTTTTGACTTGTAAGAGATTTAAAGGCAAGAAAAGGAATATTGGATTAAGTATGAGATAGTATTAGTACTTTTGCCAGTTAGACTCACTATAAGAGCCAGCTTGTGGAAACAGTACATAGGAATTCGATCCCTGAGGGAATTATGAGACGTCTTTTTTTTCGTCGAGAAGTGGAACTTACCATAGAGAATCCCATTAACTGCTTGCACCAGAATGATAGTCTGTAGACCAGAGATATCTGCATTTGTGAGAAATGAGGAGCTTGATGAAAGCGGCATTGAGATAGATACGTCTGAGGAGCTGCCTGGAGACTACCTTACTGCTCTTTTATAAGGAGTTCAGTTTGACTTGTTCGCATGAGAACCACGAAGACGTGATACAACGATAATAGGTCAGTTCCCTCAGCAACTTGTGCTATCCTATAGAGAGGTTGTGGCAGTATCATGGGAGTTGGAGACGCAAATTTTAGGTTGGCATTCAGTGCAATCATCGATTTGCACAAAGGCTTCTAATGTTCATCAAGGCTACTGAGTCCCACTCAGTTTGCACACGGTGACCGTGATGAACAGGGAGATCGTTTATCATCTGATACTCGTTCTCGAAGACAGCTCTCCGGTGGTTTCTGATGCGAAGCGACATCAAATGTGAATCAATGAGATTCTCAGCAGAACCAGACGTAGGACAGAGAAACAATGTGACGACGGTGGATCTAGGGTGGACCTTTTGGAACGAGGATCGGAGGTAGAGAACAGAGAGTAGTGACAGCGACGCAGCTTTAGAAGTATTGCAATTGAGTATACAGTGAAGCCAGGAGTCATGGCCAGGAAGCCTGAGCCTATATTTACCTAGATCTTCGAGTTTCTTTTTGGCCTATGCGTCTCGCGAAGAGAAACAAACCAGCGCCCAAGTCGCGATTTGTGCGTGGCATAGGGCATAATAGGGCATAGAGAGTGCATTGAAGAGGCCAGAATTGGCAGAATTGGCCCTGTGTGAGAGTAAAGACAGGTGGTGCATACGGTAGATGGGTCCTTCGGGCTAACTGGTCCTGCGCCCATGGCCTGGATTTCGAGGCGGCGTCGCTTTAAATTTCCCCGCATTGCCCTCCGCGTGATGTCATCTTCGGAGTTTGCCGTGCTCTTAGTCCCTTGGCGACTTGGAGTCGACAGCACAGCAACCGTTCCCAACTCATAACCACCGCAATGCCTCCCGAAAGTGGTGAGTATTTGTTCCAACGTCTTTTCCAAAGTCAAGTGTCTCTGCCTCTTTCGATGTGTATGGACTACCATATCGTCGTGGACCTGTGCGAGCTCAGTTGATCGAGGGCTTCAGCAATAGGCTCTTTGCAAGAGTTGAAGCAACCACCTCCGCCTGTCTTTGTCTCTGTTACCATTCTTGAGCTGTTCTCCCCGAGAACTGACGTTCTTGCTCCCCAGGAACCGTCTTTGAAAAGAACAGCACTAGTTACGGTACGTACAACGACATGGAGGAACCACTGAGGGAGGGTACACCTAGAAGCGACAGAACTAGATTTCGAAAGCATGGCCTCGGTATGTCCTACAGTTCTTCTTTTCCTATGTACAAGGGCTTGAGCTGACGTTGTAATATTCTGTAGGTAAAGCCAACGCTCTAGACAGCCAATTCGTTCTTGTTATCTCTCTGCGCTCCATTCTGGTTGCTCTGTTCTCTCTTCTTTCTGCCGGAGCAATATCGTATTATTTGTTTCAATACCCGACGTTCTATAAAGATGCAAAGGACACAGAAGATGCTGGGGAAGGTTTAGACCCTTTCGCGCATGATGTCGGACGACTTCCGTGTACGTTACCTTCCGCCCTGTGTCCTTTCATAACTAACTGTCCCTACCTACAGTCATGGGCTATAACAGTGCGTGCTGTTCTTCCTCCCAACCTCGATTTACTCTGTAGCTCACAATTCGGTGTCGATCCTCTTTCTAGCTTGGAACGCATACCACGTACGTGCCATGTTATTCACATCCTCTGTACTCTTGACTCATCTTCTACAACTTTATCTTACTCTGTTTTCAATTCCTTCGATTTACATCAAACCGATAGTGCGACATCAATGAGACCCTCATCCACGAAACCGCAGAGTTGATGATCAAACTTGGTCTCAAAGACGTCGGATATAACTATCTCAACCTAGATGATTGTTATTCTGAGAGGAATAGGTCTGCGAGTGGGGATATTATTGCCAGTGAGTGCCGTACTGCATTTCTTCACCAACGTGTTTGATCTGACTATCTCTCATTCTTTCCTACTTACCAATCCTACCTTTTGCGCTCTACGACAACTATTTCATTGTGATGCCGCCCAATGCATACTCGACATCTCCATGTGCACACAGATGCAACAAGCTTCCCGTCTGGAATGAAGAATCTTACGGACTTTATACACGGTCTTGGATTGTGAGTCTTCACCCTTCCCCTTACCCGTCTGCTCACTAACAACGGGTACAGGAAAGCAGGCATTGTGCGTCCACACTTCATCCTTCTCTTCACTTTCTTTCTACGCTGTTCCTGGTACCGAACCGTTTGCTCATCATCTACACTTACAGTACAGCGATTCTGGCTGGTTCACCTGCGCACTCTACCCCGGTTCTTACCAGAACGAAGACAGGGACGCGAGGTTGTTCAATGTCGAGTGGGGTTTCGATCTACTCAAGTATGATAATTGTGCGGTTCCCTATGATGAGATTATAAAGGAGGGTGTAGTTGGGAGTGAGTGTCATTTTTCTTTTCACTATTCTCTGTATTATCGGTCTCTCCTAACTCTACCTGCAGAATTCACCCGCATGTCCAACGCAATCTACAACCTCTCCCTTTCTACCGGTCGCCCACCTATGCTCTACTCCCTCTGTCAATGGGGTAGAGAAGAACCCTGGGTTTGGGCTCGGGATCTTGGTCAGATGGAAGAGCTGGATGGGGAAGCGGGATTAAGAGGCGTTGCAGCTCAGACCTGGAGAACGACGGGCGATATTGACGACAAGTGGCAGTCGGTTGTGGGGATTCTAAATCAGTGAGTATTTCACTATTAGCCAGGCGTTGAGAAAGCGGCATTGTAATGTGAGTGGGCTATTGGACTGACTGAATTTCGTAGGAATTCGTTCATCGCATGGGCTTCTGACTTTTATGGTGAGTGTTTTTTTTTTTCTTGTTTTGGATTTTGCGCTGACGTTGACGACAAATCCGTGCACAGGGCATAATGACATGGACATTGTGAGCACTAGTCCTTGCTTCATCCACGCACAATGTTGGCTGCTCGCTAACTATCCATGTAGCTCGAAGTAGGCAACGGTGGCCTCACGTACGAAGAGTCTAAGACTCATTTTACGGCCTGGGCGTTTATGAAGTCGCCTTTGTTGATTGTGCGTCTTTTCGGGTTTCCCTCGTATCTGTTGCTGATTGTACTATTTGTCGCCTTTGCCTCCCTTTTCTCTTTTCTTTTCATTTTCTGTAGGGCACTCATCTCGCCTCTGCCTCTAAGAAAACTCTCTCTATCCTCAAGAATACCGAGATTATAGCCATCAATCAGGACCCTGTGGTAGGGAAGAGTGTCACACCGTTTAGGTGGGGAGTTAACGTGAGTGTCTATCTCATTATCATCTCCTATGAGGGCCCAGTGTAACATTGGATTAATTGACTACAGCACGACTGGACCTACAACAATTCGCACCCAGCTCAATACTGGAGTGGAAGGACTGAGAATGGGACGGTGTTTATGCTGGTGAGTAACATATCATGCACCGCTGACGCCCTGACGCATAATTGATTCATTGTGATGCCTCTGCGTAGATCAACACCCTCAACAAACCCGCCGACATGTCCTTCAATCTCACCGAGTCGCCATGGATCCGTGCGGGTAGGCAGTACAGTGTTCGGGTGAGTCTCCTGCAAACTTCTTCCTCGTTCTTTATTATTCTTCGGATTAACCATCTCATTCTTTTTCATTGTGTGTTACAGGATCTCTGGACGCACACCTCCAATGGCACCGCCGTCCGTAGCTTTACAGCCAAAGCTGTTCCTGCTCACGGCGTCGTAGCGCTTTTGTTACAAGACGCGGGAGATGAACCTGAAGGGACGCAACCTCCGTGTCAGAGAGAGGAATGGTGTACGGATAGGAATGGGACGAGGCTAGATGATATTGGGTTTGAGCCTTGGAATGACGGTTTTCAGAGAAAGAGCGAGCAACAGCTACGCGGAACTTGAGGGGAAAAGGAAATTAGAGGGACAAGGATCGAATACATAGTAGAGAAGAGCTACAGGAAGAAGTAACCACACATGTATAACAAGACGTTTGTATATAGATGTGAATTTACGATGTATATATCAACCAGTACCATTGAGTCATAAAGGTATCGAGACAGAATTATACGTTGTCCTAAGCTGCCAGCAGAATGATGAGGTCGACTAGCAGTGGATAATTCACAACACCGACAACACAACGCACACCATCCTCGACGGCATCACTAAAAAGACCACATATACCATATATTGCAACGATGCGAGCACGGTACCAGACCCTACCCCAACCAGTCGCAGCAAACAGCATAGCCAGCCTGAGACTCTGAGCAATCCTCCCGCATCCATGAGTCACAACAGCCTAAAGGATAACGTGCTGAAGCAACAACGGTGAACGGTGATTTCGCTTCTCCTCCAAAAGCCTTCCTGGTCCTACGCTGACGCTGCCGAAGAATGACTCGGAGCTGTTCGAGCTGTAGATTTTGGCGTCCTTGGGATGGGATCCAGATAGAGAAAGTAGAAGAGTGACGACGTCGAAGATGCGAGGTGGGCAGGGTTCTTACCCCAGGGTGTCGCATGAAAGTTCTCGGTGTTTCTTCGTGTGAAAAGGCAGTAGTGCTATTGCTCCTACTTCGTGGCTTCTACATGCAAGACTTCGTCTGGTGTGACAATGAGATCCATCTTCCAGTCGTGCTCGGCCATAGGAACGATAGCGGAGGTGTCTAACTCAGGAGGCGTGATGAACGTGGGGTCGATGAGTTGTTCCCGTAAGGCAAGGGCGACTGAACAATGGGGCATAGAGTGAGAAGAATGATCTGGAGAGCATCTTCAAAGTGAGGACGCACCAAGCAAAGGACGTGGTCGACCAGAGGCGATGTAAGAATTGATGTATCTGTCGTAATATCCTTTGCCGTGACCAAGGCGAGACATTGTGCGGTCAAAGGCTACGCCTGTGGATATGGATGAAAGGTCAGAAATATTCCTGGACTAGGTTGAAGGTAGATAAAGACGGCATGGGCCACACTAACCCGGTAAAAGAATCATGTCTATTCCTGACGAAGAGTCTAGTGCTGAAAAAGTAGAATCTATTAGCTGCAGTCAGACGAGTATGGATATTGCGAGACGTACCATTCAGCCTTGTTACACATTTATACTCTGCGGTAGGCTCCCTAATACCCCATACACCTCCAGGCAATGACTCTAGGTCTTCTTCATCGTAAACTTGCCAAAAGTCCATCTTGCCATCTTTGGTGACATCAATCTTGGGCACGTACAGAGTTTTCCCTGGACAGGAGTCAGCCTCTTTGAAAGACCAAGATGAGCACAAAAAGATAAGCGCACCGGCCCTCAAAATTGCTCTAACAATTTCCGACGTATCCAGTTCTCCCGAAGGCATACTCAGATAACAACTGATATTTTTACACTGGCGAAAAGAAAGCAACGATAGTATCTTTGCGGTGACTGCACTGGCTAAAAAACCCAGGTCAAGGGCAGATGTCAGGCTATCCACTCTTGCCTCGCATAATTGAAAGAGTTACATTGTTCTTGGATGCTGGAGGGTTCAAGGTTCCGTAGAGTCGCGGATACGGCTTTCCGTAGAGCTTTCTTCTGAGATTTGAGAGTGGCGGCCGTTACTGAGAGCATTGCGAAGGTATGTGTTCACAAACGTGCCCTGCAGGAGAATGAAAAGAGCGCTTTCGACGCGACTCGGAGTCGGAGGAAGGGCAGAGGTTAGCTGCGTGGGAACCCGTGAAAGTCTAGACCGTAAGTACTTTCTACCAAACCTCCATCACCTCTCGAGCCTTTCGGACTGTTTGTAGATATTTCCTTCGAGAGTCAGTTAACCAATGGAACAGGAAACCCCTCGAGTATCATTCAATTGTGAGTCTTTCACTTTACTCTATCTGACCCACTCACGGTCCTCGCACTGGTAAGTCTACTAATCTAGCACCTTCTAGTTACCGCATCCAAAGGCGGAGACATCATCTTTCGTTCTGGAGATAACGTCCTGTTTTATCTGCACAAAAGAAATTTAGAACACAGCACGGGAGGGTTTCCTTCAGCAGATTCTGTGAAAAGTCAGTGTGGGTCGCATTCTCCTCAGAAACCCCAGTGAATAAACGTCACAGGTACCCGCACGCTAGAGATAGTCCCACTGACTGAGACAGCTGCGACTCTCGAAATCCTCTTCCAATTCGTCTACCCTCAAAGGCATCCAAGCCTAGACGACATGAATTGGCCCACGTTTTCTGCGTTGGCAGAAGCAGCAGAGAAATACGAGGTCTTCAACGCGATGAATGTCTGTCAAATCCGTATGAGGCAGGCGTTGAATAATTCTTTTCATCAAGCAACCTGCAGACCATCTTTTACAGAGATTATATACCGCAATACGCGGCTGAGATATTTGGATTCGCCGCTAAACATGATTATCCCCACGTCATTGCAGTAGTAGCCCCCCTTCTAGTCGGTAAACCGCTCGATGAGGTGGCAGAAACTTTACCATACTACATGTATGTGCCTTGGGTGAGTGCACTTTCTCTTGGTTTCTTGATTCTCGTTGTACCATGATTGGTCTATCAGAGCATATACCAACAACACTGGACTAAAGCCTGCTCCTTCGCCATCGGACGAGCTCTCGCCTTCAAAGCATGTTCAACGTATACATCTCATAACGAAAAACTTTTGCGTACTGCGTCCATAATGCAACGAACCCTTCAAGACGATCCTGGACGAATAGCACGATTTTCTGATTTACTCAACGAGATCGATAAAGAGGAAGACAAATTAGGCAAATTTCGTAAAATAGAATGTCGGATCTGTCGGATCTCGAGACAAGTGGCTAATTGGACAGAAGAGGTGGAGAGGGAAGTGGACAATATTCCGGATTTTCTGTCATTTTTGAAGAGGTATAGGCTTGCGGGACAGATTTAGTTCTTTTTGGTAAGTGCGACCTGGCTAGCTGAAGCGGTTATCACTGAGTAACATACAGTCTTCTTCCGGTGTGGATGATCTAGGCTACCATTTCGTTGAGACGGAAGTTTATTGCATAGATCGATGTTGCCATTTTGTGCTACCTATCAATCTACTGCATGTAATGGTTGCCACAGCTGCAGCATTCCGCACGCAGCTGTCTGCGCCGTCTTTGGTATCCTGGAGATTGTCTGTTTCAACGATTCACAATCTTATTGTCAACTATAAGTATCGGCTGTGTCTTGTCTTTCCCGCAGAACGGTTTCTTCTTGTTCCATCTGCATTGTTAAGGTCCTTTCCACTCCACTTCTTTTATTGTTTTTCTCGTCCCTTATATTTCCGGTCAACTCCTCGGCAGCTAGCTTCTGTCTATATCGCCTTCTTTCCGATCTTCTGATCGTCGGACATCTACCCACTCAACTCTTCCAAGTCGCAAGTCACTTCCATCCCTATCCTCCGAGAGTCTGGCTCATATTGCTTCATGACTCCGTCAACAACTACTATAAGGATGCCTTCTAACAAAATTCGCAACATCGCCTCCTTCCTTACTACCAAAAACATCTCGAGCTTCTCTCCTTCGAGTTCCATTCAGACTGTTGCATGTACTTCATTTTCAGGAAGGCGAAGCCTCAGCCTTTTCAGATTCAAATTCAAACGGAATTCCAGGATGCCACTGGCAGAACAAGTTAGTGTTTTCAAGTGCTCCAAGTCGCCGTCGATGGCGTGACACCTGAACTGACTCGATGTCTTTTCATCTACCACAGACAGAAGGAGTCACTGGCAAGAGTTGTAGCAGCTCCTTGTACAGTATCAACCCTCCACCTACCCTTGATGGTGCTGGTCCTATCATCGTCAGTGATAGTGAGTCAGTAATGCCTCATTCATGTCATTATCAGCCTTCAAACTTGTACTAACCAATTTCAACTTTCGTCTTCGTGTTTAGCCCCGGCTGTGAGCACGGCTTTGTCCGTGACATTGAAGGAGATTCGAGAAAGGAAGAAGACTAAGGCGAGGAGGGGATTTAACCATGGATTGAATCGAGAATTTGTGAACAAGGTACGCAAATTAATTTTGTTCATCGTCACGGCGGTCATTTTATCTGAGCGTGTTGTTGTGTATCTATAGGTAATCGTTGTCTCTGTTACCCTGGGGTCGTGGGGTATTATTTTGGAGAGCCTTGGTGGATAGCCAAACGGTACACATGACTCAGTTCGTCTTCAAACGGTCTTTATATGCACGTTACTCTTCAGTTGTACAAGTACTCTATTAAACGTTCTTCAGTATAAATGCAACAAATCAATAATTACATTCTAGTATCATTACGATGTGTGATCATCCCAAGATCATCCTGTCTTGTCTTGTCTTCAATCTTGACCCCTCTAGATAGATGAATAGATACACGCCATCGTTCGACTGAAAGAACATCACTACGGCCGCATCATAAGATTTACTTTTAAAACATCTTTCCTGCGTCCCCTGCGTTTTCGTGTTTGCTTTCAAGGCTGCTAGCTTTGCTAGCGCTGTGTGCCTCTGTAATCGAGTCCAAGGACCCCAACGCCAAAATCGGGGTGAGATGAACGAAGAACTAGTCCCCGTAAACCGGTGGAGGGTCATCGACGTCGCGCACCGACGAGCCTCCTCTCGTCATATGCACACTATGGTCATGAGGCCCTAGCGAACCAGACCGTTGAATTTGCGCCATAATAGTCGTAATGGCATTCCGCAGATCTTCCACTCCGTCATGAGAAGATACAACCGCTTGTTGTAGTGCGGCAATTTGATTTCGCAAAGCATCTGATTCTCCCGTCGACATTTGCTCGGAACTTCGGGGATTGGAATTGGAATGGTGGTTGGAGTCGGAGAGGTTCAAGCTTTTACTGAGTGATCCAACTGGGCTGGTGACACGATTTGGTTCACCTGAAGCGGTAGTGTCGTTCAGGTTTTGTGGTTGGCTGGAAGGAATGGATAGTAGATAGGGATCCTTCTCTCTCAAATGTACGGTTCCGGGAGTAACGAGATAGGGTGTTACGCCTCCTCCTTCCAACGTTGAAAGTGATGAAGCTCCTGAGAAACTCTTTAAGCGGCGACGTCGACGGAGAAAGCAGAGCCCAAGCAAAAGTACAAGGAGTATACCGCAGCTTCCTCCAACGGCAGACCCGACGATCATGGGTGTATTGATAGAGTTCCGTTGGCTCGGAGTGGATCCTTGAGTAGACGCTGGAGAATTTTGTGATGATGTGGGAAAGGGTAATGAAGAAGACTGAGAGGAAGAAGAACTAGTTGGATCAGATTAGTGTCGGTGCAAAAGAGATGAGACTATACTACTCACCCAGTGGACCCAGTTACAGAAGCTTGGCTGTTAACAGAATTCGTCCGGGGAGGCGCCCAATCACCTAATGACCTTGACCCAGAGCCGTTCCACTGAGTAATCCAAGGCGGAGGACCCGTAAATGGTCGACCACGACTGTTAAACTCGCTGCAGAAAGACAAGTTTCGCTCAACAAACTTGCTTGTACACAGCTCGATGTACTCACCTTGACATCTAGTCGACTCGCTGGACCGTACGTGCGCGCGAAAACTTTGGAATGATACTCAGTTTACGACTGGCTGACTTGGAGTAACATAGAGTGTCTACACACCAAAGAAAGGGATTAATGATCGTGGAGGGGAGAGGATGAGATAGTGGAGGGAGATGATGAGAAGCCAGCCAAATTAAAATGGAGCTATGAGTGTCTTTTACCTTTCAGTGGCCGAAAAATACTTTGATCTGACAGATTGGACAGATCAACATGTGGAGGACTGCCAATACCTCAAATAGATTTTCTAGATGCTCACCAATTCAGGAAAGCATCAAGTGGAGATTACGGAGAGGTTCACTGAAAATAGAGTAAATACCAGTGCCAACGGATCTCTGGGCCTCAGCATCAATTATTGGAAGATGTTGCATGAACCAGTGCATGTATGATATCTGCAGATCACACCGACAGGCAAGTTGGTGTTTCGTCTCCTCACCAGGGTCGAAGAGTGAGAATTGTTTCGAGTGCATTGAGTGGAATGATAGAAAACATAGCTTGGTTATGACTCCTGCTCTGGTTAACGCGACGGTCAGGAAAGGCACCACCGCCGTGGCCAAGACTTGGCCAAGACTGCCGCCGGCAGTTACATCGTTGACTCATTTATTCGTCATCCTCGTCCAACCAGTACTTATCGTTGGCAGTTGCTGCAAAGTTGCTGTAACTATACATTGTACTACTTCTACTTGAGGCTTCTCTGCTACCTGTTATGGGGCTTCCTCTAGTAAATCACGAAAAGGAAACCCATTTTCATCCTGCCTCTGCGCCATTTTCGAACAGCAAAGCAAAAACCGGAAAGCCGTTACTTACCGCGGCTTTCCTCTTCTTGCTAGCCTCTGTTCTTGCTGGTTTCTCTTTTATACGCTGTAGCCGCCAAGATCTTTCCGAATCACAAGAAAGTCTCTATGCTATATGCTCTTTGGACGGAGATAACATATACACCGTAGATGAAAAGAATCGCGCAACGGAATGTTTGGTAATTGCGGGAAGTGATATTGTCGATTCTGGCTCACTTGGTACGTCTTAGCCATGACTAAAAGGACTCTTCTCAATCTCGGCGTATTTTAGGGGGAGTGAAGAACTTGATTTCGTCCCGCGGTCTTGGTGTTAAGCACAGCATTCGCTATCTGCCCCCAAAATCCATTGTTGTTCCGTCATTCACTGGTCTGTTTGATGAGCTCTGCCTTGTCCACGGGTCTCTGATACATCACTCCAGACTCTCATGTACACAGTCTTGAATATGGCTTTCATCAAATGCTTCCTTTGGAAGATGGTGATTCAATTCCTGGTGCGCAAGACTGTCTGTCGAATCGTTTGCTGCTAGACGCTGATGTTTCAAGACTTTTCAGGCGTAGTAAAACTGGTTAAACAGTTCGTTCTGGCGAACCCAGAGGTGTATAACAACAAGTCGAAGGACATCAGTGGTTGGGGATTCGATAAAACCAGATGGCCAGAAGAAAAGTGGCCGACTTATGTGAGTAATACCATTCATTCTCATATATATAGACAATGTGCTCAGTGATTCTCTCTCTTTGTTTCAAACACAGGAAGCTTTCGAGACTGACCCGATCACGCGAGGACGACCCATCAGGCTCACCAGTAAAGACGGCCATGCACAATGGGCTTCACGCACCGTCATTGAAACATTCGGTCCTTTCCCCGATGAAGTTGAAGGAGGAGTAATCATTCGCGATGAGAATGGAGAACCTACGGGTACGTGTCTCCTTTCACAATAGTCAAACCTATTCCTGAGGAGTCTTCTCTTTCTGCAGGTATATTCCTCGATAAGGCGCAGGACCTAATCCTTGCCGAGTTCTCTGAAGAAGAAATGGAGCAAAGGTTCACTATCGCCTTTGAGGATGCGCTGAAGAATGGTATCACTGCGATGCATGATGCAGGATTCGCGCCATCTACATTGGAATTCTATGAGAGGTAAGTACTATTCTTACGGGCTGCCTACTGATATGGACGCTGATTATATGTCGATCGGTTAGGCGCATTAAGAAAGGAAAACTTCCGGTATGCTTCACTTTCTTCCTGTTCGCGTCACCCTACAATCCAAATGACTGTCGCAGATTCGGATATACGCCATGCACAGCTTCAGCGACTCTGTTCCTTACTGGGGAAACACGACTAAGAAGTTGGACAACAATAGATTGAGCATGCGTAGTGTGAAGCTGATCTGTGACGGTTCAATGAGAGCTGGAGGAGCATATGTAAGGACCAGATTTTCTTCCTTGACACTCACGATGCCTTTGACACGTTACGACTATCCTTCCAGTTGTACGAGCCCTACTCAGATGACCCGACAAATACTGGGTTTATGCGATTATCTGCTGATCTATTGAACGAGAGTATTCCAAAGTTTTTGAGAGACGGATGGCAAGTAGTGGGTTATCCTCTGATGGATGTCCATGCAAAATGCTTACTGGTTGCACAATATTCAGAACGCCCACGCAATTGGCGATCGTGCCAATGGTATCGTTCTTGATGCATTCGAGAAAGCTGCCGACGAGGGTATTGATATCAGAGCCCTTCGTCCTAGGATTGAGCATGCACAGATCATGACTGAAGAGGATTTGGAGAGAATTGGACGACTAGGAGGTATGTTCAATTATTGCTGCCCTGTACTCTGGTTCAATGGATCCTCTCATGAAACAGTAATTGCGAGTATTCAGCCTACGCATGTGTACGTGCACGACGTATTGTGGTTTCCGTTCGCGAGTTGTGCTCATACTTCCGTTAGGACTGATGATATGTGGTATGGAGAACAGCGTCTTGTCAGTGCCCTCCCTATATTTTCTGAACGTTTTTCTTACTCTAACCGATATTTCGATTTCTCGGCAGGGTTCAGTCCGAGTACGAGGTCTCTACGCCTACCGAGAGATGATATCCGGTGGCGCTCGTATCACTTTGGGATCTGATATCCCGGTAGAAAATATCAATCCGCTGGAAGGATTTTATGCCGCCATTACACGCACCGACAAGGATGGGAAGAGTCCTCATGGCCCTGGAGGATGGTAAATATCACATCTCATCATTCCTTACTGGTTCTGAACTCATCTATCGACATCATTCCAGGTTCCCGGATCAGAAGCTGACCCGCACTGAAGCGCTCCGAGGTACGAGAACCTTTTAGTCTCAGACTGCGGCTGACAACGTTCTGACTAAATTACATTCTGCAGGAATGACCATTGACCCTGCCTACGCTTCCTTTTCTGAGGACATTCTTGGTTCACTCGAGCCGGGGAAGAAGGCAGACTACGTGGTACTTTCTAAGGATATCATGACAATTGAGCCACAGGAGATTTTAGACGTGAAAGTCCTTGCTACGATTCTGGATGGAAAGGTGGTCTATGGACAGTTGTAGTTTGCAGATCGAAGCACGTCCGGCTCATTCCGGCAGACCCCAGCCCCTGGAACAAATAGGAACAAACTTCAATTACAGCCACACGAGCAAAGTAACTCCCGATCTTTACCTTATGTTTACCTGTCGTTTGCTTTTGGAAAATTTCGCCCTAAAGATGGATAAATTCGTTAAATTGCGCCAAGAACCTGGATTTCACCTGACTAACGTTTTACGGTTCGTTTCGACTAGGCACCCGGAGTCAACCCCGACTCCGATTGCGACTTTCAAGGCACATGCGTAGTAATTTAACTTGTGATTTGGTTGCGTTCATCCGAAGTACCGAGGACGGAAGCGTATCCAGATAGGAGCTCGATGGCTAAATCTCTCGGGTTGCTCGGAATCGAGTCCCAATGGCAGCTTCTCAATTGTCGAGGGTCTGGCAGATGCGCACGCATAAGGACTAGTGGGTTGAAAGATAAGTACAAGCAAGGGATTGGATCTCAGCACATCACTGTACTGAACTGTTTAGATCATTCGGAACTCAGAAGATTCACGGATGCTGAACTTCCTGAGGCATTCGATGTCAATTCCGAGATGACCATGCTTTTTTCTCGTTTATACGGGACCGGGGGTCCGGGGCGTAATCTAGGAGCTACAAGGTCCAAGTCAAGTCAGCTTCGGTGAATGATGAACGTCCAGATCTTGGAGAAATTGGCGGACGCTAGCACTCAGTGAACGATATTGAACTCAAGTTGAACAGCGACAGCAATAAGATTTTAATTGTATGTACTAAGTGGTCGGAGCTATATAGAGATCAAAGCGAAGTAGGCAAAGCAAATTGACAAGTAATAATACAACCCGAGTTACTCCCTCGAACAAAATTATCCCGATGAACATGTATGGTGCCGGTAAGTAAGTAAAACATATGTGCCAGTGTCCATAGACCGTAACGTTAACTTGCAGTAGTAAGTAAACGGATAATACGAAGAGAGAAAGATCCAACGACAAAACAGTAGACTAATTAGCATGGCCATGACCAAAAAAATTCTTGAGTTGAAGAGGATCGAGATTCTGAAACCAGGCAAAGGCGGTGACAGCTCCAGAGTCCCCTAATACGTGTAGCCTGCGTAAGCATGGGGGACGCCATGATTTTGAGTGGCTGTAATCTGAGAGGGATAATAGGAACTCAAGATCGAAGCTCCACTAGTGCTCGTACACTGCGCCGGCATGAGGGGAGTGGGAGCCATGACCCGAGTAGAGGATAGCACAGTAGGTACCGATGGCGCCTGTCGATCAAAAACGAGGTGAGTAGATTTATAATAGTAGATGTCAGAATGCGGTGAGTACTACCTGTTGTACCATTCCGTGTTTATCCTTATAACTCATATCAAGGCTCCGTCTAAGGTCATCGGCACATGCGTACATTCGCAGAGACGCGCCACTCCCCGGGTTTGCGTATGCCGGTAATCCATTGGTCGGATTAGTGTGGGCCTTGAAGCTAGCGTTGTTCATAGGAGGTGCGATAGGAGCAGGAGCTGTGCACGGTTCTGGGTAGCCGACGAGATGTGGTAATGGCTGGATACGATGCAGTCGAAAATGGCTACTTCCAGAATCCGAGTCAGCTTCGGGATACAAGGAGCATCCTGCGGGCATCAGTGAGCTCACTCGTCCAGGAACACCTCTGTTGGGTATTGTTTGAAAGGAAGGACTGCTGGTAGAATCACATAGACGGGAAGGGGGATCTGGGAAAGTGGTCTGTCGTCGAGCGACGGCTTCTGGGGCCAAGGGAGGTGTAGATAGCTGAATACCAGACGGAAAAATGAGAGAGTCAATGCGTTGGCTTGATTGATCTGTGCTGGGCGCAGAATCTGCACTCGGCCAGTCAACGAGAAAATCTAAAAGAACAGACGTAATCACAGACCTGGTTTGTTATAGACGGACTGATGACCCGGGGAATACATCATCAAAGATTGGCATGGGGGAATTTTCTGCAACTGATCGGTATTACTATACGGAGGCGTATCGTGAACTTCAAGACTCTCAGAAGATTGCCTTCGTGGGAGGTTGCGGATGAGACCTCTGCTGGACGAATCGCCACTGGGACAGTACCTGTAAGGGTGGCTAACGACTGCGAGGATGATGTTTCAATGTTCATAAATCGTATTAATGATCGTAGACTTACCCTGGTGTAATTTCGAAGAAGGATGTTCCGAAATAGGCGATCTTCTCTTCTCAGAGTAGAAGGGCTGGAACGGTGCCTCGTGGTCATAGGCCTCGGGAGGAAGGGGCTGCTGAGGCTGATGTGAGAGAATCGTCGAAGAATTTTGGCCAGCGTCCGGAAACCAGGCGCCCGATAGAAAATATCCTTCTTCGGCAGCAGGATCATCCAAGCCATCCCAGGAAGCGCTCGTACCGCTGTCTGTCGACTCATTATCGACAGCATCGTGGTATCTATGTGCTTGGCTCCGAGACTCGCTACCGTAGCGAGTGCTCGACAAGTAAATCTCGGAACGTTTGGCCGAATCTGACGAGAGTAGCTGGATAGATGGGGAACGCATGGAGCTGTGATGGACCTCGCTGGAGTCCTCGGATGCAGGGAATGGCTTTTCATCGTCAGAAGGCATCACGAACAGCTCAAAATCATCCTCCAAACCACTATGATATCCCTCGATCTGCCATTCGAACATCAACGGCTCCTCTTCCAGTGGCTTCGCCTCCTCCCCAGTCCAAGTCAAAGGCGTTCCTGAATCGCTTTTGTCCAGACGGTGCATGGTGAAGGGATTAAGCCGAAGTGAATGCATCATGGATCGCATCTCCTTCGTCGCCTGTGTGGCTCGGAGAGGTACTTCGATGGGTAAAGCAAGGGATTGGGAAACGACAAGGTGTTCATCAAGGGGTTCGCTTTTGACGGGAGGAGAGGAAGGAATTGGGGAAGAGTTGGGTATTTGTTGGAACGCTTCAATCTTAATAATCGCGGAGCCATCATTGTGTAAACTCTCGGAGGAACTGGAAGATTGTGAAGGGAATGAATCTAGCCCAGGTAGTTGACGGACGTGTGCAGGATCCAGAGAATTGGGAGACGAGTTCCACGAGGGAACGAATGCGCCAGAGGATATGTCATGGTAAGGATCATTTGAGACGCCATGGGAGGGAAGCCAGTATCTCGATTCGTCTCGAATTAAGTTGGCGGTCCAGTGAGATGTTTTCTGCGATTTCATTGGTGGAGTAGAAGCTATTCTGAGGATATCACGAAGACAGGAGAACAGACATACATGAAGCGGTAGCGGAGATGGTGTATGGATTACTTACTTTGGTGATATGCACCGCCCTCGCGCCGTAAGTATGGTGAAAGCTTGAGCGTCGTTTAATGGCGGGAACGGTTAGAAGAGTCTGCAGAACCTTCTCGAGAATGCCCTGGTAAAATACTTGTGTTCGTCGAAAGCTGAAGGAGCGAAAGCAAGGAAGGAAAGCGAGGATCACAAATACTTAGTCCCTCATGCTTTCAATAATATCCATTCCATCTGAGATCGCCGTCTCAGGGGAAGAAAAACGGTTCAATCATTTTTGTGTCGGTTCACATTTCCCTTATTACGGGTCAAAATTCAGTCCTGCTAGCAAACCGAAAATGCCATTTTGAGTAGGGCTCTCGAGAGGATCCACATTGCTGATGGCTTCTTGCGCCGCATGTTGTTCCCGGCGATCATTTCACAGCGAATCACTTGCACCTGATCAACCTCGTTTCCGGATTCCTAGAGTCCATCGGCTTTGAACGGCATGTCGTTTATGCTCATGTCGAAATATTTTGGTATCGAGCTTTTTGGTCTGGGCTTTAAGCAAACAAAACAGACGCCGGGATAGTAGGGGGAACGTATCTATCCTTGAACATATGTCAGCGGCCAGCCTCCACTCGCCAAAAACAATCATGTTCTTGGATGGATTAGCATGACGTGAACCTCCGGAAAGGATCCTAGTCTTATGTCCTCCAGGGTCACGGTAAACTTTATTTCCAGGAATAGAGAGCAGCCACCAGGCTAATCGTGTGTCTAGATTGATAACAAGGAGCTATTGCGGCCCCTTGTAACATATCTCCGATTTCCATTCTCCTCCTCCTCCTCCTCCTCCTCCTTCATTCAGTCGATATCTTGATCAAGCAGAAAATGCCACCTCGGTCGATGAGGGTAACCCTGTATTTCTTCAACGCCGTCTGGAAGCCTATGTACATAGGAAACTGGTGTTCATGGAGTGCCTCGAAAATCGCGGAGCTCAACAGCAGGTGAACGTAAAGCAAAATTGAAATTTTCTATGCAGTGCCTCAGATCATCAGCACCCTAAATTGATCAAAATGAAGAGATGGTACTTAAACTTATTTTGACTTACCTTCGAAACATACAAAGTCGCCGGTGTTCAAAAAGCGTGGGTATGGGGCAACATACGGTATGGATACCGGGACAAGGGAAAGTTTACCAGGATTGTAATTTGTATATGCGAAAACACCCGGTCAATACTTATGTACGTAGACAGAGGGATCGAAGATTTTCTCGGCATAGTAACAGATCAGCCTCGAACCCTCTATATTTTCTCTCGAAATCCTCATCAAAGAATCAGAGAAGCGAAAGCCACAGCGACGCGATCAGGATGGCCAAACTGAGAAAGCAAATTCCACGCATACGGGCAATACCTAAAATACTGCGATTTGGTCTTCGGCGGAGAGAGTGGAGAAAGAACTATACAACATACATTGATTGCGCAGTGGGTAAAGGGGGAGTCATCCTTAGCCACACGCTCCTCAAGCCTCAATTCAGCTTGGAAGCAGGAAGACCGACGACGCCAAATGGTGGATACAAAGCCATGTTGAGAAAAGACTACAAGATATGTATACGAGGTTAGCTTCCTTAGCTTCCACAGCTCAGTTAAACATCTTTGAGTCGTACACAGTTCACCTTATGCCAGACGAACTCCATCTAGCGCCTACGATGAGAGAAATCAAATTAGTCAATTGATATCGAAGGAGTGGGCGTCAAGCACACCTCGTACCTTGTTCTACAGATTATAACATCGTGGATTAAGCACCAGCATCATATCGGCGCTACGTATGCGCATAGTTTAAGGGACCTACATACTTCAGACCGGTGGATTTTAAACGGGTTCCCCTATCTATCCAGGCTTGCAAGAGCACGCTGCAAGGTTAGCCTTGATCGTAAGCGGTTGACAAGGGACAAAAAATGGAAAATCGTACGAGTACGAGAGCAAAGGCAACAACAGGGTGCTACCGTTGCCATCGAGGATCAGCTCAGTTTTCTGACTCGAGCTCTGGCTAGTCATTGCTTGCGTAGACGCCTTATAGCTTCTCTTATTCAGTTCCAAGTTGAATGAACTGCCCAATATGCTTTCCATTCAGGTCGCTGTAGAGTAAGTACATAGATTTCACTGACATTCATCTATGTATGCACTTGTGGTATGTTTTACAAAGAACTGGCACAGGTCTGATATTTGTTCCACCAACATTCGGTCAAGTAGAGTACATGCCTCCAGCCTGGAGAGCTGCTGACCACTTAACAATTCACAGAATAGACTGGAAAATCTAAAGATGAAGCTTTGCCCTGCCCGCTGTGATCAAGCGATGATGATGCTCTTCTCGGTCCTTCACCTTTGCCAGCTGGCATTCCCACTGGAATATTCCTCATCTCCTCACTGACTCTCCTCAACCTCCCTCCTGTGTGGATGAAGCTATGAGTGAGCGAAACCGAGAAGCGGCAGAAGCTGTACTTGAATAAGGTTTTGGCCTGCAGCACTGACCGAAGCTGGACCGAGACAGACTGAATCAAAAAGTTGAGCTGATCCTTGATGGCAACGATAAACAGCCCACTGTCGGCGACAATGAGGATACACGACGAGCCAAGAAGTCAGAGAAATTATGGCGTCCATGAGGAAATTCGCTGCCAATAAAGGTTTAGTGAAGGCGTCACTGAGTCACTGAAGGAACAGGGTGATAGGGTTCAGCCGCTCAGCGTTCGCTAGGTCGAAGTTTAGGCGTCTTTGTTTTTACCTACAGGATGGGAAGGAGGAACTCAATTTGAAGGATCGAAGCTCCGTAGCCGTTTAAAATGCATTAGAATACTGTCGGCAACGCATCGTTTTGAGAAACCTACTTGAAGTGGCGGAACAGGTAGCCATATTTGAATGTCTTTTGGCTCAAATCAGAGGCCGAGTGGATTTGCTTTGAAAGTTACACGGATGTGCTGGGTAAACTGCCTATGCGGCTAGAACATAGAACAGTGTCAGTTTCGTAAACTTGTCATGGACAATGACGACAAATATGGTGCGCGAGACGGGTAGACATCATGCATCCATGGCCCATTCAGGATATCAGTGGAGATGGAGCATGCTATTTCTGCCCTGTATATACCAGCAACCGTTATACGGCATAACAAAAAACCATATGCCAAACGTTCAGTCTCCGAACTTCGCGACACTATTGAAGCTGGAGCATGACACCCTGTGGCAACTCCACTTCAAAAGACGCTCCAAAGCCAAGTTCCAGGAATCGATATCATTCAAAGCCTGAATGGTTTCTTAAAAAAATGGCGAGCTGATGACGAGACGTCGAGCGCCGGCCACCGGGTTTGCAGGGGGTTGTCAAATCAGTGCCATAACCAAAAGTCGGATAAACTTTCCTTTAGCCATACGGGAGTTTTTTTATGGTGAAAACTTGAACTCTGACCGCTAAAGATGCGTGGCGCAAGCCCCCAGATGGCCAAAAGCTGGAGACGTGGTACCAACGTGAAACATCCGGCTGGCAAAATTTCTAAGCATCGAGCGGCACGGCTATCGGCAGGCATTTCGACCTTGTTCCCCGTCATCCGTTCCAAGGATGTTTGCAAACTCTGTACAACCTGGCGTAGCTTGTTTATTCTCATCCACCGGTTCTGCACCACTTTATCTGTTTTCCTCTGTCTGCGACGGCTCCCTACCTTCCGATTCTTTCATTCATTTGCTGAATGACCGTTCTTCCCAACCGCCGCTTCCTGAATCATGCGTTCTGGTTCAGTCGTTCAATCCTGGCGATGATAACGAGGAAGGATATCACTTGAATCAGACTGTGCTTCATATCCAGGCTCCTAATCTAACCAAGACCTTCATCCAGTGTCCACGGTTGGACAATGTCTCGAAAGAATTGTCATTAAAGCATCCTTGGTTGCATCTCCAAGTCAAGAATCTCGGGAAGCTCTGGAGCTTCGAAATTGGGATCGCTGATCAGAACGGTAGAAGGGGCGTTCTAAGAATGTCTACTTTTCAAGTAAGTTTTTCATCCCTGCATAGTACACCGGTAACTTCGCTGATGTTATTAAAATCATCGGCACCAATCCAGAAAGAGCCTCATCTCAAAATATCTGATACCTCGAGCTCGGACTCTTTGCCCCTTCTTCATCTTCCATTGTCATTTCCGCCTCCCTCTTCACGTCCATTAACAGCATGGTCAACTATCAACCTCCATTTACCGACATTCCTACCCCATTTCTCCTCTGTCGCACTATCTGGCCGCATGGACAATGATGACGACGATATGAACGATATTTCTAACACAGCCAGAGCTAGGCTCCCCAGTGGAAGCTATTCTCACATAACGTATGTCAGAGTTTACGCGACATGTCGATTGCGAAGAATTTGGTTGAGTGAGGGTGGTCCTGGTCAGAAGCAGCCTTGGGAGTTTGAGTTGTATGGGGATGAATAGAGCAGATGACTTGAGGGTGCAAAGAGAAGACATGATAGGGTTCTTTCAGGTCAGGCCTTCTTGACTAGAGAAAACTCAACCGCGTCCGTTGACACATATCTGCCACAATTTGTGCACGATCTTATCCCGAGGATCTCTCTATCCATCTGAGTCCATCTATTATTGTTACCGGATTTGTCCTTGCAGTCATGGTGCTCAATGCTCATGTTCTGTATATGATATACACGACTCGCCACACATTTGATCTTACGACAAGGGTTGTGAGCATGTCCGTCACGGTACTATGCAATGCGCATGCAGATGTTCGTTGAGGGTGGTTCTCGTCATCCGTTGTTATTCTCACAATCACCCTCATCGTCTGACAGAGTTGTCTCGCCCTATCTGTAGCCTAACAGAACAACACAAAACAAACCTTGAAAAAAGGACGTGACGACGCGGACGCGGAAAAGCAGCGGTGCTTTGGGGGCTGAGCGCTGAGCTTACAGGTTCACGTTTCTAGCACGCATACGCACGCGGCCTGGATTTCGTATGTCACTATGTGTTATGTGTAGCATTCCATCGCAGAGTGATCCACGTCTTGCTTTCCCATGCGCGTGTCAGTGCGCAGACAGTCATATTTTTAGCCCCGCAGTCTTCAGTGCAATGTGCTAACGACGGTCTTCAGTTACAATCTATTAATGCATCGCCGCTGATCACCCTAGTTCCTAGTCTCGCGGTCTGGCCTGACCCAGGCCATAGCTATCTTTTTCACTTCTTCACTGAAGTCGTTTTCCATTGCGCAAATGATGATGCATTGTTGATTCTTGAGTCCGCTCAACTGAATCGAAGGGAGTCTGACACTGACGCTGACACATGGCATGGCATTTGAGTTCTTCAATGGTTCAAGCTTTCAAGGTTCAACAGGTTTCTATGGAAGACGAGACTTCGGGTTACGGGTATACATGGACTTCACTTCATACACTTGCCACTGTCAGTGCCTGGGGCCACGGTCGAGCTCTTGTGCCCTTGATTCTCTTCACTGAAGGCGAAAGATCTGCCCTGAGTACTTGTCCATGCTGCAGGAATGTAATGGCTTGAAGTCGACATGAACAACAAATTTTTACGTTGTCTCGGACTTTGTGGATTCAAAACTCCGTACTATTGCGATTAATTGACTGACCTCCGTTCTAATCACCAAGTCGAAGTTCTATGTGGTTTCGTAGCTATAGATTCCACCAGCAGAGCAGTCAGTACTTAATCTCCTTCAATGCGGGACTCATGCATAGAAGTCCGAGTCTGAGCAAAGCACTACACTTTAGTGATCGTCGTTTCTGTCTACGAGAGACTAGCAAAGCCTCCAAGCTTTCACAGAATCGCCGTTAGTAATATCATGCATATGAATCCCGGGCCATTGATAGCAACAGACGCTTAGTGATTCACCTAGTCACTTAATAGGTCTTCAATGCTGCAGCTGGACTCTGAGTAATAGTGTACGTATCAGATAGAACTTCTACTCGGACTCAATACCGTTATGCCCGAACGAAGCTCTTCGCCGAAAGTGAGGACTATCTATCTGTATGAATGTCTAATCACAGACAAACAACTCGAGAAAACGACCAGGTTCGACGAAACGGCAGGGTGAGTACTAATACTGTAAGATAAGGTAAGCTCAGGCAAGGTAAAGCAAAAAACCAACGCAAGGCAAGAAAAGGCTACTACAGGCACCTGGCCACGCATTTGGCACCCATGGCCACATAACTAGGTAACTAAGTACCGAATTCCAAAGCCAGAAACGAATAATGAGTCTTAAAGTTTAAAGCAGTAAATGTACTTGTACTTTTTCCCCGTCTGCAAGTCTCCAGTCACTAGGGTCCATCCAATACCAGTACTCCCACCCATCACCCAGAGCATGCATCTAGTACTATACTTTCAACACCCAATACCAAAAACCAACAAACCCCGAAAATCGAGTCAAAGGCATGGAAAAGGTGTTGCAAAAGTCCAAAGTCTAAGTAATCATGTAAACCCCCTCTCATGCCTAACCGCTACTCCTCTAACACCCCACTCTGTCGTCCTATTAGGTACCGGTTCCCATATAGGGTCTACATCGGGTCCTTCGAGGTCTCCAGCGCCGTCCCAGCCCCAGCACCATACTGCACAACGTCAAGTCCAAGAGCCAAGCCAAACCAACCAAACGTCAACGACGAGTAGCACAACGTATAGCGGGCAACGGATGACGGAAAACGCCAAAAACGGGTAGTTATAGGTCCAGTTGGAATTGGAGTAGAGGCGTGGTTCAGAGTCGCGTCGTAATCATAGTCGTCGCATTTGTGTGACGAGGGTTGAAAGATCAATGTTGGAGGATGCAAAATGAGGTGATAACATAGAGCATTGCGATGAAGGAAAGTGGAAAACAGTGTTGATGGTACCGGTATCCATCGTCGCCATTCGGGTAGCCGTAGAAGAGTACGTAGAAGGGTACAGTGGTCATCGTCGTTGATGGTCACAGTCACAGACACAAGACAATGTAGAAAAAAAGGGACCAAGAGGGAAGAATGGTCAGCACATCATTCTCAACAAAGAGAGAAGTATAGAGTTATGACGAAAAAAAAAAAGGCAGATAGAAATTGGCATCGCATCGCGACAATGATAATAGCAGAGTGTATAAAATAGAGAAGAAAACAAACTCACCATGACTAGGCCCCTCCCCAAACTCAATCCTCTCATACTCCTCATCTACAAACAACCGATCGTGAGGACCGAACCACGCTCGGTCTTGAGGGTCTGTTTTAGGGTTTTCTGTGTCTGGCGAGGCAGATGACAAGCGTCAGTTTTGGGATTCGTCGTGCAAATGAAAAACAAAATAAAAATAAAAATAAAAGAAAAGGGAAGAATGATACGATACGGTGAAAGAGCAAGTAGACGGGGAAAGGAATGGGAACGGGAAGGTGAAGAAGGGAATGGGGAGGAGACTCGGAAAGAAAGAAGAAAAGAGAAGAAAAAAAGACAACCCAACATACCTGTTAACCCGCCAATTTTAGCGTACCCTCGGATAGAAGTGAGGTTTCGTCGTTGGGGATGGAGGGTTTCGTAGACTTTCTGGTAAGGCGAATGGATAGTTAGCTCACAGTTTGAGGGAGACGGTGAAAAGAGGAAAAGAAGTCGGGGGCGGCAGTAAAGAAAAAGAACCATGAAGGAAGGAAGAAAAAGAAGTGATGATGGTAAAGATAATGTATCATGTCATGTAGGTGCAAGTGCTGTAGATGCAGATGGAGAATGGAGAATGATAGAAGGCACTTTAGGCGATGTAGAGGTGTGCTGTAGACGTAGATGATGACGAAAGCATAAAATAGAAGTAGGTGTAGGTGAGAATGAAGACGAGAATGTAGGGGAGTAGTTGTAGGGGTGTATATGGACAGCGTGGGTATCGGGTAGGTGGGAATGTAAAAGAAAGAAAATAGGGAAGCTAGACGAAACAAGACGAGAACGGAAAGGGAAAACGAAAAACGACGAGCTAGGACACACTCACCGAATCATAAGCCAACTTCACTCTCGGGATCATCAATATCCTTCCATATCCTTTCTCCCAGTAGTCATTGCAGATCAAACTACACTCGCTTGCACTACACTCTCCATCTACAATCCTGGCCATCCTAAACTTCACCGGTCCAGATCCTCCTTCTCTCGTCGGACGGAATTCGTAAAATGGTGCGGGGTCCAGGACGGCGATACCATTCCAGCAGCTCTGCACCTGTACCGGTAAATGGGTCTGGAAGCGAGACTGGGAAGGCCCATGATGGAATATTCCTTCAAACGGTGCGTTCTCCAATGCCGTCCCATTGATGTCCCTCGCAACCCAGTTGTCATAGAAAACGGGTTGACCCAATTCGGAGTGATACATGTAATCGGCTGCACATGTAATTCCGGCGCTGTTCAGGCGTGATTGGTAAATCAACTCGAGTAAATCGTCGACGCAGGGAAGGATATCATTCATGAAGACAATGGTATCAAAGTACTCTCCCTGGGTTTCGCGTAATTCGTGTAGAGGAACGAATGCAGCGTTGCGCACTTCAGCGAGGTATTCGATACGATGGTTGAATGCACCTCGGGTACGAGATGAGGTACGGATAGTTACTCGTAATCCGACGGCTCGAGTGAGGGCATCGTATATGCGGAGAAGGGCTTTGGTCTGGTCGGTGGAACCGTTTTCGTATATGGAGACGAAAACGTTGGGATAGCCCAGAATGGAAGAGACGCGGAAGAGGGTAGAGAAGAGGTCGGGGATGATGTCGAAGGAGTTGTAGAGGTTGATGGCAAAAAAGTATTTGTGTGGGCCTCTGCCGTTGTTTGAAGGAGTGAGGCTATCTGAGTCTTGGGAGAGGAAGGAGGTGTAGACCGATGGTGGTGGGTTTAGAGGGGAGTAAGACGTGTTGGAGGATGAGGAAAAGAGGTTGAAGAAGGAGGAAGAGGATTGCTGTGGTTTGTGACCGAAGAGAGGAGCGAAGCGTTCGTGGACTTGTTGGGAGTAGAGTGGTTGTACACGTCGAGAGCATTCGCGGGTATAGTGCGGTGTCAGTGTTGAAAGTAAGTCTAGTACTCTGTACCGAGATTCTGGAGACGGAAGAGAGATGGGCTGGTGTGTCGTTTGTCGGAGAGTGGGAGGAGTATGCGAGGAACGCCAGATTGGAGTAGAGGTTGGCTGTATAAAGGTTAGAAAAATGAAGGAAAGAAACGGAAAAGACGAACCGAATAAGAGAACAAACGAGAGATAAAGAAGCCAGCTATCACTCCTATGAGTATTGCTAGGCCTGTAGGTATCCGTCGTATCTGTTGCTGTATTCCTGGTCGCCGGTTCATGGCCGTCGAGGACGAGACGCGCTGGAGATTTGTTTGACACAGCCACCTTCATATGTCTTTCTCCGACCTTGTCGAACCCGCGGCGTATCTGGTCAGTGGCAAGTGCGTAGCGTCGACCCCGGCTGTATCCTCCCTAATGCCGGTTAATTTTATCGAATCTTTTCCTCTGCGTTTCTGGGATCTCATGGAGTCCAATAAGACGGAATAAAGAGCTGCACATCAGAGCTGATACGTCTGCAGTCAGAGTCAAATTTGCCTGGTTATTGCTCACGCTTATTCTTGTAAAGCGTGCTGAGGTATCACGGCAAAGGCTCCTTCTGAGCTTATTCCCCTGAATCTTACTGAGTGAGTATCTGCCGCCTGTCTTTACTCTCAGACAGGACCATCGTAGATGTCACCCGGCATGTACATTGACCGTACAATGCCTCGTCTCTCGTCTCACCTAGGCCAGATGTTCCACCGTAATCTCGGCTACTACGGTCTCCTACTTATTCCTATACTCGGTGCGTCTCGGTCTATCTGTTCTTGAGGGCCATTCTCATATATACTCAATGATCAGCTTCTGAAGCCCACCTCGCTGACTTACTGACCTGTTTACACTTTATTACCTTTCAGGACGCCTACACTACAGTGTCTCACATTACTTGGGACTCTTTAGTAGATGCTCATGTTTCCCCGGTATCATCATAGTCTTCCTTCATGTCTTGGGGACATGCAACGCGGCTGCATTCTCCAAGCTATTTGCTTTAGGAAGCAAGGACGAGAGGCTTGTCGGGCCACGGCCCTCTGGGTCGGAGTTTTGTCGTAACTTATTCACTCAGTGCGTGTCCATCTGTCTGAAACTATTGAGGACAACCCCATGTTATTGTCTCGTTTCCGAGCTCCTTCAGCTCTTTTACGCTAGACCCAACGAAGCTCACTTCCACTTTCCTGCGCAGTCCTCCTCCAAGACCTCGGGCATCATTTCCACGTCTACCTCGATATACAGAGTTCGAAACAGTTACGCAAGACACCAAATGCTGATGTACAGGGAAGCTGGGACACCGAAGCCATAGATTTGCCATAGAGACCGTCGCCAACTACACATCACACAACTTGTACCATTCTGCGGTGTACAGGGCCACCTCTCCTGTCTTCCACGTCGTTTGGAGGAGCACGTCGCCACATCCAACATGGACCAATCGTCAGTATACGTGTCAGCCATGACCAAACGTCTCAACGATAACCAAGAACCATCGGTGCGTTTACATTCGACTCGTTTACTAAAAGCTGTTTTCTTAATATGTACTATGTAGCAGACACTCCAGTTGTAACCCCAGCAACCTCGCTGAGTCCACGTCCACCCGAATTCCAATTGGTCCCAGGGCAGGGCTTGCGCGTCATTGAAATAGTTTGTTGTGGTGTTATCGCGTCTCGTGCGACGAACGCTTGCGCTTGCATGGACCAACTCACTTTGCCCAGACACCACCAAGCCAAGGCTCTAGTCTATGCAAGAAATACATCTGAAGGCCGTTCCCATTCTTCTGAGCAATGCCTACGACGACAAGGGCCATGCATCATGATGGCAAGGCACATTGATTATGACATCCTCCATCCTCCATCCTTCATCTACATATTACTTTCCCGTCTTCTTCCTTCCATCGACGAAGTCTGTGCCCAGCCACTTCTTTGCTTCGCTTTCACAATTTCCGCTATCGACTACGCTAGTTGTGTCGACGCCCTTCACCTACCGGCATATCTTGCCAGATTCCGATTTCAAGCGTGGTCGTACCTGTCTTTAATCAACGACTTGGCGCCCGCAGAGTCGCACTTCGAACCCAACCATGCCGATACTGGATGTTGGTACCCATGATGGTAGACTCAGGATTTATGGTCGTTTCCTCCTCTCCCCCTCCATTCCTTCAAACTACTTTGAAGGAAAGATGTTGACAATAAAACGAAAACGCTGGCTGTAGGAGCTTTGCACACATTTGGAGTTTGGTCGTGGTGTTGATGTTAATGTTCATGCTACCGTTGGAGTAGGGATTTGAGGGAGGTCTAGGCCCTTGTTAGTCTACAGCTTTTGTGTACATTATAGACGACTATCCACCGTGTTTGCCAGCTCTGGCATTGCGATAGCCAGCCCTAGGCCTACTCCACCATGCCCGTATACTTCCTCCTTACCTGTTACATTTATTCCTGTCAGCTAGTTCAGCTGGAAGGGCCTGCTTGATTCTGAATGGATAATAGCTAGAAAGTAAGGGAATATACTCAGAGAATTTCGAGTTCTTAGTTTGGATTGCACAAAATTTCATTCAGAATATATGAGTCGGTAACAAGTACAAACATTTCTTGTATGGAAAATCAGCTATCATATATCAAAAACTGTTCAGAGCTCTGTATAGAAGTGTCCATTTCTTTATTACTTCCGAGATTTTAAGCACTGAATAATAGGAAAAAAGCAAAAACATGATCAAGTTACAAGAGCAAGAAAAAAATCAATTCACAACTTGAAACTAACAAATAGAAGTCATGTCAAATTATATATCAGACCAAGCCTCAGTCCAAGCAGTACCGTATACAAAATTGCTCCAATCAACTTCAACTGCATGATTTTCAGCATCTCTTGGGATAGTAATGACCTGTCTCCTATCTAGAAAGCCTTCCCTCATACTAGCTGGAATCCATAAAATCAGCCTGTGATCTAAATCACAAAGCCATCCAGAAGCATTGATATAACCAAAATCTACACCAGGTGGTAAGTGTAGCTTGCAATATTCCTCTGGAGCTTTTATGCTCAGCTGTATATGCTGGTCTACATTCCATATTCTTAGTGATTCCTCACAAGATGCCCTATGTCTTCCATCAGGAGAATAAGCCACAACATGAACATGACCAGTGTGTTGCCACAGAGATTCTCCTACTTGCTGTCCATTCGCCACATCCCATATTCTCACTGTATGATCTTCAGAGCCAGAAGCTATATATTTTCCATCAGGAGAATACACTACTGATGTAACATGTGCCAAGTGCCCTTTCAATGGCTCTCCAATCTGCTGTCCAGTTTGACTGTCCCATATCCTCAATGTCTCATCCCAAGACCCTGACACAATTTGGCTACCACTAGGTGAATATGTCAATGATTCAATAAAACCAACATGATCCATCAGTATTTCACCAATTTGCTGTCCAGTGACAACATCCCACATTCGAACACTATGACCTGAGCTACAGGTTATATACCTTTCATCCAGGGGGTATACTACTGCGTAAACTGGTCCACTTTTGATTGACTTTGTCTGTTTCTGAGTCCCGATGTTCCATACCATCAGATTTCTGCCTCCTGATGAGCCAATTGCTATATGTCTCCTATCAAATGAAAAACCCATGGATGTTGATTGCACAAAATCATTTCTGGAAATTTTCAGAGGGTTCTGAACCTGTTTGCCTGAAGAAACATCCCATATTCTAATTTCTATTGTCTTTGGATAGAGTTGAAAGGCTGATATCACTTGTTTTCCATCTGGAGAATATGCCATTATTTCACAATAACCCTCCTGGCCAAGCAAAGTTCTAATTTGTTTTCCTGTAGAAGCATTAAATATTCTGATTTTGTGATCTGTTGATAAAGCAGCAATCTGGGTTCCATCAGGAGAGTAAACTAGGTTACGTATAGATGATTCTTGTATATGCCTTCTACTACCCTCAGACATAACTGCGACTTTTTGAATAACAGAACCTTTTGCTATTGCAACATATCTTGTATCATGAGAGAAGGCTATATGGTCTGATGGATATCCAATATCTTGGCTAATCACTTGTTGTCTGGTCTGGATATTCCATTTTTCTACCTCAGATCCAGAAGCAGACAGAATAAAATTGTCTCCAGGACAGTACACTATTGAATTAATCTCCCAAACATATTTTATTGATTTTCCAATTTTCTTGCAAGATGAAACATCCCATATCTGTATCTTTCCATGAATATAGCCAGATGCCAGATATTTGCCATCAGATGAATATGCCAGACTTAAGACACCCATATAGGAGGGGTCATTCAATAGTTTGCTGACTGGTGATACACGGTGAATATCCCAGATCCTGATTGTTCCATCTAGTGAACCAGAGGAAACATAATTCCCATTAGGTGAAAAAACTACACTTGTCACTGTTGCTGTATGGCCTGTGAGCTTATGAACCAGATTTCCACTTGTTACATCATATATTCTGATTGTTCTGTCTTCAGAGCCAGTACCAATTAATTTGCCATTAACTGAGTATGCTATGGATACAATCCTTTCAGTATGACCTGTAAAAGAGTAATCAAGCTCTTCTCTGGTCAAAACATTCCAGATTCTGGCAATTCCATTCTGGAAGCCTGCCACAAGGTATTGTCCTTTGGGAGAGTATAATATTGGATAAGCTGGATCATTGAGATCATTGCATAGTTCCCAAATTATCTTCCAATTATAAGTATCATATACAAAAATATTACCATTGGCACATCCAACAGCAATGAATCTTCCATCGGGAGAGAAAAATAGGCTTTCAACTTTGCTGGAAACTACCATCTGGTTCACATTTTCATTCCAGGTTTGTTCAGCTCCATAAATAATTTTGACCATTTTATTGCAAAATGGCTGGATGCTTGGTGCAAGCAATGATTTGCCTGGTAGCATTGCCAATGCGGACACATATGAATGAGGAGTACACTCTGTTATTGGAACAGAGAATTTTGTCACCAATTGTTGAACTTCTTGAATATGATCTGTTAATTTAGTATCCTAGAAAGAATCAGTAAATTGGATTTTTTCAATGAAAACAATACCCACTGTATGCTCATCTTCCTTCTTTCCCTTTAGAAATTGCCAGAACGAAGGGTTTTGAATCAAAGTATTTGAAGTTGTCCACTTGGTTACTGGATCCTTAACATCCTCCATAGACTGATCAATCTCATGAACAGCTTGTAACAAACTCATACATTCCACCCAGTATATCATTTTTATGCCTGCTACAAATGTATGTAACATTCTCATAATATTGTCATTAAGACATTCAGCCTGTTTCAAATGTCTGGTTCAATGCAAGCAACTGTACTGAAGTGCTTGAGAGAGATATGTATCCACTCTGTTCTGTATGGATGGATTTGTCACTTGATAGTTATTAAGAAATAAGGACTCCAGATCGCAAATATTAAACTTGAGCTCTCCATCCAATATTCTGAGGCATCCATTAGCAAGATTTAGATGTTCATTGTGTGGTTGTACTTGGTACTTGCTTTCTTCAAAAGAAAGAAATTCCTGAAATGAGAGGTGGTAATATAACCTGCCATCTTTTTCATAGACCACTGCTTTCAACCAATCAACTATTTGAGATGTTACACCTGGGGGAACAGCTGATTCCAGTCGATTTGACATCAAAGTCACTAGCATTTGAGGAGTGATAGGTTCCAAAACAGTCATGAGAGTTAACATAATTGCTTTGAAATGCATCAAGGCATTTGTATCAGAGAAATGTTCCTCCAAGACTGTTTTATAAAGGGCAAATAGTGAAGCATATTGTGATAACTCAGAACTGTCTTGATCTAAGAGAAGTTTGAAGTTGTAATCCTTGTCTACTCCTTGCTCAAGAAATTTCAAGGCAGTAGTTGCCCATACAAAAAGCCCATCTGCTTTTACCACTAACTTCTCAATGTCATCAGCTGCAATTTGTGTAAAACTTATTCTGGCAAAGTGATGGTCAAAGAATGCTTGAATATCAGAATGAATGTCGTTCTGAGTATTCAGGTCTATCCTTTGTAATTGATTGCTTTTCTTCCAGTTCTCCGAAATTTCTAACTCAACCTGAGGCCTACTAGTAATCACCAGCTTGAACCAGGGGAATTTATTGAACAGAATTTCAAACTGATTGAGAAAGGCATGCCATTCTGCTGGGTTTCCCATTTCATCTAGCCCATCAATAATAATGATTGGCTTGATTTGTGCAGGGCCTTCATGCAAGAGAGACTGAAAGGGCCAAAAAAACTGTTGAAATTGCATGAAAAGAGGCAGATCTGCACTCAAAGAAGGATCACCCTGAAACTTCTCAGCCAAAGCTGCCTTGTATGCAGGAGAAGACAAAGCTAAGAAATAGCATAATGTTGGGACAATTTTCAGCACATTGCTTGTATCCTGGCCTCTGACACAGTGATAAGTTACAGCCAAAGTAATTTTAGGCTGCATTTCTCTGTATTTCTGAGCCAGAGAAACTGCAATAGCACTTTTTCCAGTGCCAGCAGTGCCTGAGATCCAGATAACTTTGGTGTCAGGATCAATGGCCCAGCCACATAGATTCTGGAGTATCTGGACTCAGGTACCTACCAAACAATAGTCTATCTTTCGGGCTGGATTCAAGATAGGGTTGAGTCTTTCCCTGAGCAATACAATGTCACTGTCAGGAGTGCCTAATAGAATAACCTGTTATTTCTACCCCAATGAGATCATTCAGCTACTTACCTTGATAATAGTTATTGATATTCTGAACATTGGTAACTTGGTCTCTGCACATGGCATTGATAGTGGAGTCCTGGACTGTGAATCCATATGCTCCTTGAAATATATTTACACCTGGTCCTGGTTGAGTAGCCAAGACAAATGCAGTCAGAGGATCACCAATAAATCCTATAGATCCTCCTATCAGCCATAGTTGTGAGCTTTATTGACGGCACTTTGACACATACCTCTCTGTTCAGTATTGTTGTTGGTAACTTGCTCAGTGTTTTCTGTCATATCTGATGCTGCTGCAATGGTGGGTGTTCACCGTGAGAAGAACTGAAAGTGTCCATATAACGTGATATAGTTAAAAGCTTCTGCACAAAGTTGAAGTTTTGACAGTTGATGGCGACAGGTGAGAATGAATTGATTCATCAGCTTCTTCCTACTCAGGAAAACCATGCTTCCGTGTGATGTTACAGTTTGATGGTTGATAGCAGGCCGGGGTGCATACAAATCTCAGACTTTCAGTAGGTACTCTGAACAGAGAGCACTTGGCAAGATCTTAACAACTTTCAATGAATCAAATACACCACGTATATCCTACTGCACAAGAATAATGGGCCCTATGTAGGTGAAGAAAGGGCAGATAAAGTGTTGACTACAATATTAACCAGGAAATTTTCAGACTACTACAACATAGTACAAATAACAAGTCATGAGGATCAGGCCAGGCTCAGTCTTGAAACTTGAATAGCTATCTATTTTGGGGTTTTTGGCATTGAGTAATTGACATATTTTTGTGGATCTCCAGGTAAAGGTGAGGTTTTGTCATTGGGGGGTGGAGGATGTCATAGACTTTCTGTTAATGGACATGGGGATGATGTGTTAACAACTGGTAGTGACGGGAAAATAGTGAGAAAGACAGAATGAGAGATGGAAAGAGATGGAAAGAGGAACAGTAAGGAAGGGAATGAAAAAAGAAATGAAAAAACAAAAAAACAAAAACTAAGGAACACCAACTTTTGGTGATGGTGTAGGCGAGAATGTGGGTAAGGTGTAAGTGTGGGTGAGGGTGCATGATGTCGTGGGTTGTAGGTGTGGATGTGGGTGACATTGTGGATGCAGGTGTATCCAATAGTGATGGTGTAGGCGATGAGGTGTAGGCATGGAGAAGTGATAGAGGTACACCATGATGTGGGTGTGAATGTAGGCCATATGAATGATGAAGGAGGCCTAGGCACACGTGATGTGTAGGTGATTACGAGGCTGAATGAAATGAGGATGAGTTGTTTACACTCCCTTTCTGCTGGTGGCTATGTTCTTATGTTCCCAACTTCTTCCCTCTGATTTTTCCTGAGGCGATCATCAGCCCCTATTCCAATCTGGGTTTCATTTCTTTTCCGAGTGATACAGAGCTATATGCTGTCACATCACTAGCTGCTCTTATGGATTTTCATACCCTATATTATACCCTTGATCATACTCCGCTGGAAATAGAAAGGCCTCATACTCGCCACACGTTAGTGTTGGCCCACAACCACTTCATCATGGATGTAAATGCAAATGCAGATGGAGAATGATGGAAGGCACTATAGGTGGGTAGATGTACGTGGGTGAAGGAGTTGTAGCTGTGAGTGTGGTGAAGGTATGGATGATGAGGTATAGGTAGGCAAGAATGTAAATCTAATTGTAAACGTGGATGTGAATGCATGAGTGTAGCTGTAGGGGTAGGCCTGCGTAGGTGTAGATATAGGTGTGACATAGCTGTGATATATGCGAAAAGTAGGTGTAGGTGTAGAAGGTGAGCATTGTGTTGGTGAGATCATAGGTGTAGGTGAGATCATAGGTGTAGGTGATGATGAAGATAGTGTGTTGACATGGATACACGGAAGAAAAGAAAGAAAAAAAATAGCAAGGCAATGAAAAAAAAAAAAAACATAATGGAGGGCACGAAAAGACAGAAACAGACAACAGGACTCAAAAACCCACTCACCAATAAGCCTGCTTTACCTGCCCTTGGAACCGTCAATAGGCCCATTCAAAGTAGGCCATAACGCCGTTATCCATAACGGTGTTGCCCTGTGCAAGGCAGTGCCTGATGCCAAACAAACCCAATTGGGTTTATGACATCATTCTCGCATGGCCGGAGCCCCTAAGCATTGTGTACCGTAAATTGTAGTATCTGATTGTTTTTAATCAATAAACCATCTTTCTTCCCTCCCCTCTTGTTCGAGGACCACTCTTGAAGGTTTTTACAATGTCTGAGACCCCTGCTGCCCCCAAGGCCAAGCGGAACCCCAAGAAGGAGCCTTCTATTCCTTCTTTTGACTGGAAAGCTGAGTGTCACGAATCGCTGCTCTAGTTACCTCCCTATTTATTTCTTAACTCCATGGACTACTATTCATTTCTTTCATACTCTCATCATCATCTTCCTTGTCTATGGTTACCATCACTTGATCTGACATGTACATCATTTATCTCCTCCGATTCCTATCTCTGATTCCTATCTCCATGGACATTCTCACCTATTCACTTACTCTCAATTCACTTCTTTCATATATATACCAAGGGGCTTGTAACTAGTTCTTTAGTCTGTTCACTTCGTCTCCACTCCGCTCCTAGTACAGTGCAGTGTCGAGCCCAGTCAGCTACTCATACGCTACTTGTCTCCATTATCTTTCTACATCATTCTCTCTCTCTCTCGTCTCATTGTAACTTGCCAATCTATCTTGTTCATCATGTGACTTGGGTGGTTATTGCTAAGTGACAACGCTCTTGACACTTGAACAGACTCTCTTACACCCACCTCACAAACAGACCTCACACCTCACTACGAATCCTTCCATCTTACCGGACTTTCCTATTCCCCATCTTCCCCCTACGGTGCCCCCAAGCCCATCATCTCTACCCTGTGTGAGGAGCCTCACAGGTCGGCCGGCGTGAACAAACTCAAGGAGTTGTTGCACAAAGTCATCCCCCGTCTACACAGTTTCGAGACATAAAACCAGACTCGCCGATTCGAGTAGGGTGGTCGACCAACTCTGTAATTGAAATCCTAACCATACACACTGGCTTTCAACTTTGAACCATTCCTCGACAACCTATGAATCCAACCCCCTACCAGAATACTGCTATAAAATTGAAAATTCGGACCTGTCATGACGTCTATATTTGGTACTATTTATTTCTTCTTATCTCCGTATCCTTGGACCTTTACACCATTTGACTCTTGTTCCACATGCTATGCACCGGACCTTTCATTTCTCTGATACAGCTTCAATACAGCTTCTTGACAGCTTCCTTTACAGCTTCCTTTACAGCTTTCTTTACAGCTTTCTTTACAGCTTTACTTTTACATATATAAACCCCGCCCTGACACCTGGTTCCCCATCTTGACCTCTTCGTCGTTGGGACCAGGTGTGTATTCCCCTTTTCATTACTTCTTTCACCTTTACTGATGGGCACTGTAGTTCCAGTACTTACTGCTGTCTGTTAGGTATTTAATACATTCTTCGTCGTTGGGACCAGTTCCAGTACTTACTGCTGTCTGTTAGTCGAGTCGAGCCTGTAGCTTCTTGTTATCGCTATCTAAGCGCTCGCCTCTTTGTGACAGGACCCAGACAGTTTCAAGAACTACACACAACAAGTCAAAAACGCAGTACAAAAACACGCCATCACATTCGATAATCATTGGATTAAACTAAATGAAAGAACGTGGGCCAAAGGTGAAGTGACCATCTTCAAATATCTTCAAATAAAGATATCCCCTGAAAACGCATCCCCACGTTACGTGGCAGTCATAGACACCTGCTACTTCATTCGACTTGGAAACGCTCCTATCCCTTGTTGGTTCAGTCACGACAACTACAGGGACAGTGACATCCTAGAACACTGCCAAGAAGAATGCAAGAGATATTACCAAACTTGAATCCCCAGAATAAACGACTATTATCGGCAAGGGTTCCATTGGGAGGACGTACCCATTGATCAGTGGGATCACCTGTTCTCAGAACCTGAAGACATCAACTAGTGTATGTCCGGAAGCGGAAACCCTAGAACTCAATCATGATCATGCACCACATCCTGAATCCCCAGTCATATCTCCTCACCTCTCACCATCACTTGTATCTGTCGATCCCACGCATACCACCCTCAATGACAGGAAGACTACCACGTTTCGGTTAACAACCAGTGGGACAGTTGTCTAAACAATCCGTGCCCACACTGACTCTCTATACACAATCGAGTCCTCACTCAAACAGAACTAGGATACGGTCTAGAACCCATACAATCATCTGGACAACACGAGGCATCAGAACCTACTACAGAGACCCAACTCCCAATCAACGAACCTACTCCCGAACCAGAACTCCCACTTTCCCCTATAGAACCACGAACTCCCCTTAGAAGATCTCCATCTGATAGTACCCCCAGTGCGATCCAAGAACCCATATCCGTTCCCCCCCAACAAATAATTGATCTTCAGAACCTCCTTTCTAACCTTGAAATGTCCGAACACAACGAACCCACTTCAGCTACCGCCACTGCAGGAGGGACAAACAGACCCCCTGCTAATACCCCCTCTGACGATGGTCAGTTCCCAAACAGAACTACAAAAGAAAGAGGTGCAAAACCAGAGAAGTTTACAGGAGAACGAAACTTAGCAAAGGATTGGCTGGCTGAGTTCACCAACTATCTTCGACTTAACGAAGGAGTATACCCCACAGAAAACGAGAAAATAGCACTCTTTCTCACTCTCTTCATGGGAGAGGAAGCAGGACGATGGGCTCACAATATGATGGCAAAAATCTATGAAGAAGACGATGATTTTAGTGATAGTGATGAAGAATATTGGAGTACAAACAAGGACTCGTCAGTAGAATCCAAAAAGAAGAAGAAGTTGTGGACGTTATGAGAAGTGAAACAACAATTTCTACATGACTGTAAACCAACGTCCCAAAAAACTCAAGCGCAAGCAAAGATAGAGATCATCAAAATGGAGGGAGCACTGGTGGATATAGATAAGTACAATTCCCAATTCCAGTTATATGCTAAAGATACTGGCTATAACAACAAAGGTTTAATGAAGTACTATCGAAAAGGACTCCCGAAAGGATTAGTAGACCGAATTTCCTACCTACCATCCCAACCCAGGAATCTTGAGACGCTACAAAAGGCTGCGGTCAGACAACATATGATTTGGGTAGAAAGACAAACAGAGAAGGCTCTATGGAGTAAACAACGAGGGGAAGGAGAGTGGCAGACCAAGGGATCACAGAATGCGGGAGGTAGTCAAACGAGAAGCATGGAAGTAAATGCCTTCCAAAATAATACCCCAGGTGCATCTCAGAAAACTAAATACCTGCCTAAACTGACAAACGAGGAAAGAGAAAAAATGAAAAAAGAAGGACAATGTTTCGGCTGTTGCAGACTAGGACATACTACATTTAACTGTCCTACGTTTCCCAGGCCCACCACAACCAACTCCAACAATACGGCCTGGAAACCTTCGATCAGAACAACTACAACTGCAACTGAGCCCTCGTCCTCTGGAACAAATATCACCATGAAGGAGATCGTGGAAGAATTCACCGCCAAAGTCAGAGTGCTATCCGGGGAAGAGAAGGAGAAAGCAGCGGGATACCTGAAAGACCTCGTAACACAATCAGATTTTTGAACACCTCCCCTGTCACGTCGTCAGGAGGAGGGATATGGACATATATACCAGTAAAAAATAGGCAATACACAAGCCTTATACCCTTTCGTAAGCCACAGTTCCCATCTAAGCTAAGAATCACGGCAATCACTCGAAACTGACAGATTCCCTCGATAGAATTGGAAACGGAATTAATCGGTAAAATAACTGGACGAAAAATCGATGCAATCGCTCTACTGGACAGCGGAGCAGAAGGAGTTATTATCAACAACACCTTCGCTCAAAAACATGACCTGAATCGAATCCCCATAGAAAAACCCTTCCCAGTACAAAATGTTGACGGATCTGAAAACATTATGGGATGGGTGACACATTACACCATCCAAAAGTTACGGATCTATACACAAGATCGAAAATCGTATCATGAGGAAACTGCCGAATTCTATATTACGGACATCGGCAAACACGACATCATTCTAGGAACCGATTGGCTAGAACACCACAACCCAGAAATCGACTGGGTGACCTCAGAAGTTAATCTGACACGCTGCGATGATACCTGCGTACTAGAGAAACCACCGGTAAAAATCAGAGCTAAGTCAAATACTCATCCCACGAAACCAAGACAACCTGAAGTAGTTGACCCCAGAACGTATCATCGAGAATACCAAGTGTTATACAAAGAACCCACCGGACCCTATAAACCAGTGGCACAGCCCAAGATAGCGGGACAACGTCGAAGACCACAACCCTGGCACAATTGCATGGGACAGATCAAATTAGGAGCGTTACTACCTTCAGAAGATACAACAGGACAATGGAACGTTCCAGATCAATGGAGTCAACTCGCCATGGAATATATTGACACCCCAAAAGACCAAGACGAAGAATCGTCACAAATCAAGCTGAGTATCCAAGCAGCTTTTACAAAAGCGCAGCAAATTGCTGAGAATCAAACAACAACAGATCAGCTGACACCACTAGAAGAACGAATCCCCACACAATACCACAATTACTTGTCGGTATTTGACAAAGAAACCTCAGAATGCTTACCCCAACGAAGCAGTTGGGACCATGCAATCGAACTACGAGAGGACTTTCAACCACGAACATGCAAAACATACCCTCTATCACCAAACAAACAAACCGAGTTAGACTCCTTCCTGGACAAAAATCTTAAAAAAGGATACATCAAACCATCAAAGTCATCTATGGTGAGTCCTTTCTTCTTTGTTAAAAAGAAAGATGGAAAACTATGACCAGTACAGGATTACAGAGAGCTCAACAAGGGCACTGTAAAAAACACGTACCCCTTACCCCTCATCCCAGAACTTATCGACAAACTCAAGAATGCCAACGTGTTTACCAAGATCGATCTACGATGGGGGTACAATAACATCCAAATCAAAGAAGGAGATGAATGGAAAGCCGCCTTCAAAACTAATCGAGGACTTTTCGAACCAACAGTCATGTTTTTCGGACTGATGAATTCACCAGCCACGTTCCAAGCAATGATGAATACGATCTTTAAGGATCTGATCGATCAAGGGAAGGTCGTTATTTATATGGATGACATCCTTATATTCACCCACGATTTTTCAGAACACCGTGAACTCGTACAAAAGGTGTTACAACGCTTACGGGACAACGACTTATATGCGAAACCAGAGAAGTGCACATTTGAAACCGATAAGGTCAACTTCTTGGGTCTTATCGTTTCCCACGACACCTTAGCAATGGATCCTGCGAAGGTAGCAGGAGTAATTGAATGGCCAACACCAAAAACAGTGAAGGAAGTACAAGCATTCTTGGGATTTGGAAACTTTTATAGACGATTCATCAAAGACTTCTCAAAAATCGAACAACCACTGTTCAACCTAACAAAGAAGGATAACCAGTGGAGTTGGGGAACAGAAGCAGAGAAAGCCTTCCAAACTCTCAAAATGGCCTTTACGTCTAAACCTGTCCTATTGATGCCCGATCATACCAAGCCATATCAAGTAGAAGTTGACGCATCGGAATATGTGACAGGGGGTATACTGATGCAAACTGGGGATGACAACCGGTGGCATCCAGTAGCCTACATCTCCAAGTCGCTCTCTGAAACAGAGCAAAACTACGACATCCACGATAAGGAGTTACTTGCAATCATACGAGCACTGGAAGCATGGCGGCACTATCTGGAAGGAGCCCCACATACTATTGAAATCTTAACTGACCACCATAACTTAACATACTTCCAGATGGCTCAGAAACTCAGCTGACGACAGGCATGCTGGGCATTATTCCTCACACGATTTGAGTTTTCCCTTCTCCATAAACCAGGAATCCTGAACAAAGCTGATCCATTGTCCAGACGACCAGATCATCGAGTTGGAATAGAAAATGACAATACCAACAGGGTCCTACTCAATCCTAAGTTCTTCCGTATCTGAGCAACCAGACAAGGGACTGTAACTGCCATAGGAGATGTGGAACTACGGCGAAGGATCAAAGAGTCCTCCAAAAGGGACCTTGAAGTAGTAAGTGCCCTCGACATCATCCTACGAAACGGACCACGGTCTCTGGTAAAAAATCTACAGGAATGGAACTACGAGGACAGGATTATATTATTCCAGCTGACAATGATCTCCGACGAGACATCGTAAAGTTACACCACAACTCCCTAGCGGTGGGACACCCTGGAAGATACAAAACCTACGAACTAGTCAGCAGAGAATTCTGGTGGCCGGGTATGTCAGTATTTGTCAGAGACTATGTAAACGGCTGCGCCAAATGTCAACTGACGAAACCCAATAATAATCCGGCCCAAGTTCCCCTGGTACCCACCAAAATTCCAGAACGACCCTTTGGAACTATCACTACCGACTTCATCACAGATCTCCCTGAATGTAAAGGATTCAATGCAGTGCATGTTGTCATTGACAGGTCAACAAAAACCGTCATTATATCGCCATGCACAAAAACAATTGACAGCGACGGTACAGTTAACCTCTTGGTTGATCACACATGGCGGCGATATGGACTGTGGGATAAAATGATCTCCGACCGAGGACCACAGTTCGCTAGTAAAGTCATGGCTGCGGTCCACGAGAAACTCGGAGTAACATCAGCCCTGAGTACAGCTTACCACCCACAGACCGACGGAGAATCTGAATGATACAACCAAGAGCTAGAACAGTTCTTATGGATCTTCTGCAACTACCGACAGGAAGACTGGGTGGACTACATACCATATGCGGAGTTCAGCCATAACACTAGAGTTCACTCCGCAACTGGGAAATCGCCGTTTGAACTCTTACACGGATATCAACTGCGATTCTTCCCAACGTTTAACCCGACATCCAACTTACCAACAGTCAAAGAACAACTCGAAAATCTTAACCGACTCAGAGATGAGCTCAAAGCTAGTCTATCTTCAGCAGCATAAACCATGAAGAATCAGCACAGAAACCACTCTATACCATGGACAGGGTACAAAGTTGGGGATAGAGTGCTACTCGATGGGAAAAATCTAAAAACGACAAGACCAAAAGCTAAGTTGTCTGATTGTTGTCATGGGCCATTCGAAATCATTGAAGTAATCAGCCAGGTCAACTACAAGTTGAAATTACCGAAAACCTGGTGAATACACCCTGTCTTTCATGCATCGTTACTATCACCATACGTTGAAACAGACGCACATGGGCCAAATTACCCCGAACCACCCATGGAGTTACTGGATGCAGATGAAGAATACGACGTGGAAAAGATACTCGACTCAAAGCCCACCAGAAATAGAAAGGGAACTCAGTACCTGATCAAATGGTTAGACTACCCTGACTCTGAGAACTCTTGGGTTCCCATGTCCAACCTGTCAAACATAATGGACATGGTTGAGACATTTCATCAGGAACATCCATGGGCATACCAACACAAGTAGACGGTGTTTACTGTCAAACGAGCCCAGATCGCCGTCCGATCGGAAAACGCTTTAAAAGGACTACCTTCGAACAGAGATTCAAAAAAACACAACTACCTCCTGTGCACCCACCATCCAAAACAACGACCTTATCACTTCCCAAACCCCCCAACATCATAAACCAAATGTCCACCACTACCACCACCACCTTCGCATCCAGTACCCAAACACCCAGCATCACAGACCCATCCCAACCAGAGTGGTGGCAACAAGTATCCAACGGACAACGTTGTACATATGGACGACGCTCAGGACGACGGTGTCGACTGCCTATAGGACACCCAGAAGAACATAATGGGGTCAAACAGTGTACATGGGGAGGGGAAGATGGGGGAACCTGATGCAGATTGGGACAGGGACATAGAGCTAGATGTGTAGCTCAACAGATGTCCCTCCGAGCTGAACACAGGGGAAACATTGGATGGGGAGACGCGAGTATATGGGGGGCACATGTCGTTCAACAAGATGACGACAACAGATGGACCCAACCGAACTGGGGATCAGTGACTGACCTGACTGGATGGGGGGATACCCCAAGTTTTGTACCTAAGGCATGGCCAGAGGAATCAGAGATAACGAAAAGACTCTACAAAGACTGGAAAAAGTATTGGGTAAATTGGCGTACAAGCTCCGATGCAAGCTCATCATAAGAAGGGGGTAGTGTCACGGATCACTGCTCTAGTTACCTCCCTATTTATTTCTTAACTCCATGGACTACTATTCATTTCTTTCATACTCTCATCATCATCTTCCTTGTCTACGGTTACCATCACTTGATCTGACATGTACATCATTTATCTCCTCCGATTCCTATCTCCGATTCCTATCTCCATGGACATTCTCACCTATTCACTTACTCTCAATTCACTTCTTTCATATATATACCAAGGGGCTTGTAACTAGTTCTTTAGTCTGTTCATGTTAAGTCCGGGCAGATCCTAGCGTTAGGAAACACGTCGGACCCGAGCAGAAGTCTTATTGGGGTTTTTGGAAAAGGATAAAGACGAATCCGGGCAGAACCGGTAGTCTCTGAGATCGAAGTGTAATGAAGACACGGAATGGAATCCGTTAAGACGGTACTATGTTGTCTGAAGTCGGATGAAGTTAGGAGACCAGCTAATTCGATTTTAGACTTAAGCTATCTACTACAAAGTTGCTAGCTTAATGTAATATCTATGCTTCCGTACATCCTTCTGATCGTATCCGATCCTTTTCCGAACTTCTTTTTCTTTTATTTCGAACTTCATTCCCTTTCATCCCAAACACTTTCCGATCATTCATTTCCGATTCATATCCGAGCTCCACTATTAATCTCCACAAATGGATCCCATCCGGGAACCCGTGATTCATTTCGGATAACTACCGGATAGCTTGTATCTAATCTCCAAAACTTACTCCACTTCATCTCCAATCCGTTCCACTTTGTTTCCACTTCGTTCCGCAGTACTCCATCCATCTCCAATAGCATCATGTGCTTTTCCTTTAATTCCGAACCATCCCTATCTTACTCCTCTTCATTCCAATAGTTTCCGAAGTAGTACTTAAGCTAGCAACTTTGTAGTAGATAGCTTAAGTCTAAAATCGAATTAGCTGGTCTCCTAACTTCATCGGACTTCAGACAACATAGTACCGTTCTAACAGATTTCATTCTGTGTCTTCCTTATACCTCGATCTCAGAGACTACCGGTTCCGCCCGGATTCGTCTTTATCTTTTCCCAAAACCCCCAATAAGACTTCCGTTCGGGTCCGACATGTTTCCTAATGCTAGGATCCGCCCGGACTTAACAGTATTTTAGACTTCACTCTTGTTGTCTACAATGTCCCAACGTTCTCAACCATGAACTCCTTCCCCGACACCGAACCTTATGGTTCCGGTGACTCCATTCAAAAACGCTTATTATTCCAACCTCTTCCGTAACGTTCAAATTCACCAACACAGACGCTCCGGCAGCATTTTCGCACACCCGAGCCCAACCAAACCCCACACGAGTCCGTTTAAGGAATTCCTTGATAGCTGGGACGGCCCAGAGCCAGGAGACTCCGCAACCCTTACACAAACCCAAAGCCGTTCATACGTCCAACAGCAAACTCAAGGATCCTCTCGAGCAGGACCCTCGCGTACTCCCGCCAATCCCGATGACGGCTGTGGTCCTCCACTGGGCCAGCAGTATGATCAGGGAAATGACGTGGACGACAATGAACAACATCAGGGTGGTGGAGGAGGCGGATCTGACGACGGTGGCAGAGGACCACTGGATGATGGGCCTCCGGGAGGAGAAGATGGTTCCGACGATTCCGACGATTCCGACAACGAAAGGAGGCAGTTCATTACCGCCCTCCAAAGTTTCAACGAGATCATCGGAAAGGTTACACCTGGTCACAGTGAAAAGATGGAAGTGAAGAAACCCAACATTTTCGATGGGTCGGATCTGAAGAAGCTCTGTCCGTTCCTGATCCAGATCCAGATTAATCTCCAGAACCGTCCCAAGGCATACGCGACTGATGCCGCAAAAATCAGTTTCACTCTTTCCTATCTCTCCGGCACCGCACTCGAATTCTTTGAGCCGGAAATCCTCAACCCGGATCCCAAGGAACCCGCTCCGTGGACCCTTGACTTTGGTATTTTCGTCAAGGAGCTGAAGGACAACTTCGGGGTTTTCAACGAGGTCGAGGATGCTGAGGACCGATTGGAGGCCCTATTCATGAAGGATTCCGATCGGGCCACGAAGTACTGCGTCAAGTTCCAACAACTTGCTTCGCAGGTCGCTTGGGATGAGAATTCCCTGCGACACTTTTTCCGAAAGGGTTTGGCTCCGCGAATCAAGGACGCCCTTGCCCTAGTCTACAAGGAACAGAACCTTCCCCGTCTCAAATCCCAGGTTCTCCGAATCAATTCCCGTTACTGGCGTCGCCAAATTGAGAAGAAACGGGAAGAAGCGAGTGGGGGAAAAGGGAATTCCAGGGGGAAAGGCTCGGGAGGTAATAGTTCCAGTTCCGGCTCCGGAAAGTCCTCAAACTCCAGTAAAGGTGGGAAATCTGGAAATTCCTCCAATTCCTCCAATTCCAACTATAATCCCAATTCTAATTCATCCTCGTCGTCTTCGTTCCCTTCCAGCCAGAAGAAACCCTGGGCCAACAAGCTCAGGAAGGACAGAAAGCTATCCCAGGACGAAAGGGACCGCCGCAAGAAGAACAATCTCTGTATGTTCTGTGGTGGGAAGCATTCAACGGATGACTGTAACAAGCGGAAGGCGGCGAACGAAGCTCGCGGCCAAGCTGCAAACACGGAAAACACCTCCTCCAGTAGTACTTCCGTGACTGGCACTGCTTCCACGCAGTCCCCAAAACAGTCAGCGACTCTGATGCCTCGGCATGAGGTCAGAGTTGCGTTGACCGGGATCGTGCCAATCAGGAGGTTACTCTCAATGCCGCCACTCTTTCCATTAAATCCTTAGTTCCTCCACTTTCTATTCCCTCATATACTAAACCCGAACTTTCCATTTCTTTTCCGTCGCTTTTGGATTCTGGTTCTTCAGATTGTTTTATCAACTCTACATACGTTTCCGAACATTCCCTACCTACCTTTTCCATTCCTCCCGTTCATCTACGCTTACTTGATGGTTCCGTACCCTGCACCCTGAATAAAGTATGCCGTTTTTCCATTTACTTTCCGAAGGGGGAACGAATTCCTCTTGACTTTTATGTCACTAATCTCGACTCAACTTGTAAGGGAGTCCTCAGATATAGTTTCCTTTCCCGCTACAACCCGTCGGTTGACTGGGTAAAAGGAAACATCGATTTCCGTGACCCCGAACTGGTTGCTGTCACCCCGAGCTCTGAACCCTGTGTGTTGCCCTCTGAGGCTGACCTGGGTTCTCCGGTTTCCACACCGCTTCCGGCTGCAACGCCACCCATTCGTTCTAAATCATCATGGCCGTACGAACCCATCTATTCCCATCCCTCTGTCTCGCAAATGGCGTCTTCCGTTGATGACACCCACATTAGTATCATTGGAGCAGCAGCTTTCCTTCGCTGTTGCAAACAGGATCAGCTTGAACCAATGGCGCTCCGGTTAACCCCAGATGCTGAGGTTCATGCGAAAGCCTCAAATTCGGAAACCCCACCTTCTCCAAAGGCTCCTGAATACTTAGCTGACTATTCCGATGTGTTTGACGAAGGACTTTCAGATAAACTGGCTCTGCATCGTCCCTACGACCTCAAGATTGATCTTGTCGAGGGCGCGGCTCCGCCGATTGCCTGGATTTATCCGGTATCCGACAGGGAATTAGGAGAATTACAGAAATTTATTGACAAACATCTGACTATAGGTTTTATCAAACCTTCATCCTCACCCTTCGCGGCTCCGGTCCTCTTTGTGAAGAAGAAAAGCGGAGAGCTTCGGCTTTGCGTTGACTTCCGTGGCCTCAATGCCATCATGAAGAAGGATAGGTATCCGCTTCCGCTTATTTCCGAGCTTTTAGACACTCCCCGGCGCGCAAAAATCTATACCAAGTTGGATCTCCGTCACGCTTACCACCTGGTCCGCATCGCCGAAGGGGATGAATGGAAAACCGCTTTCCGGACCCGCTACGGATCCTTCAAATGGAAAGTGATGCCTTTTGGTCTCAGTAATGCTCCCGCCGCTTTTCAGCGATTTATCAACAACATCCTCAAGGATCTCCTCAACATCACTGTCATCGTCTATCTCGACGACGTCCTGATCTATTCCGACAATGAGGAGGATCATCAGAAACATGTTCGCGAAGTATTCCGTCGGCTCCGAGAGCACGGACTCTTCGTCAATCCCGAAAAATGCTTCTTTTCCGTTGATACAGTGGAGTATCTAGGCTACATTCTCTCCCCTGAAGGGTTAACGATGGATCCTTCTAAAATCCGAACTATCCTGGAATGGCCCGTTCCTCGGAAGGTCCGGGATATACAATCTTTCCTAGGCTTCTGTAATTTTTACAGACGCTTCATCTTCAATTATTTGGATATCGTCGTACCCCTAACCCGTCTCACCCGAAAAGCTATCCAGTGGAAATGGACGCAGGCATGCCAGGAATCTTTCGATTACCTTAAGCACGCTTTTACTTCCGCTCCGATCCTTGGTCATTGGGTTCCGAACCAGAAGATCATCGTCGAAACCGACGCTTCTGATTACGCTATCGCCGCAATCCTCTCTCTCCAGTACGATTCCGGAGAGATTCATCCCATCGCATTCCATTCACGCACCTTACAATCCGCCAAACTCAATTACGACGTTCACGATAAGGAATTGCTTGCCATTTTTGAAGCATTCCGAATCTGGCGACACTACTTGGAAGGCTCCAGATCCCCTATCGATGTCATTACCGATCACAAAAATTTGGAATATTTTTCGACCACCAAAATTCTAACACAACGACAAGTCCGATGGTCCGAGTATCTTTCCGCTTTCAATCTCATTATCCGGTTCCGACTGGGTAAACTAGGTGCAAAACTAGACTCACTCACTAGACGATGGGACGTCTACCCAAAAGAGGGGGATAGTGACTACGCCAAGGTTAATCCGCAGAATTTCCGCCCAGTCTTCACCCAAGAACAGCTTTTTGAATTGCTCCGAGCCTCTTTCCTCGAAGGACCCGCACTCCATGCATCCATTATCATGGATATCGAGAAACTCCATTCCACAATCCGAGAATCCTACGCTTCCAATCCGGAATCACAAGCCGGTCTCAAACTAGCTAAGGATTCCTCATCATCCCGATGGAAACTCGATGAATCCGGGTTACTATGCTTGGACAATAGGATTTTCGTTCCTGGTGCTTCCAACCTTAGACTTCAAATTTTGCGACAGCACCACGACCATTCCCTAGCAGGACACTTCGGACAAAACCGGACGCTTGACCTTATCCGACGCCACTATACCTGGCCAAAGGTCCGAGAATTCGTTCAGGATTATGTCGCTTCCTGTACGGTTTGTGGTCGCAACAAGCCTCATCGACATCGTCCTTATGGTCTCTTAAAACCACTTCCTGTACCGGTCCGTCCGTGGGATTCGATTTCCATGGATTTTATTGAACAACTACCGGATTCCAACGGATACACAGCAATCCTGGTAATTGTGGACCACGCATCCAAACAGGGAATCTTCATTCCAACTCATGATACCATTACATCGGAACAGCTCGCGGAATTATTTGTTCTTCATGTTTTTTCTAAGCATGGTGTTCCTAACCATGTCACTTCCGACCGCGGTTCCGAATTCGTTTCCCATTTTTTCCAATCCTTAGGAAAAGCTTTGAACATGGAACTTCACTTCACTTCGGGTTATCACCCGGAAGCCGACGGACAAACCGAGTGCACCAATCAGACACTCGAGCAGTACATCCGGATCTATTGTTCTTACCAACAGGATAATTGGTCTTCCCTACTTCCCATCGCTGAGTTCGCTTACAACAACGCTCCGAATGCTTCCACCGGAATCACACCCTTCTTCACAAATAAAGGGTTTCACCCAAACTTAACGGTTCATCCCGACTACAATCTCGCTTCCGAGCGCGCCTGACATTTCGTTGTCAATCTCGAGGAACTTCATGGTTTCCTTCAGGATGAGATTCGGGAAGCTCAGAAACGTTACAAGGTACAGGCCGACAAATGCCGTCTGGATTTACCAGAGATCCCCATCGGTTCCGAGGTTTTTGTGTCTGCCAAACACATAAAAACTACAAGACCCACTCCGAAGTTCTCCGAGAAATTCCTTGGTTCATTCAAAGTTATCTCTCGTCCGAGCTCTCTTTCTTATGCCATAAAGCTCCCTGACTATCTCCATGGGATCCACCCTGTTTTCCATGTGTCCCAACTAGAACCCGCTGTTCCCAACACGATTCCGAATCGTATTCCAGATCCGCCCGCTCCAGTCAAGATTGAAGGTGAACTTGAATATGAAATCACTGAAATCTTAGACTCAAAAATCGATCGGCGCCATCAGAAATGTCCTCTACTATATTTGGTACAGTGGTCTGGTTACGAAGGCACCGACGAAGAATTTTCCTGGCTTCCCACGGATGAGCTTACAGCCAAAGAAGCTATAGACGAGTACCATCAAAAAAATCCGAACAAACCCGGTCCTCTTCCAATTTCATCTTAATCCTTATCTTTCTGACGTTTTCCGTCCCTTCCAGCGCTCTTCACTAATTTCGAATTATTCTATTTTTTTCTCATTGTTTCCTTTTACTCCGATCGCATCTTAACTTCACTCAAAATTTGTTCCAAGAAAGTTTTTGCCCATCCAGGTCCGGTCGAGTATCCATTACAAAAAAAAATCTATATACAAATGTTCGTGTCCATCGTGTCCAGCGCGCATCCATCCCTTTCCTCAATCTTCCTCTACCACTGCCTTTGATCTCGGTTTCTTCCCCTTTCCCTTCTTCTTCGGCTTTCCGAGCGATTCCGGCATGTCCAACAATCTTGCCTCCATTCCTGTCCATTCCTCATCCTCCATTCTGGGAAGCATGATATCCGACGCTGCTGCAATTGCCTCTATCACATTCCCCATATGGATGAGGCGACGGAGTTGGGCCAACTGTATGGCACAAAGGGTTGAGACATCGGGAATGACGGCCTTCCAACCGGTGAAACTACACCCCACGCGTGATGCCGCGCAGGACTCGCAAGCACGTTTCCCATCGCCTTGGGACGTGCACTCCAAACCGAGCCGGGTACACCGGGAACACCGCTACACAAAATCAAGGTCAAAATCCGAAGGTAGAAAAATGGAAAAGCAAACGTACCTCAGCATATGCCTCTCCCTTCTCCACCTCAACCTCTTCCTCGCTCTCCGAGTCTTCATCCCCAGATCCCTCGTCCCTATGTCGCCTCCGAGCTGCACGAGGACTACTCGGTCCGGGATTCGCTTTCCTCTTTCCTCTCGCCTTTTCTGACGGGCCCGCATCAGAATGCTCCACTTCCATCTCCATGCCCCGTTCCGTCTGTTCCTTCTCCTTCCTTACCCATTCCTCCAGCCACTCCCTCTCCTCAGCCTCCAATTCCTCCTTCTTCACCTTTTCCGCATCTTTCCACTGCTCCAACCACAACTCCATCAACTCCTCTGCAGCCTCGTATTCCTCCATCAGAGCTTCATGTGCTTGTCGAGCTAAAGCCGATTCCGTTAGCATCCGTGGAAAACCCAATTCAAAACAGGTCACGCACCATTTTTATTTTCCTGACGGACCCGATGCTTTTCCATCACCCTCATACCATCATCGATCACTTTCTCCACCAAAGGTTCAGGATGCACAGGAGCCGGAGGTTTTGCGTTGGACATTGTCCATTCAGTCATATACTCCGTCAGGAGCATGGAGACGTCAAGGGGAACGTAGGAGGTAGTGGAAGACATCGATAACGGTGAAGTTGGTTTTGCTCTGCTTCCGAGGACTTCTCCCTTTTATACGTTTTCAAATACGCGCACGGACCATCCTTATTGTTTCCTGTTCATTTCGTTACCAATTACTTAATTTAGAAACCATTCACAATCCCGATCGTTTCCATTCGTTTCCAATTCCATTGTTCATTTTCCGGGGTCCACCCCTTTTCTATTTTTTCTTCTATTATCTTTTCAACTTCATTCCGACAGATTACTATTCGTTTCCATGCCTCTCGAGGGCTCAAGGCCTAAGAGGGGGATACTGTAATATCTATGCTTCCGTACATCCTTCCGATCATATCCGATCCTTTTCCGAACTTCTTTTTCTTTTATTTCGAACTTCATTCCCTTTCATCCCGAACACTTTCCGATCATTCATTTCTGATTCATATCCGAGCTCCACTATTAATCTCCACAAATGGATCCCATCTGGGAACCCGTGATTCATTTCAGATAACTACCGGATAGCTCGTATCTAATCTCCAAAACTTACTCCACTTCATCTCCAATCCGTTCCACTTTGTTTCCACTTCGTTCCACAGTACTCCATCCATCTCCAATAGCATCATGTGCTTTTCCTTTAATTCCGAACCATCCCTATCTTACTCCTCTTCATTCCAATAGTTTCCGAAGTAGTACTTAAGCTAGCAACTTTGTAGTAGATAGCTTAAGTCTAAAATCGAATTAGCTGGTCTCCTAACTTCATCCGACTTCAGACAACATAGTACCGTTCTAACGGATTTCATTCCGTGTCTTCCTTATACCTCGATCTCAGAGACTACCGGTTCCGCCCGGATTCGTCTTTATCTTTTCCCAAAACCCCCAATAAGACTTCCGCTCGGGTCCGACGTGTTTCCTAACGCTAGGATCCGCCCGGACTTAACACTTAAGTACTACTTCGGAAACTATCGGAATGAAGAGGAGTAAGATAGGGATGGTTCAGAAATAAAGGAAAAGCACATGGTGCTATTGGAGATGGATGGAGTACTGTGGAACAAAGTGGAAACAAAGTGGAAACAAAGTGGAACGGATTGGAGATGAAGTGGAGTAAGTTTGGAGATTAGATACGAGCTGTCCGGTAGTTATCCGAAATGAATCACGGGCTCCCGGATGGGATCCGTTGTGGAGATTAATAGTGGAGCTCGGATATGAAATCGGAAATGAATGATCGGAACATGTTCGGGATGGAAGGGAATGAAGTTTGAAATAAAAGAAAGAGAAATTCGGAAAAGAATCGGATGCGATCGGAAAGATGTACGGGAGCATAGATATTACAGTTCACTTCGTCTCCACTCCGCTCCTAGTACAGTGCAGTGTCGAGCCCAGTCAGCTACTCATACGCTACTCGTCTCCATTATCTTTCTACATCATTCTCTCTCTCTCTCATCTCATTGTAACTTGCCAATCTATCTTGTTCATCATGTGACTTGGGTGGTTATTGCTAAGTGACAACACTCTTGACACTGAGAAGGACAGCCAAAAGGATGCACTTGCATGGGCTCTCGTGCATGGGATGTTGGATCCAAAGAACTTTAAGACAATCTTTGGTCAGGAGAAGGGAGAGGTATGTATCTTGACTCCTTTCATCATGTTTAACTACTCAAATTTGGGGCAGAACACCACCAAGGAACCAAAGATTACTGCCTACCGACGCATTGCTGTTGACATTGTTCCTGAGGCAGCAGCTGTTGCTCTGCAGGAAGCTGGAAGTAGGTGTAAGGGAAAGGGAGACCAGTAAGTCACTTTTCCAATCTTTCATCTATGCCAAAATATATGTACATTACATCCTAGGCTCATCAAGGAGTACCAAAAGCATGTCAAACGTCTTTGGGGAACAGGGGAGGGTATCCATGAGTCTGATGTATCTGAAGGCTTCAATGTGTTTGTCATAGACTTCATTGGACCTGAAGGACCTGTTGAAGGGGTCACTGTACCAGAAATCATGAACCTCTGGCATGAGTAGATCACATTTATATCATTTTTCAAGTAAATAATCAACCTTTCATCAGAGGAGATAACCATTGAATTCCCTTTCTTCCCTACAATGCATTGTAGACTCGCACAGCGTCCAAACATGGTCCCGCCCTCTGTGACTACAGGTGTAGGTCGTGCTGGCCAGGTTGTTATGGTTCTGCAGATGTCTGGAGACGCAACAGAAGATGATACCTCTGGTATTCAATCTGAAACATCTGCCCATGCTTCTGCTGATCCAAGTGACTCAAACCCAACCACTGTGAATACACCTGTTGTTCCACAGGCCAGTGATACTGCGAGTGTTCCTCGTACACCTTTGAGGGGTGTTCAGGCACCCAAGCAGACTCCTGCTAAACCATCTTCTTTTGGCATAGACTCTGCAATTGCCAATGCCAAGTCAGCAATCAAGCAGAAGAGTGCTGCCAAGAAGCGTGGACTAGAGGAGGTGTTGGGTGATTACATGGAGTAAGTGAATACCTTTGGATATGTATAGCTTCAAAGTCTGATTTGAATTCTCAGGAAGCAAACGGAGCATAACCGCAATCATCAGAAGCTAGCTGATGATCATGCTAATCGTCAGCTTGCTATGTCTGAACGACAGCAGGTTATGCAGTTGTTTCAGTCTGGTTTGTATACCAAGGAAGAAGCTCAAGACAAGCTCTGAGCTATTGACCTTGGTTCTCAATCTGGTGCCACATCTTCTCGTTCTGACACTCCTGCTCCTGAGCTGCCCACCAGTCCTGTGCATGGCTCCTCTCCCTTTTTTGATAACATCGAGCAGAGCACTGCAATGTGCAGGAGTTATTCTGGTCCCATGGATGATGCTTAATTGACCTTATATACACTCTTTTACAAAGTCATCCGTAACACTTGTTATATACTTTATAGCTGTTTAATAAACATTGTTTGTGTTGGTTACATGCTGTAGTGGGCTAAAAGCTCTGCAATCAACTGGTTCCGCTTTTTCTTTCCCTCATTCTCTGCATAGTTTCCATCTTCATCTTCATTCACCCCATCCACCTCCTCCTCTTGTGAATCTGTGTATGTGCTAGCAAAGTGCTGTCCCAATTCAGCTCCCTCCACATCAATGCAGAGGTTGTGCAGAATAATAGCAATGTCGATCCAACACCCAGCCTCATAATGATCCTTGGGGCTGTTAATTTTGACACGGAGACCACGTAGACATTGGAATCGACCTTTGAGAACACCCATACAATGCTCTGAACGCACACGGATTTGAGAAACCAGTTGATCAAAGAGCATGTTTTCTGGACGAAGTGCAGCAGGTTTACGATGGACAGGAATCATTCGATTCGTGAGACTGTATGCTGAGTCAGTCCATGCAAACTCGTCTCCTTTGAAGAGAAAGTCAGGATCCTTGAAAGCACATGTATGCTTGAAAGCTGCAGTATCATGCACAGAACCAGTATATCCATGAGAGTAATCCACAACTCGGAGATTTGATGGAGCATTTCCAATCTATGCAAATAATCATTGTTATTTATCATAACAGTCTGTGATGAAAATAAAACATACCTGTACATTTAATCCATATGTTGACTTGTGTGTATAATATCCAGACCCGCCTCCCAATCCTGGTTTGGAATACAAAACCACAATGGTTCCATCATACATGAGATACCCTTCCCTCCACAGACCTCCTATTCCAATCTCCTTCTCCACCCAGTCCTTCTCCACCTCCTTCTCTGCCTCTGTCAAAGGCCTGACAAATTTGTCATGAAGAGACTCGATAGCAGTAAAGCACCTGTTTGTGTAGAGAAGGACTGCTCCTTCAGAAATACCTGCCTCTCTCGCAATGTCAATCGCTGAAGCTCCATTCCCATATCGGCCCATCCGAAAGAGAGTCACTGCCAGCTGGAAATCCACGGGAGCCTGGGGAATATTTGAATTATTCGAAAAGACAGGATGGTCTTTGATTAAAGTCAGAAGCGAGACACGAAGCATCTGAACAAAGCGATGATGATGCTCTGGGGTCAAAGCATACTCCCACGCTAGATGAAGACTCCCCGACTTTGGAACTTCAGTGCGAGGACGTAGGTAACGGGTCTCCCGAAGAGCCTGTAGAACAGTGAGATCAAAAACAAAGTTTTCAAGAGTTTCATTTGGATCTTCGGGGATATCAGGGTCCTTTAGAATCTCCTGGAGAGCCATATGAAGCATATACTTTGTTCTGAGGTCTTCCCAAAGGGACTTGTCAGACATGATGGCGGGAAAAACAAGTGGAAATGCCTCAAACAATGTATTTATGCTGTATCTACGGTACACAATGCTTAGGGGCTCCGGCCATGCGAGAATGATGTCATAAACCCAATTGGGTTTGTTTGGCATCAGGCACCGCCTTGCGCAGGGCAACGCCGTTATGGATAACGGCGTTATGGCCTACTTTGAATGGGCCTAATATCCTTCCATATCCCATCTCCCAATTAATAAATCTACAACTTGTCAACGGCTCACGCTCCTCCTTACATAATCTTTGCCATCCTACAATTCAACGGCCCCGAATCCTCTCCCGTTGGACCAGTTTCGTAAAATGGCGCAGGATACAAAGCTGCAATAGCCTTCCAACAGATTTGTGCGGGAAGGTGTGACTGAAATCTTAACCGTGAAGGCCTATGATGGAGCATTCCCAAGCGGCCAAAGCATTCCTTCAAATAGAGCATTATCCAATGCCGTTCGGTTGATATCCGCTTATACCCCTCGCAACCCGGTATCATTGAAAACAGGTTGACCCAATTCCGAGCGATTCGGAGTGCTACATTGCGCACTTCAGAGATGATACGGTGGCTAAAGACGACGCGCGCGCAAGGGCAGCATTTATGCGAAGGACGGCTTTGATCGGTTTGGAGGCGAGAACATTGGGATGACTCTAGATGGAAAACCGTGGAAGACAGTAGAGAAGAGGTCACGCCAGATTGATGCGGACGTTGGCTGTAAAGACTCAAAGTTTGAAGATTGAGGGAATGAAACGGAAAAGACGCACCGAATAAGAAAAGAAACGAGAGATAAAGAAGCCAGCTACCGCGCCATGAGTATGGCTAGACTCGTAGGTCTACGACCTGTCCTTGTAGTAGACATTGCTTCATCGCCGTCGAGGGTGAGAGTAAGAAGAGACATGCTGGAAACTGTAGTACAGCCACCTCAATCTTGCTGCCTACCGCGTCGACGCACGACGACTACCGTATCAACGAATGCTTTCATTGCGATTGCAGCATTCAAAATCAGAGGAAGCCTTACATATCTGACCAGTGCAAGCCTTATGCCCAATAACGCGTCGTTTCAAGTTCAATTGCGACCGCCACGTCGACCAGAGCCGAAGTTGGCCCAAAGTACCTGTCTACCACAGCATTTTTTGTTCATCCCTCCTGTACCATTCTCCAAGGATTCTATACTAATAATTTGAACCATGCACTCCGAAACAATTCGGATATGCTGAGCGATCCGCCAGCGCTCTGGCAACGAATTCCCTTTCTAATCATTTTCCTCATTGTAATTTGTAGTCCACTCATGAATACTATCTGGATCTGAAGATAGTTTTCGCTGGAACGGGAACTGACTACTATACCTCAAAATATCCCGGGCTAGACCGCGGATTTCAGTGGGGCAATCTGTACATCACTGTACGCATATATACTCGGGATACCTTTTTATTCGTCCTTCTCTGCACTGTCTCTCTCCTGCTTTTGAGAACTAATTCCTGTCCTAGTTGTGCAATTATCAATGGTGTACTTGGACCTCCTCCTAAACTATCTCCCAAAACCAACCAGCGCAAAAGCAATCCTCACGGATATTCTCCTTTATTACTTCCTCTACCGCTTCTTACGATGGCTCACCAAACCTCTATGGTACGTCTCACCCTTTCAAGATATACCAGGTCCTGCGCCCAGTTCTTGGTTCATGGGTGAGTGATTCTCCTCTCATTTAGTGATTTGGCTCTCTGATTGAAGACCTCTCAGGGAACTTGGGTCAACTCTTCACCGCGAAAGGCCTACCTTTTCATCAGCAGCTAGCAGATCGATATGGTGGGATGGTGAAGGTGTATGGGTTTTTCGGGGTACGTCTCGAGTCTATTCATTCTATGTGTCGTCATTCTCCTTTGTGTTTCCGTTCCTGCGCTTTTGCAGCTTTTGCTGTGTCCGTTGCGTCCGCAAAACATATCAGCATATCAACAGTATATGTTTTGCCTTCCTTTCCTTCCCTTCCTTTGCACTCTCCCTCAGATCTTGTGGTACCGGCCCGAGTACCTCGATGACGCAGACTGTTTCCTTGTTTTCGTGCTCACTCCCTCGGTTCCTCCGTGTCTGTCGCTGGCAAATCGTAATACAATACTAACACAGTCTCGGATCACCCATATTAGGATGAGCAACTCTACGTGTCAGATCCTCTCGCGCTTCAGAGCATCATTGTCAAGGATCAGTCATTTGAGGAGACGGAGGTTTTTATTGAGTATGTATCACTCAGATTCTGTCTCTGTGTTTGTCCTGGTGTTCTAAATGAGTTCTAACCGTATCTCATTTATTTGTTTGGTGCTCGCAACTTTGTACTTAGGACCAATCGAGTAATATTCGGACCGGGTCTAGTAGCAACGACAGGAGATGTCCACAGACGCCAACGCAAAATCGTTGGTCCTGTTTTTGCAGTGCCGCAGCTCAAGGCTCTGATACCGGTGTTTTATGGAGTTGCTGAGAAGGCGAGTGTTTCTTGTTTTGCTGTCTATCCATTGAGTAATTGTTGACCTTTTCATCTGGACTCGTAGCTATCCCATGTCCTTGAACAGGAATCGAAGAAGAAGCTTGAAGAAAGCGGAAAGAGTATCTTGGATATGTCCCAGTGGATGTCGAGAGTCGCGCTGGAGACGATTGGGCGGACGGTGCTGGGGTATTCTTTTGTGAGTGACCTTTTAGTGACCTTCGTCCTTTCGCGGTCTGCTAAGACGGTCGGACCCACTGACGCGCTGGTTGTTACAATTAGGACCCTCTGGACTCCCCGTACAATAATCCCTATACTTCTGCGATTAAAGACCTCATGTGCGTACCCTTACTACGCTACCGTATGTAGTGTAGTACTCACAAACTTATTGGCTATGTTGGCTGTCTTTGCTACCATGTTAGACCTACGCTCTTCTCACTCTCTCTTCTACGCCAATTTGCCCCATTTTTCGCCCGCATGGGGAGTCCGTCATTTCGTAGGAAGCTAGTGGAATGGGTGCCTAGTCAAAATATTCAGAAAGTCAAGGCAAGTGACACTTTTCTCAGCCGAAAAAGAAGAAAAAATATCAAGTTAACTTATGGTTTGCGGACAGGACATGTCTGACGTGATGCATCATACAGCGCAACGGATTTTGGATGAGAAACGGGAGATATTGGAGCATGAGGAGCTACTGGTAGGGGCCTCTGCAGACCTTACGGATGGTAAAGACTCGGATAAGGCCAAGGATATTATAAGCGTCTTGCGTACGTGGTTGATTTCCTTCGTCCGTCTGCTTTTCTGCTTTCTGTCGTTACTTTCCTCATATGCCTCATTTGACGACGCTGACTTCGGCCCTATATCCTCTATCTTCACATGACACAGTCAGAGCCAACAACCAAGCTCAGGGAACAGAGGATCAGTTGACGGATGCAGAGCTGACGGGACAAATGACGTGCGTTTGCTTTGCTTTCACTGCTTACCCTTACAATTCTTCAGGCTCAATTACTCATGGCTTGTACACAGAGTTCTGATATTTGGTGCCCAAGACACCACTTCATCCTGTTTATCAAGGATTTTGTACCAGTTGTCCATTAATCAAGATGTACAAGACAAGGTGAGCGATAGAGTCAATTCATCTCCTCGTGATGATAACTATTTAATACTCTGCAGGTCAGAGAGGAAATCCGCACTGCTTGCTCAGCCTACGATCACGACGCGGATACGTCAAATACAAGGCTTTCATATGAAGAGATTTCGAGTCTTCCTTGGCTGGAAGCGGTCATCAAGGAGACATTGCGTTTGTAAGTAGCTTCTCTTAAAACATCATGGAGCCGATGTCTTCAAATTTTGTTGAAACATCTGGTTCATCTAGATATCCACCCGTACCTTTTGTTCGCCGAACGTGAGTAGTAAATCTCTGGTGTGCCTTTCCATTACTAGTCAAGTATGACTAATATTTTTTTTGGTGCTATAGCGCAACCAAAGACACTACGCTTTCCTATTCCCACTCGCCTCACTATCCCTTTTCGCCAAGTTCCTCCGTGGCAATGTCCACAACGCTTCGTGTACGAGTACCGAAAGGAACGACCCTCTTCGTGGGTATTGCTAATGCGAATCTTATTGCGTCGAAAGCGGTTTGGAAGTATGATGCGGAGGAGTGGAAGCCTGAGAGGTGGATGAAGGATTTCAATGAATCGGATGGGTTGGAGAATGAGATACTTGAGTCGAATGAACAGAGATGGAAGGGTATGAAATTGCCAGGGATTTATCATGGGATGTAAGTCGCTTGGCTGGTGCTAGTGATGGCTACAGGACTGACTATTGGTACAGGTTATCTTTTTACGGAGGCGGAAGATCATGCATGTAAGTCTTCTCTTTGAAGCTCGCTAAAAGTGGGAGATACTACTCATTTCTTCGTCCGGGTTTTCAGAGGGTACAAGTTCGCACAAATCGAGATGAGTAAGTGATCTCAGGCACTCCTAAAATACAAGTATGCTAAATGTTCACTTCCAGAGATCCTCCTCATAACTCTCTTATCCAAGTTCAAGTTCGGCCCTGCCCCGAAAATCAGTGAAGACGATTCTGCTTCGGAGATCGTTTGGAACCTGTCTCAGATCATATCTCCTTCTGTCCGGCGTCGACGAAGTGGAAGCGGTGCACGGGAAGGATATTCGGATGTGCTAGTGGAGGAGAAAGGTCTGCCACTTAGTGTGGAAATAGTGGATGGATAATGAGCGACTCAGACTCGGAGGAGAGTTGTAAGAATGGAATAATTTCTTGTATCTAGATAGATTTTGTTGAAAAACGCGCTGATTGTGTTTTCAGAGCCGTTCCTCCATTCGCAATCCAAGTGTCGCGATTCAAACATCGTGGTGACAAAGACTCCCGCCATCGTTTTGATGATCCTTAAGCTAATAGTACTAATCCTATCCCTTTTCACTCCCCCTGGCGCAAGTATTTGTAACCTGATGCACCGAGCAGAGCGGGAAGCGGGAACTAGCGTCGGCTTTGTCAAAAATTTATCTCGTTCGGTGTTCCTTCCCCATAAGCAGGTTATTTTAGTCAATACTCTACAGCCTATGGAGGCAAGTATAAAAAGGCTCTGCGCGGTGTGTACATGGTACCCTAACCTTCCAGTTGCTAGATCATGAAGTTGAAGTCCTTTGCAGGAGCGTTTCTGGCTGTAGTCACACCTCTCGCAGTCAACGCCACGGTGGCGTATGATTATATCGTGATTGGAGGAGGAACTGCGTACGTCTCTGGCATATTCAAAGTTGTTATTGATGCTTGAGCACTACTGACACGGTACTATATAGTGGACTGACAGTCGCAAGTCGTCTAGCAGAAGACAAATCTACCCAGGTACTCGTTATCGAGGCCGGTCGAAATGCAGAAAATCTTCCAGAGGTGCGATTTCTGTGATCGTCATGAACTGGAACTTAAGAGGCCACTTCCATCCAGGTTTTCGTACCAGGTCTCATTGGGACTGGACAGTCCATGACTACGTTGAACTGGGCATATAAAACGGTTCCGCAGACGTCCTTGAATAACCGAGTTTTGACTGTCAATGCAGGCAAGGCTCTGGGAGGAAGTACGATCATAAACAGTATGATTTTCGTAAGTACTGATCAGTGCGAATTTTGCACCTTCTCTGATCTACGAAATCGGATAATAATTTTTGCAGCCACGAGCTGAAAAGGCTCAATACGACGCTTGGGGAACTCTCAACAACGATTCATCTTGGACCTGGAATTCCCTACTTCCTTATTTCAGGAAATCCGAGATATTTACGCCACCGAATGCTTTCCAGACAGCCAACGGAGTCAAGTTCTTGTCAGATGTTCATGGTTTCGATAAGACAAACGGAAGAGTGAAGGTTGGATTCCCCAACTTTTTTTTCGAGCAATCGGCCCTTTGGAGGCAGACGGCTACGCGTCTGGGTTTCCCTGCGTCTCCTGATTTGGCGAATGGCTCTCCTCATGCCGTGGGCATCTCGTCGAACTCGCTGGATGCGGTTAATAATACGCGGTAAGTACGATCTAAGGCGGAAACCGAGATAGTTGATATCATAGTACCTCAACTTCAAGCTAACGCGCAATTGATTTACAGCTGCTCAGCCGCATGTGCATATTACACTCCATTCGCCGACCGGCCGAACTTTACCGTTTTGACCAACGCCACTGTAACTCGTATCGTGTGGGCGGCCCATACTAGTAGCGGCGCAACGATAGATGCGGGAACCTCTACTGCTAGTGATCTCACAGCCTCTGGTGTAGAGTATCTTGATGCTAATAACCAGACACAACGGGTTAGCGTAAGTGGTAAGGGAGAAGTTATTGTTTCTGCCGGGACTATAGGTATGTCGTCAAAACTTGGGAAAAACTGGAATGCTGCTGCTTACGCCGGAAATACCATCTGTAATTGAAGGCAGCCCAAAGATCCTGGAGCTTTCAGGCCTTGGAAATTCCACGTAAATCCATTTCTGTACTAGTCCTATCTCCGTACGTGCAGTGCTGACTCTGTGGGTGCATCATCCCGATTTTAGCATTCTTCGAGCGGCAGGTGTTGAACCTGTTTTGGAGCTGCCTTCCGTTGGAGAAAACCTTGCTGGTGAGTCTTTCAGCATCGCAACATCGAAGGGAGTTTTGATTCTTACCGGTGAACCTAGATCATGTTCATAGCTGGGCAAATGCTTTTACGAATATCAGGTTGGACTAATTCTTTGGCCTTCTGTTGCCCTCTCTTCGGAGTCACTGATTCAATTGCCTCGCTTTCAGCCTTACGAAAGACGTACTGAATCTGAACCCCACGTTTGCTCAACAGCAACTGGATCAGTGGTTCGAAAATAGGACTGGTCAGTGGATGAGTTCATTGTTCTAGTACCTGGCGTTCAGACTCACTGTAATATGCAGGTTTATATTCTGCTGCGCCGAGATCTCTAAGTATCGCAGCTCCTTCAGACGTCTTCAAACAGTCTCAGTTGAATAGCCTTCTCGATGACGCCAAGAAGAACTTGCATTCCTTTGCTACTCAATTCTCCAACGGAAACCCCAGCCTTGCGAAAGGAATTGAAGCCCAGCATAGGATCGCATTGGAGCTTTATAGGCAGGATAAGGAACTGCCGCTAGAGATCAATGTAGAACCAGGTTATTCCGGGCCTACGCCTCTTGCGAATCGTCCTGCCAGAAACTTCGTGAGTTCGGTGTCAATGTAATGACTCAGGGAGCTGACAGGTACTGACATTTGACTAGACTGCTATCAACTCCGTTCTCTACGCGCCTCTATCCAGAGGAAGAACCCACATATCTTCTTCAGACCCACTTTCACCTCCCCTCGTCGATCCGGCCTATTGGAGTCATCCTATTGACGTCGCCGCTCAAGTCGGAGGGATTAAGCTGGCACGGAAGATGCTCACGACCCCTCCTTTGGGCTCGGTTTATCAAGGCGAATTTGAGCCTGGGTTGGATAAGCAGACAGACGAGGAGATAGAGGAGTGGTTAAGAGGCGTGGTGGCGAGTGATAATCATGAAGTCGGGTCGATGGCGATGCTTCCGAGAGAAATGGGTGGTGTTGTTGATACGAAGTTGAAGATTTATGGGACAAGGAATGTTAGGGTTGCTGGTAAGTTTTGCAGTCTTAATCTACAGGAAGACTGAGCTAAAACGAATTTTTTCGACAGATGCGTCAATCATACCTTTCCCGATCAGCGCACACTTGGTACGTATCCCTTTATCATTCCCTCGGAAAACAGGCTCATGTCAAAAACAGTCTTCTAGTATCTATATGATTGGTGAAAGGGTGAGTAACTTTCCATTACGATTATTTCAGACAATGCTTTCTGACCTGGATTGAAGGCCGCAGATATAATCAAGAATGGCGCCAGTTAAGCCAGTACAGGTACAGCCCTATCAAATGCCGAGGTCCCACATAATGTTGCTACAGGCTGTTCTCGAGAAATTCGACAAGCCAACTTTGACGTGGTAGGCCAATGGTAGGCACGGCCATTCCGGGACACAGAGGAACTTATTGTCAGATAGTAGAAACGTACCTTATAGTATTATATCGATAATCTACTCACCGAATAAACTTAATTGAAGAGAGATATATGTTGAGAAATGCGAAGGTCAGCTTGAGGTCAAGCCCTGCGGTTTGTTGTCGCTTATTAGCTTGTCTTCCTCCTGGCCCCCTATGACATCGGATACCTGCACGTTTTCATTCGAGCGCATGACTCAGAGCACGCTTCCGTGCTGCCAACAAGTCACTTGCGCCTCCGAGAGATGCCAACAACTTTGAATCAAGTCCTTTTATACCCCACATGAACGAGGGAATAGCAACCACACTCACACCTAGGCCTGCATTTCTTCATAATGCCTCGAGTTAACAAGCAAAAGAACCCCACTCTGAATACCTCTACTCCTGCGATTCAAGCGACTTCCCAACAGACGCGTTTCGCTCTTTCACTCGATGATCCCACCTCTACCGACATTGATATTCCCGGTGTCCATCTTTCAATCGGAAACCGCGACTTACTCTCCGACGCTCATCTCAAACTCAAGACTGGAGCTCACTACGTTGTTATTGGAAGGAATGGTGTCGGAAAGTCGACTTTACTGCGAGCGATTCGCGACAAGTTGATACCTGGCCTTGCAGAGAATCTGAGGATTCTGATGTTGGACCAGAGCTACAACTCGGAAACCAGTGGAGAAGGATGGAATGGCGAGAACCCCGTCGAGTTTGTTGTTAGCAGTACAAGGAGAGGACGGAAGCGTTGAGGAGACAGCAAAGTGAGTTTTTCTTCTATATCTGTTTACTGCCTATGCTAATGTGTACTCTATTTTAGTCCTCCAAAGCGCACTGGACAACACAGAGTCTGACCCGGCCGCTATCGTCCACGCCGTCCAATCCCTCGAGCACGAGGATAGATTAAAACTGCTCGAAATTGCGAAGAAGACCGCTCAGCTCCGTAGTGGAGCTCGTGGTATCAAAGCTCGCAAGGAGCTAAAGGCTCTCGAGGACGAGATGGCTTCTCTGGCTCTCCAGACTCATGGATCCTCTTCGGAGATTTCGTCCGAGCTCATCACCACTTGCATGACGACCGCTTTCTCCATGCTCACTGCTCTTCAATCCACCGTCCTCTCTGCGGAGTCTGAAGGCGGTTCTCCACCAGAAACTCGCGCTCTTACACTCTTGAAGGGTCTGGGCTTCAAGGGTAAATCCAAAGCCCTTCTCTCTCAACCGATTCGTTCACTATCCAGTGGATGGCAAATGCGCGTCCGACTCGCCTCTCTTCTCTTCCAACTGTCGCTTGGTCGCTGTGACCTTTTCCTCCTAGACGAACCAACCAATTTTTTGGATCTACCAGCAATGATTTGGCTGGAAGATTTCCTGCGCTTTGGGATGCGTGGTCGTGAGCCTGATGACGAAGGAACGGCACCTGGAGAAGCGGCAGGAGAGAAAACCATAGTGATGTTCGTCTCTCATGACCGAGCTTTCGCCGAAGCCGTCGGTGAAGAGGTTATCGTTCTCAAACCCGCTAGTGGATCCGAGGCTCAAGCTGGAGGCGGCGCCAAGCTCGTCAATTACCCATCTACACTCTCTTCGTACACGCATTCTCTCCTCAGTCAACATCTCCACAGTTCTCGGCTTCATGCATCTATAAATCGTCAAAAGGCTCACGTTAACCAGTCTATCCAACATTCCCTCCAAGCAGCTGCGCGGTCAGGAGACGATAAAAAGCTGAAACAAGCGAAGAGCAGACAGAGAAAGTTGGATGATAGGATGGGTATGGAAATGAGCAAGAAGGGAGGAAGGTTCAAGTTGAATAGGGATTTGGCTGGGTATCATTTGAAGAGCAGAGAAGATGTCGTTGTTAGTGAGAAGAGTGTTTTAGGGGGTGGAAATGGGAGAGAAGGAAGGATTGTTCTTCCGAGTGATGAGACACTGTTGACAGAGTTGAGATTCCAGGGTGCGTTGGTCGATTTGGATGGGGTTGGGGTGTGGTATACAAAGCAAGTGGGGATGGGAACGCCGACGTATACGTTGAGGAATGTGGGATTGACGGTTAGGCTTGGGGAGAGGATTGGGATTGTGGGGTTGAATGGAGCGGGGAAGTCGACGTTGGTGAGATGTTTGGTAACGGATGAGCAGGCGAGGGAGGTTGGGTTGGACACCAGCGAGGACAGCGGTGATGCACAAGGGGAAGAAGGTGGAAAGAGGATGGTTAGCGGGTCGATTAAACATCATCTTAGAGCGAAGATTGGGTATTTCTCCCAAGCTTTGGTGGAGAAGTTGGATACTTTACCGCCAACGATGACTGCACTGGAATGGATGATGCGTGGAGGTTTTAAGTTGCTTTTGGGTGGCACCGATGATGTTGATGATATCGGTGAGTGAATTCTTACTGCAAATTAATTCGGAGAAGGCTTAACGCGCCTTTGTAGTGTCGACTGAGCAACTTGCTCGTTCTTCTCTGTCCTGCCTTGGGCTTATTGGAAAGACAGTGTCGCATGTACCCATTCGGCAATTGTCTGGAGGGCAGAAAGTAAGGTTGGCTTTAGCTGGCATCGTTTATCCTCCACCTGTAAGTGTGCATTCCCTGCTTTCTCGTTTGCTTCACTAAATAACATCTGTCTGACTTTTAGCTCGACGTCACCTCTCCCACTCCCAGTCCACCACCTCACCTCCTCATCCTCGATGAACCAACCACGCATCTGGACTCTGAAAGTGTTTGCAAACTCGCCAGTCAACTTCGCAAATATCCTGGTGCAGTAGTGTTAGTGTCTCATGACAGATGGTTCTTGCGAGCTGTTGTTCAAGGTGATAAAGAAGCACTTAGGTTGGCGAGTTTTGATAGCGATGGTGAAGGGGATGGGCATGGAGAAGGTTCTGGAAGCGATGAAGATGACGATGACGATGGTGAAGGTGATGGGATTGGAGGGCCTGGAATAAAAGGAAGGGTTTATTTGATTAGTAAGGCCAAGGTGGAGGAATTGGAAGGAGGGATTGAGGAATTCGAGGAGAAGGTTAGGAAGGGAGTCATCAAGTAGTGCAACAAGGGTTTGCAGCGTAGGCTAGCTGCAACTTGCTGATGTCGAAGCTGCAAATACCAAATTTTCACCGAAAACATGTTACAAACACAAAAGCTAATACAAGTACAAGATGACCTTTGCTTGTGCTACATGACTTAACAAGTCGCTGAAATCCTCATTCACTTCTAATGCTCAAAGGCCTTATACAAGCTAAATCTCCTATCCTCCATCTCTGCCAGCGGTGCTCCCTCACCTTCCTTCAACCCCAAAGCGACCTGCCACGGCACCTCATCGTCGTTGACCATAGTCGCCTTGAACTCGTGCGACGCTGTCACATCCGCTCCCTCTCGGTCCCATTCGTGCAATGCCAGAAACTTCATCGGCGGTTTGTCCAACTGCGAATTTACCAATGCGTTCTGACCCTTGTGCGTACGAGCTCCACCACCCATCTCCGTGAAATCGACGAGACGGAAGATCCTGGACCGCATCCAGCCGGGGACTTTAGAGAGCAGCGGGACGCGAGTTTTGGAATACCACTGAAGGAAGGCCTGCTCTGCGATCTCGCGTGGTTCATCAGAAGTAGTCCCAACGACCTGCATATGGACGGCATAGACGAATTTGCCGCTGGCGACTGGACTGCCTTGTTTGACTTCGTAACCGGATGCATGCATGCTATCAATCAACTCGTAGATCCCTCTTCCTAAACCTAGCAAGCTCCCTATGATGTCTCTTTCGTTCTGAGACGCGGTTTCGCGGAGTTTGGCGTATTCGGGTGTAGAGAGTATTTTGGTGGAAGTGAGATCATATGTGGCTAGCCATGTGGGTACTTTGAAGTCGTTACTTTTGTAGCGGGTCGCACTGAGGAAGCCAGGGACTGTTAGACGAGCTGGGGCGTGTTCGTTGTCGTACCAATCTGCAGAAGATGGACAGTAAACAGTTTTAGATTGAGATTTGTGTAGGAATGTAATAAGGATTTCGCTTACCATGAAACTTTTCTTCGGTGACGTTCGGTCCACATTCTGCGTAGACATAAAGAAGCCCGTTGGGAGACATTGTGGGAGGAGGAGAAGAGGCTGGCGATGTCGTCATAGGCACTGGGAGATGCGTGACTCCGGCGGGCCGGCGTTCTCTTTTCAACCTCTTCCAACGTCCCTTCATTCTTGAAGCTCAAAGCGGACAAGAGAACCTCTCTTCTCAATAAGAATAATGGCGCCTCAACCGGACTCTGCAACTCCAACGGCTATTTATTCGGTGAAGAATCCTGCTTTGATAGGTCAAAAACTGCGAGTCGCAGGAAGGTGCGTGTTGTCTGTGCAACTACACGCTGATGGGAGGCTTTCGCGACGACTTTCTCATCACCAAGTTGTACAGAATGATGTCATACAGCGACGAAAACGGCTTTATCATCCTTGAACACAAAAACGCCGCTGTCCTGGTGGACGTCTCATTAATCATCGGTCCCAAGTCAGCCTGGGTGAACGAAACGTACACCACCATCATGGTTGCTGGGTACTTGGACAAATCAGAGGTGCGTAATTTGTAGCGCATGCTTCTTTCCGTGTGTCAAGCTGCATTGTACACACCGAAAAAGGTAGTGCTAACCTTTGAATCACTAGGATGCTCTTCCACTACCGGAACTGCCACCCTATGCTACAGCTCCTGATATCGACCCTCATCTGGTACTTAATGCGATACTTGCAGTTCCTGTCGTCGACTTGGATATGGACTTGTGGCATGGCGCTATAGAGGAGCTGGGGAAAAAGATATCCTCGGACTGACGAGCAGTATCTCCGACGAAATGACCTTCTCCATTCTTATTCTGATTGGATTTCTTCCATCACACGCCTACCCTCTTCGAAGATCTTATTCATGGGCGAAGGCCATCTTATCACAGCCATACCATGACATGCTTCAAGAGAAGGACTTGATCAGCCCAAGTGGAGTATTAGCACAACGTTGATCCCCTTGAATATGTATCTAGGACATACAAACTAACCATTTCTGATTCCAGACTGATGGATGTGAGTTTTAACCGTCACGCTATGCTCTCATTGGCTTTTCACTGGTCGTCCAGGCTTCTCTCGAGCATATGCAACACTTCATTACCTGTGGCATTGGTCCAATTTGACAGATGCACAAAGTTCTCTGCTGTATCCATGATATGTCATTTGGATATTCAACTGACAGCCTGGTGTGAGTGGCTATAAAGTGGCCTGCCCTCCTGTCTCGCCCTTCCTCCTCACTCGTCATCTGGCGGTACAGACACGATGAAATCTCTACTAGTCCCATGTCTTTCGCTTCTGACTGCTGCTCAGATTGTCCTTGCGGCCCCTGTCACTGAGGATCACAGTCTTCAACGACGCCAATCTGGCCCCAAAGGCATCGACGTCTCTCATTTTCAAGGCACTATCAACTGGGGATCTGTTGCTGCGAATGGTGTCGAGTTCGTTTTCATCAAGGCTACTGAAGGAACCAGTGAGTTTATTGTCATTCACACGACAGGCTTATCAAAGATTCTCATCCATCTAGCATTTCTCGACCCAAATTTTTCCAACAACTATGTTGGAGCCACCAACGCAGGTTTAATTCGGGGAGCGTACCATTTCGCTCATCCGGACTCGAGCTCTGGCGCTACTCAGGCGAACTACTTCTTGGCTCACGGCGGCGGGTGGACGGCAGATGGAATCACCTTGCCTGGTGTGCTTGATATTGAATGTGAAGCATTCACTTTCTCCAAGTTCCTTTAATTGGAGTTTCCTCATTGTCACCTTTTCCTTGATAGACAACCCCAATGGTGCTGAATGTTACGGGCTCAGCGCATCTGCTATGGTAACCTGGATCGAAGACTTCTCCAATACGTATGAGTCTAAGACGGGCAGGTGAGCCTTCTGTTCACTTAATCGAGTTCCACCATTGGCATTAATATTGAATTTTTTGTCTGCAGATTCCCTAGTTAGTCCCTTTATATCGAAATCAGGTCGCATTTAAGCTCAAGCCTTTCCTTGTAGTCATCTACACGACAACAGACTGGTGGAAGACATGTACCGGAAACAGCGCAGCATTCGCCAACAACCCATTATTCATCGCTCATTATGCTTCAAGTATTGGAACGCTTCCGGCTGGTTGGTCGTAGGTGACATTGTGACTATTTAAACTTTGCAATTATCAAAAACATCCCCTCTTTCATTGCTCCTCCAGCTTCACGACGTTCTGGCAGTTTGCCGACTCTGGCCCTAATCCTGGAGATCAGGACGTGTTTAATGGTGATGCAGCGAGTCTAGGAAGGTGAGCTCGTGGTTCAAACATAGATGAACGCCTAGATGATACTAAGAAAACGTCGATCTGTGTACTAGGATGGCGAAGGGGTCCTAAGTTTTTATTGACAAGGCAGGTATAGTTTGTCGATGATTCGGAGGTGTAAATGGTCCTAATATTGACTGAAATTTTGTACTGTACCGAAATTATGCTATTGGTTTCGTTCCCCCTCCTGTCCCACGCCTCTCTTCAAATCCATGCATATACCTACCTCCACTCGTCTTCTCATCCCTCCTCGCCTACACCCTCCTCTCAACATCCTGCCTTCCACTATCAAACGCCAGCACGTACTTATTGTTATGTTTCGTCTATCGCTCAAGTGGCAATATTCTGAATTCCAATGACTGATCTTTGAACGCCTACAGGTCAACTGAGATACAAACACGGGTATTCTAGCTAATTCGTGCTCCTATCCCAATGACTCATGCCTTGGTGGCCCCTCAATATCACCTGGGGATACATCAGATGTAGAGTACGTAGTCCTACGAATCTCGATAATCGCCGGAAGAGGATTTGCGAGAAGAGGACCATGACCATTCACATGAGAAATCGAGCAATTCCTTGAATGTGTATGCGTATGTGTTCTACTTATACTCGTATGAGAATTCTTCCTTGACAGAAACGATACAGACTGGTTCAAAGTAGGAGAGATGGGAGTGATAGGGCTGCCAATATTCAAGGAGATATCAGGCTCAGGCTTGAGCCCAAACCGGACATGCCGATAGACATAACACGACATGGAATTGGTTATGGCGAGGTTGGGGGTTATCACCATGAGATGAAAAGCAGGAGAAGAGTTGGTGAGGAAGAGGAGAAGGATAATCAGAGCTGTAGCGAGGAAAAGGATGCTACCCTGGGTTAAGCATTTCCTTTGAAGGAAGAAGTCAATGGCGACTACTCACAAGTAGAACATTTGTCCATCGTTCAAGAGCGTTCTAGACAGTCTGGGAAGACTACTACCCGATATCATCTGTCCCACTCGGGCCATAACATTCGTCGTCGACTCATTCGTAACTGCATGAGTCATCGACATATTTTTGTACAGCTTGGCCGATATAGCAATGAAAACTGCCGTATCAAAGATGAACATAGAGACGGCGGGAATAACGACGAAAGTTGACTCTAGGTTAATGAAGCCACAATGCTGAGTAGGACCAATGTGGATCGCATCAACGAGGAAGAAGGCAAGGATGTACAAGCCTAGGTTGGCCAACCAGAGGAAAAAGAATACGCTGGTAATGATGCGGTCGCGGTCGTAGATGGCACGAACTCGGAGGAAGAAGAGGAACATCGTCGCTATTGATGATATAAAGAGGCATATTTCTTGGCCAAGTACGGCCTGAGTGCAATTAGGAAGTGATGTCGCTAGAGAGAGGGACCGCACAGCGTCAGCATCGGGAGCTGACAGGATTGGTTCGAGATTGTTAGACGTACTAACGAAAATCGTTTGAAGGACCAGGTGCTGTACCATTTCGACCAAAGGTTCAGCCTATGTTACGCGTTACGCATTGATTTTGCCAGGACCCAGTTCAGAGTAAGCTATTACGCGTTACGAATTTCATATTTCCATATCGAGAAGGCAGGCCGTCGGCCTGCCCGCCAGAGAGGATGTTACGTCTATGTACCTACTAGGAATACAACCAAAAAACTTCTTTTTGCCCTTTTTTTAGCCCGCCCAGAAACCACCACTACTCAGTATGCCAATGGACAAACTCTGGTCTAGTGTGTTGCTTGAGGAGAGAAAACTGGTCAAGAGCCAAATTTTCATCCCAAAACCCGTTAAAAGACAGCTGCTCCCTTCTCGAAATGTCTCTATATGGACTGTGCGAAAAAATACCCCTATATAGAAAGTGTTACGAACTCAGTTCAGAACCCTATGTTATGCGTTATGAAAATTTATTTTGGTTAGTTCAGATCCCCCCTGTTACGCGTTACTGAACTTTCGGTCGAAATGGTACAGTATAGGAACGTGAAGATTTTGCCCCACGTAAGAAAAGAGGCTTTTTACATAGCATAAGAAACACACCTAGAAATGAAATACACAACAGCCGGCAAGCCCACATGATGTTTGAATACTAGCCTCCAGTCAAGTCCAATGTGCAGTAACATATCCCAAACGAACATCTAGACAAACTCGATAAGGGCCTAAAGGATAATTTTAAGTTCGTATCAGATGAAACATACTTACCCCAGTCACCTCAACTATCAAATAAGTTCCTGCTATAGCCCCTCCCAGAAACTCTGGGGGCATGAAGATATCGGGTGTCAGCGGGTTAAGAATGGGGTAGACGGGACCATTGCTCTGAGACTCCATCGAGGGAGCAGGGGAATCGATCTTTCTTTGCTCGGTCAAATTTATGCCAGAATGCCACGCGCTGCACATCAGAAAGCGGTTACGAGGCCGAATGAAATGAGGCTGAGTTTCTTACACTCTCTTTCCGCGTGTGGCTATGTTTAAGTGTTCCCGATTTTACCCGTCCGCTTCATTCCGCGTAATCTTCCATGTGATTTTCGTTTTGTTTGTTGTTGCTTTTCTTCTGCTTTGTTTTGCTTCCATACATATGTCATTTGTTTGTTCAGAGGCTGTAGGCAAACAACCTGTTTTCGCTTTCTCCTCTTTCTCTTCCCTTCACTTTCTGATTTTAGACTTTGCCCTCGCTTTTTATTCTCGAATCGCAGCATTTGCAACCGTGAGACTATTTTCGCCAGGTTTCTTCCTCACTTAGTGCCTCTATGTCTCCCGGTCTGACCGTGCCTGCTCCTTCCTGCCATTCCTGAATCAAGCTTACATCTTTCCACTACCAACAAAGTCCGTTCTACCTTTGACTTTTCTACATGGACTTTTCGTACATGGGTTCTTCAAGTATTTGGATGAGAAAGGTGGGCTTTATTATCATAACATATGTTAACTTTCTTGTATTTTCCCTTTCTGTTTCCATTTCCTTCATGTTCTTCCATTTGGATTTTTGTTTTGACATGATTGCTGATGAAGTCTCTCATTTCTATAGTCTGTTTCCACATTCTGTATCTCAAAACCTGAAAAATTTCCTTCCAAACTCGAAAATCTGTTTGATGAGATAGACGCATTTGACAGCTGAATAGGTTTTGATGAGTGGAGATGGCCTCGTACCCGCCACGCGTAGCGTTGGCCCACACCCCTTTATATAGGTAAATCTGCAGACACCCTGCAGGGCTGCAAACACCCTTCAGATAATGTTGTAAATTACTGTATAAGACTGTATGTACCATGCCATATATATATTTAAGCTTCCAGATGCTTTCCAAGTTGTGTATCTGCTGTACACGAAGTGTAAAAATCTTCAAAAAAAGAGTATAAGCACAGCCACAGATTTTTCCTGATACATTCCTACAGATTTTCTCTATTCAGGATATCAGGAGAAGAGTTCTACATTCTCATGAGTGTATCTCAGTGTGAAATTGTAAGCAAGGACACTCAAAAGGTCTCACAGTGCCTTGAAATGCTTGCTACCAGCATTTGCACTACTCATCTTTGAATATCAAACAATTGTTAGTATTTGGCTCATGTCTTAGCATGTTTCTACAAGATAATACATTGTAATAGCTTCAAGATAATTTGTACTCATTTGTAATTTCTGGGAAGAGTGTCTGCAGACACCCTACAGACACCCATGCAGACTCCCTAAGAAAGCAAAATGGGAGTGTCAAATACAAGACTTCTGCCTAGAATTGGACATTAATGGATTTGATTCAAGGATTAACTAGCAATAGCCAATTTCTGTAAAGGGACTATTTTCTCTGCCTGCATGTTTTCTTATACTGCTTTCCATCCTCTGTCTCTTCATTTCTCTTTTCTGCATGACATCTGTGCTTAGACCCAGCTGAATGCTGTGGCTGGCGAGTTTCTGCTTGATTGGTAGTGATTTCCTCCTTTAGAAGCCTAGCTTCATGAACAGCCATGGTTGACCTGTTTAAGCCTTTCTCTTTGGTAAATGGCTTTGGTCTGGGTCTGGGAGGCATATTCTTCTCCTTCTCTACTTGCTTTGCTGTTCTTTTTGCTTCCATCTTTTCCTGTATAGCCTTACAAAGGTCACTCCAAAAAAACTTGTAATTCATATGTCCAAGCTTATGTGCATGCACGAACAGTCATCATTCCTATTATTCATACTAGATAGTAGAACTTAACAAAAACAATGGTTTTGACAATGAATGAGTTAGTGGTGATGATAATTGGGATGTCTGCAGGGTGTCTGCAGATTTCTCATACCCGATCAGAAAAGGACCTGAGTATTTGGGTCAGGAGATTTGCTCGCCTCATGTCATTTGGCAAGCACATCCTCATCCGATCTCCGGGTGGATTCAATTTCCCAAGCTTCAGATCGCTCTACCATCCATTATCAGTTGGGCACGTCCAGGACTGCTAATATTCAATGAGTCTCCTGTCGGGTTGCAGTCCGGTTTCAGAGGTCGTAAGTAGTATCATGCTCTGAGCCTGATTTTCAACTGGTTTTTTAATTACATTGCCAAACGCCCTTGAAGCTTTCTGATCTACTAGAACAAGTGTCACCTAGTAGCCTTGGGCCAAGAAAAATCGGTGAGAACGTGGAGGGCTACGAAGTTGAGTCAATCAGGCATTGACCACAGCTTAAGGTATCGACTTTAAGCCTCAAGATAATCATAAACTGTTTGAGTTGTTCTTGCACCAATGAGCTCAGAAGAAGTCGAATAGCAGAGCAATCTGGAAACTTTTGATAGGGCCTTGGTAGGGATGGGAATCAAAGCTTTGATCGCACCGTAAATACTACGGACGATTGTCGGGAGAATGAGTGTGATATGAGGAAGCGCTAAGAAATCAGATGCCTTAGCCAGATTATATTCTTCATTATCGACTTGGAAAGTCCGAAGGCACATCAAGTCAGAAGGATCAAAGTTCATCAAACCTCCGATACGACATGAAGTCATTTTCCTGTCTGCTCTGCGAGAGATAAGAGCGCTGGTACCGGTAGGAATTTTCAAAGTACTGAATGCCATCACTTTCACATGGGTCTGGCGCCTCCAGCGACCGTCACTATCTGTGTGGCATAACGGGTTTGCTGCCTCAAGGAGCAACAACAACGAGGTTCCGATTCGGTACCGCTCTGAGTCAGCACAGCCACCTGGCATATGTACTTACTCTTTTGGTGCTCGCTGCAGCGACTCGCAAAAATGTGAAAGTAATTCTTATAAATGGGCACACTTCGTTAATGAGGTCAATATATCTTACTGCGAGAAGTAACGTAAAATTCTGTAGCTTTCAGAAAATCTCGGAAAAATACAGAGAGATACTGTTACATGCAGTCACATTGCAGTGGCACCCGGAAGCCATACGGTGCGGGTTTTCACTGGGCCTCAACTCGAAGCTGTTACTTAATAATTGTGCTTATCATGAATCGATCCTTCGTCCAACTCCAGAACGTCCACCTCAACCTCAACACCAGTGCCTATGATTTGAGTCCGTGTCCCGCCAGTTCGATGCCGGCTTCCAACTCTACATCATCGTCGTATTGTTACCGTGCTTCTGAGTAAGCATCCTCAAATAATAAGAGATCGTCATCGCGTAGAAAGTGGTGCTAATTATGGGGACAACAATGTCGAGGAAGATGTATTGGATGTCTATAAATCAAAATCAAAGCAAACCAAAAGTGAGCATAAGGAGTTAATGACTGGGGGGAATGGCCGCAAGCGGCAAAGGCCGAACCCTTCGTTAAGGTCAAGGGGTTGTATGATAGAAAGGTAGGCAATGGAATACTATATTCGCGTTCTCGACCAAGTCACACATTCGCCAATAGCGACCGATGACTTATTGCGCGCACATTCAGCGTTCCGCTCCCGGTTCATCATCGCATCCTTCATCGCATCCATCACATCCAAGTTCGTGTTTTGGCTCTGACTTCGTTCAGGAACAGGCACCCAATTACGGGTACCATTTCAATAATTCATTATTATCCTCTCTTCTCAATCCGATGATGTCGTTGATGTGGACGTCCGTTCCACCAGATTTCTGTCAAAACAGAGTCAACCAAAAGTCTGTTACCTCTCGGTTGAGGCAAGGACAGTTACAAAACCTCCCAGGAGGGTTTCCGTTCCGGTATACGGTGGGCCCTAGGTCATCAAAATGCTGTTATGAGGGGGATAAAGGATATGGGAGAATATCTTTCGATTCATACAAGTTTCACGAGGACTTACGGAGCGCCGGGGGCAACACGATGAGGATTTCGTTCGAGGCACCATGCTCGAGCTCCCGCCACAGCAGCTCGAGGTGCAAACCCTCGGCAGCGAGAGCGACTCATAGGTATTTTTCTTGGAGGATTTATCTTGAGGGTGGCGATTCAAGGCTTCGCCGTTCAGATCCTTCCTCTTACCGTAATCCCGTTCCCGCCAGCATGAATGACGACCCGCTTATCGCGGAAGTTGTCGTCTCCCCTAACGTGTTTCAAACTTGGTATCCTCCGAATAAACTGGGGTAAAAAGCCATCGCTTCGCGTGGCAAGCTACAAGGCCTGTTCAATAAAGCCAAAATTTTACTCTTATATTGACTACGCTGCAGCTGCTGAGAGAAAGAGAGCTAAAACAACGAAAGAGGATTTGAAGACAAGAATTACGAGGTTTGTACTCGATGCGAATGCAAGCTTGAGGAGTGGAGGAATAGGGCGGTGGACATTGTCGACGCTGGCAGTGAAAACGAGAGAGTCGACATGCTGCCAGCTGGCATGACGTTTGCATGATGTTGAGGTTGTCGACAGAAAGGCCTCGCGTTGATCCGAGGAAGCCGTGAACAACATCATGGGTCTTTGATGGGTCTCGACCGTGATTCCAGATGAGCGCCTAATGAGCGCCAATGAACAGGGGTGGGAGTTTGAACCCGTGGAAAAGATCTGGGAGATCGCTACGACATAAATTAACTCAGCCTAAAGGCCTCGTAACTTCCCGTACCAAGAGTTATCCTGAATGCCCTAGCTACGTCGCTCGAAAGGAATCAGTCGGTGATAATATGTTTGGAGAGCGATAGCATCGGCAAAAGGGATATGGCCAGGGAGACAGTGGATAGGTTTGAAGGAAGATGGGAAGCATCTATTGCTGGGTCTGGGAAAGACAATGTCGTGTATTTGGGAAGTGGGATAGAGGGGGAATACGAACTGTTATATGTGGCAACTGCGAAGTGAAAGTTATTTTGTACATGAGGCGGCCAGATCCGAATATGTAGATTATTTTGTCATAATACCTATCCCTTTTGATGCATCTCTAGTCTGGAAATTATGATTCTAGTACACAGGACCAAAGCAGTGCACCGAGTTCTGGTACCCATGACTGTACCTGGAGAATGCAACTATCTGATTCTCTTAATTCTGATCTGTCCTCGACTTCAAAGATAGGACATACTCTCTTGCCATAGTTGTACATAAGCGGGCTGTCAGGAACAATCCCGCTCAGGGGCAGACCACCCAAGTCACACAGGGACAAGGAAAAGAAGTATAGATTGAGGGGAAGTGTGATGTAGGCTCAACACAGTGTAAGTGATTGTGTCTGCAAGTATGCAATAGATGGAAGCAAGAGAAACAGTGTTCGACAGATATGGATGGGAGAAGATGATGGTGGTGGAAGGATCAAACAACTCGGATGGGAAGATGGAAAGATTGAAGGTCTAGTACATATGGTCACCAATGACCATCAACTATGATCAACATCGTGGATGGATATAGGCTTGCCCAGACTCCCGTGCTATCAGAAGGTAACAATGATGAACCAGTGAAGTAATTGGAGACCACTACTGTAGCATTGGATTAGTGGTCTCCAACACTGTGAGATAAGGAGAAGTACGTAGTCACTTCTAGCAGGTCGCTCGAGTCTGATTCTCTTTTTTAAAAAGGTTATTGACTCATAGCTGAAGATCCATAAGTTCTTGCAAGATTGATGCTATGTGTTGGTAGCAAGCCACTGATTGATTTTGAGCCAAAAAAAGCCCGATACTAGCTACTTGCATCCAACAGTGCCTCAGATCCATATCAATCCTGCTGGTATATATGCCACATACAGACAAGCTAAGGACCTTTCCACACACTTCACGCATCATACATCCGAATTCCGAGGGAAGCTTTCCTGGGATTGGGTTGCTTTCACCGGTGCACCCAGGACGAGTTTTGCTTCTGAGCTGACTGATCCTTTGAAAGGAGCATGAAAACTCTTCCTCTTCCTCTCGTCTTGTTGCTGGCCATTTGTCGTCCTTCGTTGGGAATTCTAAATAATGTCACTCTGGAGGAGACAAGCTCTCGAATTATTTATGGTACTGGGCAGACTGGTAAGCAATAGTCTGTAATGGTTTCCTTTCTTGACTTACGGACTCCGTATTATCCAGGCTGGGCCAAACTTCACCATGACTCTCTTTATCATAACAATAGCCATGCTGTATCTTCTGATCCTGCCGCTACCGCAACCCTGACATTCAGAGGTACTTATTCATTCGTCCAGACCGCCTTCCTGAGCGTTCTAAAAATTTCAATAGGAGTTGCAGTCTATTACTACTCATCATTCTGGTCTCACAACGTGTCGACCACCCTTCAGCTTGATGGGCAAGAAAAGATCATCTTGGATCTCATTGACGCATCGGAGTTCAACGGGACTGCCGGGATTAAGACTACCAAACGTAGTGACATCGTGTGGAGTCGGACGGATTTACCTGATGAGGAGCATACGCTTGTCGTATCCTGCCCTACTGAGTTTGGTGGTTCGGTGCTGATGGATGCTATTATGTAGGTGCCACATTCGTGGCCTTTTCTTTTCCTGTGATAGGTATAGAACTGAATTTTTGGACGTGAATCTAGGTATACAGAAAATAAAACAGATGATCAACCGGTCTCTCCTTTGGTGAATCATACAGTAGAGAGTCAGCAATTCGATTATGTGGAAGGAGGTGAGTTGTCAATTTAGCATTCCAGCGAGTCTAGGGTGGTGGCTCAGCCTTTTTTATTTTTATTTTAGCTTGGTCCAAAAATTCCAGTGATCCGAATCTCTTCGTCAGCGACCTGATATTCTCCAGTCAAGATGATTCCAGTAAAGCTGTCCTCACATTTACAGGTGATTACCAGGAGGTTTTCCTTCAAATTCTGAGTTGACCAGTCCTACATTTAAAGGCGTTGCGGTATACTATCTCGCCGCTCGTTGGCCACTTAAGACCGTCACTACACTCCAGCTTGATGGAGAGTCTCCCGAGTTCGTCGATCTCACAGACAATGCCGCGACTGATGCTATATCTGCCCCTTCGGTGGAATCCACAGTCGTTTGGAACCGGACGAATCTAAGCAACACACAGCATAATCTGACGATTTCTAAGGGAACATATGCGATAGTGGATGCAATCATGTAGGTGTTCTAGGTTTACGCCTTCACCGTAGTAGGATTTCATCAGTGAATCGGCCTGACGCTTGAATTTGCAACAGCTACACTGAAGATATATCCAGTTCTCCGCAGGGGCCATCACCTCAACCAGAAACCGACGGCCCTCCTTCTCATAACAATCATTCTGTGGCCATTGGAGGAATTATTGGAGGTATATTTGGTGGACTTGTGGCTGTGGCTGTCATCTTGGTTTTGTGCCACAGAAGATGGAGACAAATTCGAAGAAGGGAGTTACACGAACCTGGAACGGTGGTTTCATTCATGGCAGGGGTAGAAAACACGCATAGTATTAGCGGGGCGGCGACGTCGACTAGTAGTTCGGAGGATATGCGAGCCGAAACAGCTCAGGACTATGCGAAGAATTTGAGGAGGAAGGGAGTTCTCTCGAGTTTTAGAGTAGTACGTAACATGGGGTCCAGGGGGGCACCGGAGACGTTACCGCCGCCGCCTTATGAGGCTTGATGGGGGGAAATTCATTTAATTGTCGTTGTTCTTTTGCAAATTGGAGTCATGTGAGAAGGTTGACAGCAATAGGGTTCATTAATGAGGAAGTGAGGAATGAAGGGTTTGAATACGCAGCATCTAGCAGATATGTGCATAGAAAAGGCGAGAATTTCGGACTGAGTATGGGCAACCGGAGAGTACTCAATAGTCATTCAGTGGAAAAATGAGTCACTGCTGCAATTGACAAAGTTGGAGCTACGTAGATCCATCTTCAATGAGGCGACACTAAAGTTCATGGGTACGGTGTAGTTGTAACTCTTGAGAAGGACGGTGACAGAAAGGGACTAGAAGTAGACAGGCACAGAGTACCGGCAAGTATTTGCGAGAAGTCTGTCTCGTTCCTTTTCCGAGAGCAGTCGTGGCTCGTAGATGGGAGCTGCCAGCTGGCAGCAGATATTGTTCGCTCGGAGAAGGTCGGTGTCCTGAGTTGATCGCCGCTCTATACTATTGATAATGACAAGCATAGAATTTAACCCTGCTGCAGGACAAGAAGGAAATGCCTACATATACCAAGTCAGAGTTGATGAGTCGGAGTCGATTTGGGCTTATTCAGGCTTTCCGATTGAAAACCACGTATACTTACCGTAGTACCCGCTGACGGAGGTGTTATTGGATGACGTTGCTGGGCAAAAGTCCGGAGATTTTTTCTGCAGAGTTGGGCAGTCCTAAAGCGAGAAAGGAATGTGGCTAACGCCCCTTGGAGAATACTCAGGGTCGCATCGAGTGGCTTGCGTAAGTGACGGTAAGTCGAGAAGCCTAAGCCTTTGTTGAGCGTGACATAGTAACAGTCACTCCTGTTGTTGATTTCTTGGTTGGGTTGTAATACGGTGTCCCGGGCACGCGCTGCGCTGCTCGTCACCAGCAGCCATGGCCGACCATTTATCTACCGCAGCCGACCTCAAAGCTCATCTACAATCTCTTCTTGATGACAAGGAAAAGGAACTCCAGCAAGCAGGCCTCCTCGGGCAGCGGGTTCTTGCCCAGCAGATGGAGCTCGAAGAACGGATACGCCAACTGCAGGAATTCGAAGCAGAAAAATCCGACGACGACGAAGACAAGTTGGATGAAGATGCGAAGGAGAGATACAGAGAGCTGGCTGATACACTGATGGTTTGGGACGCCGAGAATGCAGAGTTGTCAAGTGCGTTTGGAAAGGTATGTCTTCGGCTTTCTTCACGTATTACTTCCTCTTATCCCTTTCAGTCCTCCTCTGTGCCGTCAATTCCAGTGGCAGAACCTCCCCGTGAAGAGCCAGGACGCCAGAAGGCCTCAACCAACACTGCTGCCCAATCTCGCCGTGCCAAAAATGCTGCCCATCGAGCAAACGACGTCGGTGCGTGTCAACGTCGCTTCTGCGTTAGCTACCCCTGAAGCTTTCCTTTTAACAGAATTTGCTTTCGAGATTGGCAGCGGTCTTCTCAATGAAGTCCGTCGTCTTCAAAGCTTGCTTGGTGAACGTGATAAGGCCATTCAGGACATGAAAGAAGAAAAAGACGACCTGGAAGCCTCTGTTGAAAGTCTGCGAAAGGCTCTCCGACAACAGGAACAGAGCACAGGTGAGTTTGCCAACTAACAGTCGCGCCATATCGTAGGACCCTAACGTGTTGCTATCTTATACTAGACAAGTTCAAAGAAGAAAACTGGAATCTCGAAGTCACTCTGCAAGACCTCCGTACCCAACTTACCAACTACCAATCCGATAACTCCCGTCTCGAGTCCGAAACCAAACGCTTGACCAAACTTCTCGCTTCTTCACGCGATTCCGCCGAGACCCTCAAGAACGAAAACACCTCTCTACAAACTTCCCTTGACGAGCTCACCAACAAGCACGAGACGGATATTGCGTTAGCCAGGAAGCACGCCGCAGGCTTACAAAGAGACAAGAGTGATCTGCAGCAAAACGTCGATACACTCAAAGCTGAAGTTGCCCGTGCTTCCCGACGGTTCCCCAGATATGGATCCCCGATAACACCCAATGGACCAGATGGGGCCAACGATTTCCTCACTCCAGGAGGTCTGTCCGTTGGAGGCGACGACGTATTCTCCAATGCCGCTTCCACTAACACTCGCCGAGGCAAGATGGGCGACACGTCCATGATGTACGCCGACGAGCTGGGATTGGATAGCGATTATCCCGAATCTCCTGACGCGAGTCCTCTTGGCAAAAGAAGTCCATTTCTGGGGCCTAATCACCCCAATAACGAGATTGAGGCACTGCAACAAAGACTTGCCCACGCTCAGAGGCAGATAGCAACGTTGAAAGGGACTTTACAGAGGGAGAAGAAGGAGAAGATGGATCTGAGGAAGAAGTTTGGTGTTACAGAGAAAGATGCCGAGTTTGGGGAAGGTGAAGAAGATGAGAATGAGCAAGAGGAGGGTGAGGATGATGGTGAGGATGATGGGGATGATTCTATGGGTGCCAATACGACCTTGGGAGCCACAGGTCGACGCAAAGGTACACCATTCAAGGTCGGTGGCCGTGGTGGTGTCAGAGGACGCATGAGGGGTTCTGGGCGACGTGGTCGTGGTGGGCTTTCTTGGAGCGAACGTGTTTCGATAGCCCAACAAGACGAAGATGGCTTTTCACCCGAACGAGAGACTTCCCCTCCCCCTGTTCCTCCCATTCCTGGTACACTCGCTAGTTTGCAAGGCGAGCTAGAAGCATTTGAAGACGAAGAAGCTGATCAAGTACCGGATGATCTAGAAGCCTCACCTTCACCGGCGGCATCTTCATCTCGAAGAGCTAGCGTCGCTAGTGTTGGTTCTCTTGATGGCATGGACCCTGCTTACGCCAATGTGGCCATGCTGAAGAGGACGCCATCCAATGGTTCTGTACAGAACGGTAGTCCGCTTCGCACATCACTGTTACGACGCTCTGCTTCCAGACGAGGTGGTTCTAGTATTGGCGTGGGTAGGCGGGCGAGAGGCGGTATGGCATACCAGGATGGACGACCACCTTCACTTGTGGACGCACCGGAGGATTTGGCCTTGGCTCTTGGTGGGGGTAGCCCCATGTCAATTAGGAATGTCAGCAGCGGTATCCTAGAGGAACTCACCGTTGGTGGTGAGATGGAAGAGGTTGAGTTGGTTGAGGTTGGATGTCAGACAGAGGTCGAGCCAGAGCCTGTGAAGGAACCCGAGCCAGAACCAGTTCCGATACCTGAACCAGTAGCCGTCAAGGAAACAGTTGACATGGGCATCCAGTCGGAACCTGAGCCAGAACCCGTTGTCGAACCTCCACCACCGCCACCGCCTGCACCCGTCATGGTCGAGATATCTATGCAGACCGATGAGGAGCCTGCGGTACAACGTGAGGAGGTGGCAATCCAGCATCAGCCCACTCTTGTATCAACAAGCATGGTTACGGATCCTCCAGTCACTCCCGTAATGGTTCAGGCAGAGGTGCAAGCACAAGCCAGCGAGGAGGACGTCTTACCAGTCAGAGAACGGACGGCGACGATTACTCAGAGAGATGTTCCTGCTGGTATTCCAGACGACCGCACTACAATTACCAAACCTCTCCCGAGGACATTCCTTGCAAACGGCGACCTTTCTGAAGGCGAGGAGACCGAAACGGGAGAAGAGACTGAGACTGACACGGACGACTATGAGGATGCACGACAAAGCGTTAACCTTCATTCTGCTACAGTCTCTCAAGACGACTTCCACTCCATTATGACCATGACGGATAACGAGCTATCAGACCCAGAGGACATAGACGATGCAGAGAGCATCAAGGTCTCGAGGCTACCCAGACACCCACCGTCATCATATACTCCATCAACACGTCGGTCGTCATTCTATGCAACGCCAGCAAGTTCAGCTGCAGTTTTGCTGCAACATACCACGACCTATGACACGAAGAGTATCGAAGCGAATCTCATAGAAGAACCCAAGGTCGAGCCCAAGCCTGAGGTCAAGGAGATGTCGATACAGACTGAGCCCTGGGAGCCAGCTAGTCCTGCTACACCGGTGCCCTTCCCTGCAGCTACTGCAGTTCCTTCCTCTCCCGTTTCTCCAATCATGTACCGGGTTGGATCTGGTCATCAGTTCCAATATATCCCTCCAACTTCTCCAACTGCACCTGCACCTGTTACTGCCCCCACCGCCGCCGCCGCTCCTGCAGTCAGCCCTTCAGCGCCTACACCATCCCCTTCATCCAGTGTCTTCAGAGAGAACAACACTGGCTTTATCACTGTATTTCCTCGTGCTGGAGACGACCGCCGACAGTCCATGGACTCGGTTGTTTCCTCCGTCGTTGACGATTCCTCCAGCAGCCAAGCTCGGTCCAGAATATCTTCTGGGAATGCTCTCGTTGACAAGAGCAGACCGCCGATGATGTCTCTACCCCCTCCACCCCGTGCCCCACCTCCATCGGGCAATATGCTTCCGCCTTCGTTCATTCCCGAGAGGAGAGTAGCGACGGCAAGTTCTTCAGGGTCATACGATATACCACCACCACGTCCATCGTCGCCGCCTCCTCCAGAACTTATTCAGCGTGCAACAACGCCAACATTCGGGCATGCTCTGAACGTCCCTGGTGGGAAGGGAAGTGGTTTCGCTTTCCGTCAACATGGCTCAATGCCACCCTCTCAAGCTGGACTACGTCAACCACCATCGACAAGCAGTTTCCGTTCTGCAGCAAATGCAGCACAGTACAGTCTTCATCCTTCTGGTACCATTGGCTCTGCGAAGGGACGGGGGATGTCGTCTGCCTCGCTTCTGTCAGAACGTACCGGGATGGCTTCGGCCCGCTCTTCCTTGTCTTCAGATCGTGGACCTTACGCCGACCGCTCTCAAAACTACGGCAACGCAAGTCAAACTCCCAACTCCAATGCGACTGCAAACAGGTTACTTGGAAGAAATGTAGAAAACCCTACCGATCCCGCTGTTATTCATGCTATTACCCAGACGATGATTGGAGAGTTTTTGTACAAGTATACACGCAAGGCTATTGGTAAAGGGCATGGGACGGCGAGGCATAGAAGGTTTTTCTGGGTACATCCCTACACGAAGACCTTGTATTGGAGCTCGGCAGATCCAAACTCTACAAATGTGGCCGAGTCGAGTGCGAAGAGTGGTAAGTCATGGCCTGTCTTCCTTGCTTTCTATGATATGCTGATCTCTTTCTAGCCTATATCGAAGGGGTGAGATCAGTCCTTGATCCAAACCCCATGCCGCCCGGTCTCTACCAGTACAGTGTCATTGTGTCAACGCCCCAGCGGGAGATGAAGTTCACTGCCCCTACGAAAGAAAGGCATGATATATGGCTTAATGTGCGTAACAATATTATTTACCATGGCACGATGACTGACGGTTGCAACAGTCTCTCAAATATCTGCTGGCTCGTCCAACTCCCAGCCATATCAGCTCTCCCGCAAATGCCACTGTCGTTCCCGAGAGCCCGATGTCAGACGTCGAGTTTGATGATGAGATGGATGTCAATACCAGTCCCTCGAGTCAGCGTACGGGTCGTAAGAGTACCCGTCAAGAAGCTTCCTTCAACACTACCCCACGAGGCAAGCGTAGCAGGTCACAGCTGTCAGTGGGCGGTTCCATTGGTAGACGCGCTGGAACTCCCGCTGCAGAATACTTGCGATATGCTCCTGATAGCCCGTACAGCCCTACAAAGGATTTCGTAGACGTACCTGGTTCCGGGGAGGACGAAGACCTCGATTTTGAGCTTCATGGTGATTCCTTGTCGGACGAAGGTTTTGAAGGGCTGGAGAACGTGCGTGCGTGTTGTGACGGGAGGCACACCGTTGGACATTCCGGAAAGCACCACCACCACCATCATCACCATGACGGTTCACAGAACGGCGACCATACTGGGTCGAGTGCAATCAGTGGCCCTGCGAGACCAGTCTCTCCTTCGGCTTGGTCATTCAGATCTCGTGCCGGAAGCGAATCTCATGAAGGTGGTGGAGGAATCTTTTCTTCTTGGGGTAGAGGTGAACTTCGGTTTGGGTCGAGGAGGTCAACTAAAACCAGTCATACACAAATCTCACAAGCATCCTAGAACATTTTCTGAGGTTAATGCACACTCCTTGTATTTTTCAGTTTCCTTTTTCTTTTTTCTTGAATAGCTAGGTTGGGTACTGTTTCCCTTTATTACTTGCATCCTTTTCCACTACACTCAAGTGCTTTAGTTAGTACGTTCCCTGATAATGACTATTGTTTATGACCGGATACCCATACTAGCTTCATTTAGTCTTTCTTTGACTGTACTATGCCTTTCTTCTCGCAACCAATAACACTCCTTTACTGAAGATCGTCTGGCTCTGAGTCTGATCTTTTCTTATAAAGTATCTGTACATGTGGGTTTGAACTTGGTTTGAAAGGACAAGAACTAGAAGCGCCGAAGCAAAGTGAACGACCATATTATGGTGGTTCGTCTGCACAAAAAATATTTCCACGTGCCTTATGATGCCTGGCGTCCTCCCCCTATCGAATCACGTCCATTCCGTCTATGTAACCCAGTCAAGCTGGGTACCTACAGGCCTGGAAATCGAATATCATCCCCAGACATGTATCCGGAATGAAAAACCACGAAGTGAACCGCAATGCGTCACAATCGTTGTGGACGGCAAATCCGAGGTTGGCCGATACATTATTCTCACGACTCCTTGGTCATATTTAAACTCATTTCCTTCGGACCATTCTCCGAGTCGCAGGCCTTCATTCTCACTACCTGTCTGGTACTAAATACTTTTTATGATGATTTATAACCTACATGTGTCATATTCTTTCGGTTTGCGAAATTGTAATCTTTGTCCTTCGTTAGTACAGCGAAGCCGCAACTTGTCGGTGCTGAAATCAAGCAGAAGGCACTGGAGGTTACTGGACCCGTACATACATTGCCCATACCATACCCTGGTGCATAAGCCGACTACTAGTCGTGAGAATAATGTATCGATCAACCTCGGATTTGCCGTCCACAACGACTGTGACGCACTGTTGCGGTTCACTTCTTGGGAATATAAGAAATATGTCATGATACATACACATACATAGCTACTCGTTGTAAATTTGGCTACTTGATCCATTTATACTTATCCCATCATCATTCTTGTCTCTGATAGAACAACGACCGCGAAAGATACAAATTTGGTGTGTACGATGTTGACGATGGCGCGTCCAGCTCAGTAGCTGTCAGTGACTCAGCTGATTCGGCTTGTCTGCCTGGCCTCGCTTAGACCCCCCTAGCCGAGGGCTGTGAGAATCGGACAAATCTGACCCCTCCACCATACATATGCCAACCATATGCGCGACCCATGTGTCCTGATCTGATGGCGATGCGAGCGCTTTGCTTTGGCATAGTTACGTACTATAAGTACATTAAGAATTGAATATTCATCTATGTAAGTATGTACATCCATCACGACAACGAAACTGGTTGGAAGGTTTGTGCGTCAATCTGTAGCTGTGCAACCTATCGGGTTCGACAAGACCCCCATAAATGGGTGGACATGTCTGTTACACCGATTCGGACAAAAAATTGATCATTTTTGGGATCATCGTCTCCAATTAACGAGACCTAACTGCGTTAGGGTCTGGCTGAGAGAGACTACGAAAAGTCCGAATCCGATATCAGAAAGCGTGGGATTTTTTCCGGTTCGGACAATGGAAATAGTGAACACACAATCCACTGGTACATGTAAGTAGCCCATGGTTCGACTCGTGTTCTTGCGACTTGGTTCCCATGCCCGGGCAAGAGATTCAGGAGCGGAGCTAAATCAAATCGCCACTCAGACTTTACTGTTCAGTCCATGGCGTTTCTCACCAGATAGTAAGCCCTCGCGAGTCCGACTGAGTTGGATAAGTAATGTGTGCCGTGAACTCAATCCTATGAAAGCTCTACTGAAAGACACAAGGAAGGATCAACACGAAGGAACAAAGATGAAAGACAAGATAGGTACGTACCGAAAGACTCGAAAAGGAGGATCAATACGAAGGAAAGAACTTGAAGATTGGCCGAGTCTTTCGGTACGGGTAAATATCTATGGTGGCGCGAAAGGATAGTAAGTACGTAAAGCGGAAATCAAGAGTCTGAGATATTGATAAAGGAGAAAAAATGGATGAAGGAAAATCTTTAAAGCGAAGCAGAGGTCAAGGAAATATGAGATTGGTGGAGAATGGGTCGCGAAGATCGCAGTAACGGAGACTAAGCCACGGAGACATAAGGACACCAGAGGACACCCCGGGGGTCCTGTTGCATGGAGCAGTAAAAAGGAGAAAAGGATGGGACTACGAAGTGCACGTACGCGATAATTAGACTGTTGTAAAGCATGGACTTTGAAAAATGACTATTTCCCAGCCTGGGACCAAGACTAATATGTTCATCTCAAAAGCTAATAATAGTATTTTGGTAAAAATATTTATAGCTCTCACTATGATAAGGGCTTGCAGGTTTTGCAAGCCTCAGCCACCGGAGCATAGCCACATCGCATGTGGATGACCGAGTACCGAAGGAAGTCAATTGACGACGACAGACGATGTATAGAGATCTCTACTGCTTGCCTTGTGTTTTCCGCTCATTGATCCGTCGCTAAGCGTCCACGAACCATACGGACAATGACATTCCGGGCATAGGCGGATCGCAAACTCTTTGTGGACGGCCTTCGTCCACCGTCCTGAGTTTTTCAGCTTTTCTCTTAACCCCCATCAGTCACGACTTCCCTTTCATCCCCTTCCTTCCCTTTCTCTTCAACACTAGTCGTTCTTTACTAAGGATTTGAAGTGTGCTCCATTCATAATGCGTTATTTACCACCATCATCCTCTCTTCTCGCCCTGGGACTTCTATTCGCCAGTGTTGTTGCTAAACCACAGGATGGTGATAGGACAACGGAACAGGAAGAAGCTCAGATTAAAGGCGCGTTTTTTTTTGCTGACACCTATTGTCGGGCGGTGTTACTCACAGCCTGCCCCCATTAGATCCCAACGCGGAATGCGCAGGGTACTATTATGCACCGGTATCGAACGCTTTGTCCCAGTTCCCAGCACCGGCAGCTCAAGCACATATGGTCCCGGGGGATACTGAAGCCCAAGACAAGTTCAACTCCATCAAAGATCTCATCCCAAACATCGCGCCCAAAGGAACTCCTGAAGGAGATTTCTCTAGCGTAGCCTCGTATCCTAGCGATGATCCGGACTGCTGGTGGACGCGGACGCAGTGTGTTTCGCCCAAGCTTCAAGGTCTACCTCCCGACATCTTCGAAGTCCCCGAAGTACGTTTGGTCTCTTGTGTAGGACTTACTTCTGGCACGAACATCTACTTTATAGCCGCTAACAAACGGGTATGGTTTCGATGATGGCCCCAACTGTTCGCACAATGCGTTCTACGATTTTCTCCAAGAGCAAAATCAGAAAGCCAGTGAGGTTTTTTCTGTTGAAGATGTGTTTCGCGTTCATCCTCATCGTTTTCTTTTTAGCTATGTTCTTCGTCGGGACCAATGTTATTTATCAGCCATTGGAAGCACAACGAGCTTTGACTGACGGTCATGAAATCTGCGTCCGTAGGTATCCATAATCTGATGTTCTTAATCTATCAGTCTAATCCTCTTTTTGATTTCTAGACACTTGGTCTCACCATTACAGTGAGGAATTCATTTACAAAATCTCTTACAAGACTCAACGTTGCTTTGAATATAGTGACTGCCCTGTCGAATGAAGATGCGTTCGCCGAACTTTGGTATAGTGAGTTCTACACTGTCGGTCTTTAAGGTCGTAACTTATGTTTCATGTTCAATCCACAGCGGTAAGCCGAATCACTCGTTGGGGAAAGAATTATTCCAAAGCTGTCTGCCTCTAGATCAAGTCCATAAAATTAGTTGTAGGCGTCACCCCTACATGCTGGAGGCCTCCCTTTGGAGATGTCGACGACAGAATTCGCGCTATCGCGGCTGCATTGAACTTGCAGACCATCCTCTGGAAATACGACTCGTTCGACTGGAAAGTCACCTCTGGCCAAGCTACTCCCGATCAAGTCAACAAAAATTACGACGATTTTGCTAACACCGCCAAAACAGGAGGGTTCGACACCGTGAGTAGATTTCTTTTTTAGTTCGTTCCTCATGCAGTCTGCTGCTCTGAATGAGATGGGTGTACCCGAAGCGGCCACGCCTTACCGCTGATTCTTATCACGAGCGCCGACCGAAGGCGGTGTATACATACCTCCTGGACAAGGATGATTGCTCGCCACTGTCGCTTTTTGACATTACTTGGACAGCCTTGGGTCCATGACATCTTCTCCTATTTTCTACATGAGTACACGTTACTGATTGTGCCTTTAGCATGGTGGAATTATATTGTCTCATGAAGGCGACCAATTCACCATGCAAGCTGCTATAGATAATTATCCCAAGCTGAAAGACGCCTTCAAGGTTCGTTTGGGCTTAAGCTCCCCGATTACCTTGTTCTCAACGTCAGATTAGTACATCGTCCCGGTCGGTGTGGCATTGAACAAGACGCGTCCATACGTTGAAGCCAACTACTCCTTGCCTACGTTCGATAAATGTGCGTCGTTTTATTGGCATGTTTTGTATATCAGACGAAACATTCATCGGGATACTGACTTGACTCTCGCAAACAGACATCTCAGGAACCACTGTCGTTCTAGGTGAAACTCCTCAATCCGACGGTGCAACCACTTCCTTGGCTTTAGGAGCCGCGGCAGCTTCTGGTACTTCTACCGCCAAAAGCTCTCAGTCATCTTCAGCTGGTGATTCGAATCACCAAGCTGGGAATAGCACTGGGAATAGCACCGGCAGTAGTGGTAAAAACGACGCTCTGTCGACAATTGGCTCACCAGCCTCCTCGCAGTGGCTAATAATGGTCGTGCTGACGGCATTTTTTGCTGCCTTGCATCTATAGTTCTGAATATTACATAGATGCTTTTCTGCAAACGCTTCACGCCTCATCTTACGACCCACCCTTCATCAATCTGCCCATCCTCATTGTTTTCTTCCTTGTAATTCCGCATCACATTCCTCATCGTCCACGGATCAGTGAATGGCTTATCGGCTTGTGCTATTGTTGTACGTCAATGCTATCTAAGTATTTATGTCGAATGTGGCGAACAGACTGACTATCTTAGAATCGCTTCCTTTCCTCTGCATCTTTCAGTGTTATGTAGTGCTCAGTGCAGTTACTTATTCCCACTTGTAATCCTGTCCTTACAATTACTCACTCGATTCACCCCAGTTCAGTGGCTTGTTTGTATGCCTCAAACAAGCCTCAAACCGCTTTCGTCGCTCTACTTATTCATGGACTACTAATCTTCCCTTCTATTTCTCGCTCGGGACTCTGGGGTTTCTTTTTACTACGTATTCAGTCTCCAACTTGTATGCTTTCTACACAGGTTGGCACTTCCACGTAATGAAGCCTGTAAAGAAAGTTTCGTTCTTTCAAACCCAATGGAGACTAATTATGACGGCGCATCAATCATCTGATGGAGGAGTTTATTACCCGGGCTAAGACCGAGGAAGTTCGAACTACCCACTTTTGGTATGACTTACCATTCTTGGCTCTCTCAGCTTCTTATCGGAGAAACATCTGATGAGCACATATAAGAATGGGTCCGAGTCCGAATACATAATTGCTGATAGGCTTCCTCACCTTCTTTCTACGCAATCATGTCTCAATTAAAGGCCCTCGTAGATATCATCACTCAACAATCCGCTATTCTTCAAGAGGCCTACGCTACATCAGGTTCGGAAGTCCCTTCACTCGATGGTCGCTTTCAACCAGGCCCCTTGGAGTTCGACTTCAATCTTGCCCATACGAGACAGCTCATGGTCGGAGCTGCGCTGCAACTGATCGCTACTGTCCAATCTCCTGGCGAATACCTCCAGGATTTTGCTTTTTCGTTTCATAAATCTGCGACTATCGGATTTGTCGTCGATGTCAATATCCCTGAGATTCTCGCTGACGCTGGAACAGACGTAAGTACATGTACTATCAATGCAGTGACATCTACCTTCACTGGAAGCATTGATGTAGGGACTTCATGTAGACGATATCGCAAAAGAAGCTAAGGTTAATCCCTCGCACCTTGGTAAGTACTATTAGATTCATATCACAGTATTTGGAACTGGCTTATGTCCATTGGTAGCACGTGTGCTTCGCTTTTTGGCAATCAGGCATATCTTCCAAGAAGTTCGACCGAATGTGTTCGCTCATAACCGAGTCTCAACCATGTTGATCAGGAAGAAGACTCTGAAAGAAATCAGAGCCGAGTGAGTCTTCAATTTCTTTGGAACGTTTAGAGTGCTCAGGACAAAACTCGACCCGTTTAGCCCAGTCGGACGGTTTGACGAGTCTCCTTGGGCTTCGAATGTCCATCTGGCGTCAGTATGCGTTTTATGAGTTCCTGCCAAATGCTGAAGGCACTCTATGGCAGTGCGGATGTAGGATTAAGAAGTGCCCCTTATCTATCCTCGTATCTGCAAAATCCAGACCAAGCCCCGACGGCTTTTAACATCATGCTGAAGAACCCCAAGACACTTTGGGAATATTTTGAGGAACCAGGAAATGAGTGGCGTGTACGTCGGTTCTCTGCAGTCATGGATAGTTGGACAGGGATGCTCCCACCTGAGATAACAATTGAAGGCGAGTATTTGAGAAATACTGACCAGTTCCGTGCTAAAGGTGTAGACATAGGTATCGATGGAAATGCCCTGAAACCTAACGATGTCGTCGTTGATGTGGGAGGGAACGTTGGCCCGGCCGCACTATTGCTCAAGAACGCTTATCCACACTTGCGATACGTGGTACAGGATCTTAGTAAACCCATCGCCGAAGGAGAAAAGGTACATAAATACTCAAAGAGTTCATGGAAGTTCTTGGCCCCTGAGCTGATCCTCACCAATTGTTGTAGTTTTGGAACGAGAAGGATCCGGAAGCCATCAAGTCAGGTCAAGTTACGCTACAAGGTAAGTAAGTTTCTGATCCTCACGACGACGCCGTACTCAACCTTTTGCCTTAGCACATGACTTCTTCAGTCCACAACCAGTCAAGAACGCAGCCGTCTACTTCCTTCGCGGTATCGTGCACAACTGGTCAGATGCACAGGCCACACAGATTTTGTCGCATTTGCGAGAGGCCGCCGCGCCTTCCTCTAAACTAGTCATATTCGACATGTTGGGTAGGCACACTTGCGAGGATCCAAATCTGGAAGGATTGGATCTTCCAAAAGCTCCGTATCCTCTACTTGCGCAACTGGGTGTTGAACTTCCAAGTTACATGGACATGGTCGTGAGTTGTTTTGATTTTTTTTTGGAAGGATAAAACATGAATCACTGAGGATGTTGAAATAGATGTTGATGTATCTTGGGGGTCAGGAAAGAACCAAGGATGAGTTTGCGGCGTTGGGATTGCGTACTGGGTGGAAATTGGAGAGAGTTAAGCCGGGCATCCTAGCGACTTTTGTTTTCACAGCGATATAAAACCAGCAACGAAGTTAGACTGAGAAATTGAAAGAATACTGCCGGGAAGCTACGCATTTGACTGAGTATACTTAGTCGATGTGCGAGGGTAATTTCGGTGTCAATCACTTCGGATCCGAGGTCCCGGTCTCGAAAAAAGTCCACGAGCGGAATTTGAGCGAAATCTCATGAAGTCCAGGGGTTTAAAGCAAGCATTTCGGAATGACCTCGGTCAGCCTTGAGATCTTGAGATCTTGAGAGCTTGAGAGCTTGAAAGAGATCTTAAAGACACAGCTATTGTACGCCGGAGCCGGAGGCTCCTGGCTGAGATCAAGTGTTGGTGAGCGTTAACGCGTTATTAGCGTGGAGTAGCCGTCCGAATAGCCCTGAAGCTCCGCTGTGTCACGGGACCGAGCTCCCTTCCAGAACCACTACTAGCTAGTACTTCAGACCCAACTTCCACCATCGACATGCCAATAAGACACGTCCAATCGTGCCCGATACAAAGCGATGATGCGTCCAGCCAGGTGCCAATACTGGGAAATTGACACGTTTAAAATTGGAGGACCGTGTGGATATTCCTCTCCCAATTTCCAAACATCTCCCACTTCCTCCATACAACGAAAGACACCATGAATCTCTTGGCTGGCATTTTCAAGCTTGCTTTCCAATTTCGATCACATATACCTCCCAAAGCAACTTGGTCAACTGCTCAGATTCCGGATTTGAGTGGAAAGGTTATGATTGTTACTGGTGGAAATACGGGTGCGTCTTCCAGATTTTGCTACTTGGTCTAAGCTGATGATCATGTTGAAGGTATTGGCAAGGAAACGATAAGGTGCCTCTTTTATTTTCTTGCATCCGCGTCGTTCCTCTAATGTGGCTTGTCTCTAGGCTCTTCTCGAACACAATGCCAAAGTTTACATGGCTTCGCGGAACACCGAGAAGGCTAAGGCAGCTATTGAAGATTTGAAGAAGAAGACAGGAAAAGAAGCTCTGTTCCTGAAACTTGATCTAGCTGACTTGATGAGCGTGAAGGCTGCAGCGGAAGAGTTTATGAGGTGTGTCCTTTCTTCGATTTGGGAGACCAGTCCTGAAGGGTATTCTCTTGTAGTAAAGAGAAAGAGCTCCATGCCCTGTTCAACAACGGGTACGTATTCCTTCCTTCACTTCTCACCATGCTACCGATAGATCCTCGTAGAGGTGTCATGATGTGCCCTATCGAGCTAGTGACGACACAAGGCTATGATTTACAATTTGGAACAAATGTTCTAGGTGAGTTTGACCACTCGTCCCCGTTTCATTTTGTCTAACAGTCATCCCAGGGCACTGTTACTTCACTAGGCCACTGCTACCTGTCCTTCTCTCCACCGCTGAGACTACGAAAACCCCTGTTCGCGTCATGAATACGTCCTCCGTAGCATATGTCATGTTTAATAAACTCAACTTCAATTCTTTCAAAGATGGGCCGACGAGGAAGAAACTTGGAAAGTATTTGCTCTATGGGCAGAGTAAATTCGTGAGTACCTAGGCTCCTTCAGAAAACTACTCAATAGTAAGTTGTCGACAGGGAAATATCGTCTTTTCCAACGAGCTGGCCAGGAGATACGGTGACAGAGGGATTGTCTCGACAGCACTCCATCCCGGAAACTTGAAAACGGAGTTGACGAGATACCTTCCGTTGAATTCTTTTATTGTGAGTATCGCACATCTCAACTCTGTTACCTTTGACTTGACGATCTTTCTGGCCACCCTTCCAATCCTAGAACCTCTTTCTCTACCCATCCAAAATGGGTGCTTTAACGCAACTCTGGGCAGGAACCACATCAGACTCCGAAGGAAAGGAGTTGTGGGAGTTGTACGAGGAGCAGGTGAAGTTCTGAGGCGAAAATTATCGTAAGATGGGATGCTTGGAGCAGTTTTTCAGAACGTCATTATTGCTGGGCTTCTAATCTTATTGGCAGGCGTCCTCTTGCCAGAATTTTGCTTAATACTTCGAGTTCGGATCCACATTGACTTCCAGCAGAAGGCTGTTAGCTGCCTCGTTGGCGTAGTGGTAGCGCGTTCCACTTGTAATGGAAAGGTCACTCGTTCAATCCGGGTACGAGGCATAGCAGGGATTCCAGGGAATCAGGGCTCGCTTTTTTACCCAAAAGTGTGGCATTTGAATGGCGTGTGAAGGCCGCAAAGTCGGACCGTCTTCCGCAATAATACCCACACAACGGAAGTACTTTATGTAAAACTTCCTCTTTAACGGAAGTAAAATTTTCTCTTTCTCTTACTTCCGTGTCGTCGCACATTGCTATCCTGAAGAGAGAAAAGCACTCGCTCCCTCTTGACTCGCTCATTTGTAACCCTCAAGTCCATCCTGATCTAACAAAGGTCCACTCACCTCTGGACAAATGAAAAGCGCACCCCTATCCGCTCAATGTCAGCACCTTATCTTTCTCCTCATTTCCAGCTGTATATGGTGGTCTTCCGGCTCGCATCCACTCGCACTGAACATACCAGATACCGGTTTTGAAATATACGCCCATCATAAGCACCGACATCCGCATTCTGATGCCCCAACTGTACCTCCACATCCGATAGGCTCCTCAGAATTTTGGTGGAAAATCTGGATTAGCATAGGACTCGTTCTTTTGGGCGGGGTGTTCTCGGGGTATGTTCGTCATTGTGCAAAGATGTCAGACTAAAACTCATTTTCGATATAATATACGCGCAGCTTGACATTGGGTTTAATGGGCCTGGACGAATTGCATCTGCGGGTGCTGGCGAAGTCCTCGGAGTCTGAGACAGAGAGAGTAAATGCGGAGAAGGGTAAGTACATGTGGTTTCGTGAATAGAACTTCGATACTAGGCCCTTTCTGTCGTAGTATTGAGACTGTTGAAGAAGGGACGTCATTGGGTCCTTGTCGTGAGTATCTTGTTATCAGCTTCCTCAAGAACAAGAAAAATAACATCCTGTGTAGGTTTTGCTCTTATCCAACGTGGTAAGCGTCTTTTTACTGGGTAATGAATCGATCAGTATGCATGAGTTGCTCTTTAGATTGTCAATGAGAGTCTTCCTGTGTTTCTTGACACCGCGGTGAGTCCCAGTGATATTGTTTCCACCGGCGCTTAACATAACGAATTGGCCAGATTGGGGGAGGAATTGCGGCCATAGTCATTTCTACAGTTACAATCGGTGAATCCTCTGTTTTAACGTGAAATGACACATCTGACTCAAGTCTGTCTCAAAGTTATCTTTGGGTACGTCTCGATGTGTTGAACTTCAAAGGCTCTGACCGTGTTTACATGCCATGCGCATTGCGTACGCCTTCCAGAGAGTGAGTATTGAGAGTCCCCGCTTCATTTCGAATTCACTTCTCAACATTTCTTCGACATATTGTAATCCAGAATAATTCCACAAGCCGTTTCTGTCCGCTACGGCTTGGCGATTGGAGCGGCTTGCGCCCCTCTCGTCCAAGCACTGATGTGGGTCCTTTCACCTGTAGCATACCCCATCGCAAAACTCCTCGACTTGGCTCTGGGTGTCCATGAGACGCATACGTATAAAAAGAGGGAGTTGAAAAGTTTTCTAGGATTCCATGTTACTGGAAAGGAACCTCTGAAGGAGCAGGAAGTGAGGATTTTGGGAGGTGTGCTGGAGTTGGATACGAAGGGGATTGGACAGATTATGACGAAGATTGAGGTAAGTGGTGATTAGAGGTCAACAGGTGTGGTATGACACTGAGCACTTGAGGCAGGATGTATTCACACTCAGTGCCGATGCGGTTCTGGATCAAGCAGTGCTGCGCGCAATGTATGTAAACATCCGTTCGTTGACGCTCCGCTAGGAATATCTCATGTTTTGTTCTAGATCAGAGTCTGGCTATTCTCGCATACCTGTCCACCTGTCTGGAAATCCCAATGCGTTCGTGGGCTCGTTATTGGTCAAGCAGGTAAGATCTTCTTTTTGCAAGAATCACCCCTGACTGGGTCTTGCCAACAGCTCCTTTGTCTTGAACGCTCTCAACTGGAAAACATGCCCGTGTCGAGCTTACCTCTATCAATATTGCCAGAAGCACGTCCTGAAACGAGTTGTTGGCAGGCATTGAATTATTTGTGAGCTTACTACCTTCCGCTCCATTTGCCCAAGGAATGGCTGAAATGTTCTACTAGCCAAACAGGTCGAGCACATCTCTTACTGATAAGCCACACCCCTGGAAGGCCTGGCGGAGCGATTGGTATCGTTACTCTAGAAGGTGAGCACTTGGACGGCTTTGAGAGGCATTGCATGATACTCACCTGCGGTACAGATGTCATTGAGGAGATACTATCCCAAGAAATTGTAGATGAGACCGACGTTTACGAAGATAACGTTAGTAGACCTCGAAGACTTGTTCGTCGGGGTCCTAATAGATCATTGATGCGAGGGTATGTCGCTTCCTCCATCCTTATCTTCCCTATCTTCGTAATGCGGAGGTGTGGAGCTAATTCCCGTCACGTTGCACTGTAGAACCATTGTGGAATACAATCAGAAACCTCCTCTATCAAGCACGTCGACCATGGTAGCATCTCCGTCTACAGCTCCTTCGACGCCTACATTAATGTGGGAGGTGGATGATGAGGATGTTTTGGGACTTGCGGGTGGTCATCTGAAGGCGAAATTGGCTCAGGCTACGCATGTGGCCGACTCCGAATCGGTGTCCCTTGGGCGTGAGACCGACCGTGACGAGGTTGAGTCTGGTCATGGCGAGCAGACGCCGCTCTTACTGGGGAAACTGAATGACAAGAGGATGAAGGACTATCAGGCCACAGATAGTAATTAACCTCTAGTAGTCTTTACAGTCTTTACACTTGAGATCTTTGTTTTATTGTTTGTTTCGGTTATGTTGTCAATGTTTTTGGGTTGTATATGTAGATGTGTTAATAGATGCTGATAGGTATCCGTGTACATAAATAATACTCCATGCTCGGTAGTCGTACAGGCTGGTTAAACAAATACAGAAAGCAGTGTCCGTAGCTGTGATGTGTGTATGCAGTACAATGAAGAGTGTGGCTGTCAATGAGTCGGCCCAATAAATAACGGTGCTGACAAAAGAAAGCAACGAGGTTTATCTACAAGAAACCAGATGTCCAAAAAAGGAGAACAATAAGGCTGAGCCATGAGTCCCAAATCTCCGTCGTCGGTCCCCCAGTATAGGTCTAGGACTCTATTATTCATGATCAAGATCCGCCGTCAGTGCAGGTGCTTGTAATGAGGACAAGGCCCTCGTAAACGAGAAACGCGATATGGTATAAACTTGCCTCCCGGTACGATACAATGGGGATGACATTGTAGATTTTTGACGTGCTTGCCCAGTAGCATTAGCCCTTTGACAGGTTTACCATTGGGAAGAGGTGGTGGGAGGAAGAGAATGACGTCGGCTTCTTCGAGTTTGCAGGGGACGATTGTGGCTCGGGAGGAACCAGTGAGGGTGAGTGTGTGATCGCCGAGGTGAAGAGTATGGACGGATGGGGGAAAAGGCACTTCTGTGAGATGATTTGGAGAGGGAAGAGAGCCTCTTGCGCGGATAGACGATGGTGATGAGGTATCGGAGTCCTGGGAATGATGCTGTGTCTGAAATTGCAGAGGATTGTAGATGCAGCAAAACTCACCGGAATGGATGCGCGTATGGAAGTATCATCATCAGAAAGCGAGACATGTCTGTCTTCAACAGGGATCTGAGCTTGTGAACTGCTGGAAAGACTCTGTCAAAAGAATGTAGGAACCGTGAAACCAGTGGAGATCAATAACCAGAAACAAACCTCTCCGCAATCCGAGCTGTACGTCAACGATGAAAGAGACACGTCTTGTCTCTCATCGTCGCTCACGACTTTCTCTGAGATAATTATTGCCAGATTTTGAAGGTCTGTGAGAATGTTGCCGTAGTTGGGTGCTTTCTGGGGACGAGGGGAGATAATCATAGTTGTTGCCATGAGGAGAATTGGCGTTGAAAGATGAGTGTCGGTTGGGGGTTGGATCCAACGTTGAAGAAGGGCAGTAGAGCGGCTAGAGGCACCCCAGGGCACCCCTAAACCTTGGCTAGTTTATAAGCCTCAAACCGCATTGTGCATGCAAAAGGAAATGCAACAAAAGGAGCGAAGTCTGCCAAATATGGAAAGTCTAAACTCACGTGGAAGTGACGCGTCGCGTCGAGTCAACGCCACGCTTCGTGACTCAATCAGCGGTAACCCCATTCGTTGATCAAGATACACAGTCCATCGAAACAGTGGCCGAGCAATAAGGTAAGGACAAGCTCTTTCAGTGAGCCTCCGAAAGCGTATCAAGCTGAAGTCTCCTTCGGCCACAACATATGAGTTCGAGAAGGTCAATATAGATATAGAACTGCTCAACCTTTCGACGGCCTGATGGTCTAGTAGTATGATTCTCGCTTTGGGTGCGAGAGGTCCGGGGTTCAATTCCCCGTCAGGCCCATTCTTCGAGTGTAACTTTTTGCTCCTCACTCGTCAACCTATGGATTTTCTATTTAGACTGACTCAAGAGAGTTCTGCTTGACATTTTGGACTGTGATGATGTAGATAGGATTGTTCAATATCGGGATATGACAGACAATTGTCCATAACCTTCAAACACAACCAGGGAATAGTGCCAGCCCCAGTCCCAGAAACCACAGAGCCCAAACAAACAGAGCCTGCGGGCGGTGGCAATTTGGTGGCGATATGAGATTGGTGAGCTATGGCATTTGACAAGGCCAATTTTCCAATACCTGAGCGCTGAGCCCATGAGGATCTTCCCATGACACGGGTGCAGTTGCACTCGGAGCAATGATAAGTATGCCATACACAGGTGTGAAAAGTTCCACAGTCATCAGTGATGGTTATATGGATCCAGTAGACATTCTGAGAGACTATGCATGTCAAAGCTTGTAGGGATTAACGTTGTTGCAGGTAAAAAGCTTGTAGTGGAGCTTTTGACCTGGCTGGGGGGTCCACTTAATAAAATGTACTGTCTTTATGAAGAGGTGGCAGTTGGTTGCCGATCAACTTCTTTTTCGAAGCCACGCGTCGCGATTACAAAAATCTCGTGCACGTGGGACACACAGCCACTTGCCACGCGGGAACCACGATACAGTTTCAAGCACTCCCACTCTTTGGTCTTGTACTCTTCCTCACCGCCAGACACAAAGTCCACAGCCACTTCCTCTCCATTAACGACAGCGATCACGACATATATTGACCTAGACATCGAATGAAGGCTCCCCGACCCCGCAGCGCCGACCTCGGTGGTCTGCTGCTCGCTACCGCAGGTAACGGCTATGGCGGTGGTTGGCTCGGTCATGGACAGCAAATGGACCGCACAACCTTTGCGGAACTTCTCAGTGACATGTACACTGAGAGTTGTCATGCTGTTCAAGAATCTCAAGGCTCTTCTTCCTCCGTATCCACTTCATTGGACATTCCGCAGGAAACAAGAGAAAAACTAGTAGCAGCCGTGGACGAGTGGGAATTCGAGCCACACAATCTCGAGGAAGAGGTTGAAGTACTCGCTTGCACTATGATCCTCTTCGAGGCGCTGTTCCGGATAGAAGGACTCGAGGAAGAGGTTGGAGTTGGATTGGGTGAGTGGCCGTCTTTTTCCTTGGCTGCCTCTCGACTCTAACTGTTGCCTCTAGACCAGCTATATCCCCTTATCCGTCATCTTCGCCTCATATACCGTCGGGAAACCTCATATCACAACTTCGAGCACGCGCTCGACGTCCTTCAGGCTTCCTACATTTTCTTGCGAGACGCCGGCATGGTTCCGAGCGTCCGAATAGTACTGGAAAAAGACTCGGAAAAGATGTGGCGGCGCAAGCAACGGACGGGTCTGATTACATGTTTGCAAAATTCCGATATTTTTGTGTTGTATATAGCAGCGATTGGGCACGATGTTGCGCACCCCGGTATCACGAACGGATTTATGGTCAGTTTTTAGCCATTCGTCTTAATCTGGTCGCTAACCCATAACGTCTCCTCAGAAAAATGCTTCAGCACCACTCTCGCAAGTGTATGACAACAAATCCCCGCTCGAAAATCTTCACTGTTCCGTACTGTTGAGGGTGATGAGACATCATCAACTGGGAGAACTACTGCATGACTGTCCAACCACCAGAGCCCAGCATCTGCATCGAACACCCCAAGACTCAATCAAGGATCCGGACGACGAAGCCTCAACAGTCAATGGTAGTCACTCAAGAAGTATTCGGAGGCTGCTCTATGACACTGTGCTGGCGACGGATATGAGCGTTCATCAAGGATGGATGGCCCAATTTAACGGGGTGCTAGGAGACCTGGAAGCTGGACGTGTTGGGACTGACGAGGAGGATCTGTGGAGGAGAAGGGTGTTGATGTGTCAGGCTATCATCAAGTGTGCAGACATCAGCAATCCGGTGAGTATTACATCGAGTTCTGTTCTATTTTTTACTGGGTGCGACACTGCTTCTGTCACCATTCATCTCGTCATTTTGTCTTCCTTTCCCAAACCACTTTCTCACTTCGCATCCGTTCTTCCCCTTCTAGTCCCGGCCGTTCCCAATTTCTTGTCACTGGTCGACTGCCCTTATGGGTGAATGGACTTCTCAAGCTTCGTTAGAGCGTTGTTTGGGTCTGCCCTGTACGGTTCAAGACAAGGATGATCCGTACTCGGAAGCGAAAAGCCAAATTTTCTTTGCAACGACGTTTGTTAGGCCGTTGTGGGAGGTACTAGTGAGAGGAGTTCCGGGTAAGTAGTCCTTCTCTCTGTGTGCTTCCAGGTCTCAGTTTTTTCTTCGCATTTACTGTTGTGCTTGTGCTCATACCCGTCCTTCCTGCGCCACTGTCATTTTTATTTTTCTTCGGCACCTGCCTACGATTGGCTCCCTTTCCTGCTCTATACTCTGCTATCACAGAGCTCCAACCTTTCCTAGACCAATGCAACTCAAATATTCAGACTTGGCGAGAACGACAAGCCGAGTTGGAAGCAATCGAGGCTCACACGTGCCAACCAGCATCAGACTCTGATTCTCCTATTCCCGGGGATATACCCATATCTGAAACACCACCACCACCTTCATCCACTTCGACAGCAGCTTCATTCGATGATACGGCTTCCATGTCGTCCAGGGTGACCAGAATCGACGATTATGCCACTGCCTTCCCCTTGGCTTTGCCTAGGAACGCCGGTCCTACCAGGTATCAATCTGACACTGGAGACTCTGGGCGGCTTGGAGACGAGGAAGACATTGATGCTGCAGGGTCAGATATACCAGAGAGTGATGCAGGTGCAGAGGACAGGCCGCGACTGGACAGCATTCCCAGCAACATCAGAGTCGATGTCAACGTTGCTCACTCACGACCCATCTCCAATGCTACCAGTGCAACTCTTTTCTCGCCTGGTGGATTGCGGAACGGTCTCAGTAACATGAAGCACCACCATCGCGGATCCTCCCGCTCGTCTCATCACGCTAAAGCAGCGAGAGGGCGGGTTCATTCCCAGTCTTCATCTTCCAATGCTAGTGCTGGTGACTCTGGGTCTTATTCTCCTGATACAGGATCAACTTCATCATCCCTGTTTACACCCTCGGATCCTGACGTTGACGAACATGAATCTGACTCTGGAGGATCTGAGTACCATTCTGCAAGCGGATGGTCCAGCGGGAGTCCCAGTCCAGCCCCTAGTCGCAGTATCAGTCCGGTCAGGAGAAGCGAGAGTCCCAGTCCAGTCGGTGAAAGAGAAGGGCGGAGTAGAACAACGAGTGGAATGAGTGAGATGAGTGCCGTTAGCGGTGTATCGGCGCTATCTGAGCTCAGTAACGGTAGTGATAGTCAAGAGTGTAGAAGGGCAGTTTCTTCTGGAGGCGCCACCCTGCTCAAGAAGCCCAGCTTCAACGGTGTTGGTGGACTCTTCAAGTTTGGAGGGAAGAACTCTAATGGCCAAGCTGTCAACGAGAATTCGTCAAGTAGTTTCTGGGGTCGAGCTAACGCACCGAGCACGCTACCTCCACATGCTAGTCCTCACCCAGCTCCCTCCATAATCTCGCTCACTACACCGCACGCCAGTACTCAAGACCCAGCCCATGCTGCCTTGAGAGCCGCCGCCGAATCTGCTTCTCCAGGTCTGAGGAAGAAAAGGTCAATGGCAAGTCGAAATTCGTGGAGTCCCAGTCCTTATGAGTTCAGGGATCTGGACATAGAAAAATCTCCCAAGCTAACTATGGTCAACGGGAAGCTTTCCACATCTCCACCTTCATCTTTGCCGTCTCCGTCTTTCCTGCCATCTTCATCGCCATTATCGCCTCTTGTATCACCCTCACTTTCTCCTCCGATTACTGCCAGTCCTTCTTTGGGTCTACATGTGCTAGGCTCGACCCCGAAGATTGACCGAGACAAAGACGTCCGCGACGACGTCACACCAAAAAAATCGAAGCAGGCCAGAAGCGTGGCCAGCTCAGAGGATGATGCCTTTGTGCTAACTTAGGTTGTATCACAGAGCCTTTAAAGGTCGACAAAAGGGGACGATATGGGGATGGTGGAGAAGACAAACGGGGACGTCTTGCCGGTTTGAGGCTTTTCGCTTATCTGCCCGGCCTCGTCACGCCTCGTCACGAGGCTTGGGGAAGCTATGGAAAGAAAAGCCATGCGGTGATTTGGCTGCGCCGAAGTTTGCTCCCCGTTATTAGTTCATTATGAGCTTACTATCTCCTGCAGCAGTGGATCGCGTCAGGGATATCAGTGCTTTGCGCGGCGCAAATCGTGCGCGTAATGTGGCGCTCTACAGCTTACTATACATCCCATTTACTCGGCTGGAACTCGTTTTTCTTTCTGGCGCTCGCAATAGCGTACCGTCCGAACTTCTGATGAGCTGTGCACAGAGGAAAAGAAGGGTGGGTGTGTATGCGCATTATGTCTCTGTCCAATTAGATTGGTCATGTCTACCCTGGTTGTTCTTTGGGGAAAAGTTTTCATCTCTTCATCTTGATCGTTCTCTCTCGTCATTTCTCCTCCTTTTCACCATCTTCCTCTGTTGTTTTCATACACTATTGTAGAATCATTTTCTTTATACGCTCGTTTGGGGCATTTGATTATACCAGTATTATACTCAACGGCGGCTGCAATGCCGGCACTTCGTCTCATATGTTCCAGTCTTTGTTTCTTTTTGATTCCTTCTTAATTCTTGGCACTTGTCCTTTGACCAGTCTTTTTCGAGTGCTTTTCTTGTATTTGCCCCCTTTCACCCTCTCTAGGTTTTTGCTAGGTTTTCCTCCTCTTCACTCGGGACGGAACTTCCGAATACCACAACTTGCAATTGTCTTGGGAAGTAATGTATTTGCACAAAGGGCCTACTTATGAATGTATCCAGTGTATCACTAGCAATATATATCTCATTACCTGAACAGACGTCGAAAAATCAGAAGGCTTCACATGTAGTACAGCTTGTGGTCCGTGAGACTTGGTCTCGGAATTCTCGGTCTCTCTTGGCTTTTTACTTCCATCACAAAACCGCAAATATCTGTCTCTGACAGAACGCATTGATTTCTGTAGAACTTGGACTCCTATCTGGGCTCTGAATATGTACTTGGGTTTACGTCCACTGGTCAACACCCAGAATGCTTGACTTGCGTTCTTCAGCTGCTCTTCTCCCGTCTCTCACCCCACCTGACACGTATACGCTCTTTTCATAAAGCCTCTAAATAGTTCAGAACCTTCCTTTTTGATCATCATGGGCTTGGTAACCTCGTTGCGCGGAGTCATGCCACCTAGTATATCACCCAGAGAAAGCCCAAGAAGAAGAAGCTTCATTGAAACGAATAAGGCACATCACCGAATTCTCTCAAAGTGGCCCGATGGTTCGTCGTATTTAAGAGGGTAATCCTGAAGGTTTATTTCATTCGTCTGTTCAGTCATGGCTCTCCTCAGACTCGTGGCTCTTCTCTTCGGCGTCGCAGTGCTGTCCAATGCTCCCTTGAAGGCTCTTGCTTTGGATAATGGCGTTGGAAAACTTCCATGTAAGCTGACTGTTTCTCCGGAATCCCTGCACACTGCTGACCACGAACATCCTTCCTCGTTTTTACAGACCTCGGTTACAACAGTACGCATATTTACCAAACACTCTTCATCCAGATCTCGCTGAGCATGACGCCCTGTAGCTTGGAATGCTTACCACGTCAGTAAGACCAAGGATGCTTCGTCATTCTGTCTTTTTAACTCCTAGGGATGTAGTGCGACATCAACGAGACAGTATTACGGCAAACCGCGGACAACATGGTCAAACTAGGCCTGAGGGTGAGTATGAGAATGGGGAGATCGCTGCAATGATTCCACGACTTTCCTAGGACGTTGGGTACCAATTCCTCAACATTGATGATTGCTGGGCAGCCAACAACCGAAGCGCTGACGGTGCCCTTGTTGCCAGTGCGTCCTCATGTTCTTGAGCGTGACGGTTCGTTCTCAAACCTTCCTACGCAGACGCTACCCGTTTTCCGTCTGGACTCAAGAATCTCACAGACCATATTCATGATCTTGGACTGTGAGTCTCAACGCTTCCCTAAAAATCAAACAGTCGTCGCTTAAGCTTGCCTATTTGACAGGAAAGCTGGGATAGTGAGTCTACGGTGTAATTACTGTCCATGAACTTGGACGAACACGATCATTCAGTACAGCGACTCTGGCTGGTTCACATGCCAACTCCTCCCAGGATCTTACCAGAATGAAGCTAGGTTTGCATATGGTCAGAGATTATTGTCTTGATCAGGTGTTGATGAAAATTGGACAGGGATGCTCGACAATTCCAGGACTGGGGATTCGAATTGCTCAAGTACGTCCCGTTATTCAAGGTATTAGACTACAACGTCTCACGTTTTCCTCGTTTAGATATGACAATTGCGCAGGTGATCATAAAATCCGGTTTCTGACAGCGATTCACTCATTGAACATACCTCGGCTTCTAGTTCCGTTCGACGAGGTCATCAAAGAAGGAATAGTCGGCAGTAAGTGTATCGTTCTCTGTTTTCCATCGGAAAAACTGTCGGAAGCGATCTGATACTTCTCACTTGCATTTGATTATCATAGAATACAGCCGTATGGCCGGTGCCATTGCTGACCTCGCTGCTGAGACTGGTCAGCCACCTCTTCTTTACTCTATATGTGAATGGGGAAGGGTATGTCCACGCTTGATTCTATGAATGCCTCGACGCCACAGAACTGACCTCCGTGTCCTATTTTGCAGGAGCAACCGTGGCTTTGGGGAAGGCGTTACGGACAAGCTTGGAGGGTAAGTCGGTTCTTTTATCGTTCCGTATAAATCTTTGACGTCATCTTCTTCCGGAAGACGACTGAAGACATCGACTCGACCTGGAAAGCTCTCGCGCATCTTATAAACAATGCTTCGTTCGTTAGCTGGGCCACAGATTTCTACGTGAGTGCAGATCTCGGAAGTTCAGATCTTGAGCTCATCGTATGGTTAGGGACATAATGATATGGATATTGTGAGCATTATGGTATCTACGCGGCGATCTCTGACTGATTGCCACCAACGTCTGGCAGCTGGAGGTGTAAGTCGTCCTATTAGCTGTGAGCTGATCAATGCTCATCGCAGTGGCTCTTATAGTGGCAACGGTGATTTGACATTCGATGAGGTAAAATCCCATTTCACAGCCTGGGCGCTCATGAAGTCACCTATCTTGATCGTGAGTTGAAAACATGATCCTTGTAGATTCTTTGCTGATGATTCCTAAGGGGACTGATGTAAGTAACCACAGATGAGCCGTTTTTGGAGGTGAGTATGTCCTCACGTTTCCCCTAGTTGTCTGTGATATCGGAAGAGCACCTCTCGATCTTAAAGAACACTGAAATCCTGGCGATTAATCAAGATCCTGTAGTTGGAACAGCCATTACGCCATTCAGATGGGGCCTTAATGTGAGGGGTGAAGTCTGCCGTTGTTTTGTCATCTAACCGGTCAACTTGCAGCCTCAATGGACCTTTGATACGGCTCACCCAGCTCAGTATTGGAGCGGAGAAAGCCAGAATGGGACTGTGTTCATGCTGGTACGTGATATACCTGCCTTGTACTCTACATGAGAGAAAAGTGAAAATAACCTTGATCAACGCCTATGTGGCACATGCAGCTGAACGTTCTCGACGAATCTGCTGACATGCATTTCAATTTGACGGAGTCCCCGTGGATTCGAGCTGGAAGACAGTATTCCGTCAGAGTAAGTGCTTCCTTTGATTCGTTCTTGGTATACTTACGCAATGTTCTGTTTTGTGTATTTCATGTTATAGGATCTGTGGGCTCACACCGATAACGGAACCGCTGTGCGAACCTTCACAGCTAAGAACGTTCCTCCACATGGTGTTGTTGCATTGTTGATGACGGATGCTGGAGATGAACCTGCGGGAACTCAGCCTCCTTGTCAGCGTCCTGAGTGGTGTATGGATCAGAACGGAACTAGGATTGATAATATCAATTTCCAGGGTTTCTGAGTGGGTCGATGTAGGATTGAGAAGTAGATATCTAAATTTATTGCTGTACTCTTGGGTTATAGGAAGGCGGGGATTTATAAATACATAAATTGTGGGCCTCGGTAATTTGTGATGTCAGCTACATCGATTCACCTCCAGACCGTCAGGATACGTGCTGTTCATGATGCTTCCTCTTTGCCATAGCTAGACGTAAGCGATCCAGAACCTCCACATCGATCACTTGATGTGTGAGATAGCAGGATTAGACACGTAGGATCAGGTCTTGCGGACGTCCTGCAGCACTGCTTGGTCTGGTCGTTCTAAGTCCCTGAGTTTAGAAATCCCTTGATACACACCGGCATTTAAGCCAGTTCCAGGAATCTGGTATTGGATTTGTATTGGGCAAGCAAAAGACCGATTGGCTACCATAGGCTACCCAGTAAGCTGGCGTGATTGATGATCGAATAAGTAGGTAAATCGGACCTATTGAATCTCATTTTGAATAGCGGAATAGAAACAGGTGATGTACCTTTCGGTAAGGATGATGGGTAGAGAGTCTCCCTTTAAGGATAGTGTTGTGATATTAGCCACTCGCCGAAGGCCACCTGGATTAATGTTGCTCCAGGGAAAAGAAGTGCACGATAGGAAGTATGTGTCCGCGAGTACCGGGATAGCCACCTCGCTAAGAGTGGCATTAATCTTCGCTGTCGTCCGACAGTGAGGGTTCCGCCACCGAACTCTGTTGGCCAGCCATCACCGGAGTCCAAAGGGAGCCATGGACCCGGTAAAGTGAGCGAAAGAGCCACTAAAGGCCACGCGAGCGTCGAATTGTATGGAATCGTCCATGACGATGTGACAGCAATTGGGAAAGGACGGATGGATCCGAGTCCTGGCTGATCGGAAAACCAGATCTAAAGAGGATTACTAAGCGTTATGATGTTGCTGCGTGCTCACGCGAAATTACCATAAACAGTACCGGCGGCAAGTCGTGGGAAGAAGGAGTCCATACATATCAAAAGGAGCGGTGGTGGTTCATCAAGCGATTTTCTCCCCCCACTGTCCTGTCACCGCTATCGCCAACAACGAGCACGCATCTTTTCCCGTTTCCCTCCCGGCTTTCTCTTCTTTTCCATGTCGCAGATGTCGACGAGCTCTATTTATAATGTAAGTCTAAGCGGAGTTTCATTTAGGACCGTTCACCACGAGGCTAACTTGGCTTTTTCAACCATGTCCCAGCATAGCAGGCTACAGCCTACCGGTCCTCCCCCCGTCGCTGGCGGCCCACACAGTGTCTCGCGACTCAATGAATCATTTGAAGCTATCAGGCAAGAGTTTGAGGGTCTGGTCTCGGATGCATCGCTGGCCCGGACGCAGAGGGATGACTATGAGGCAAAAGGCGTGTCAGAAGCCATTTTCCTTTTTTCAGCTTAACTCACCTTTTTCGACATAGTCGGCTCGCAAGTCAATGAACTCAATATAATCCGACAATCCTTGTACGAATTGGAAGCCCAACATGGCAAAGTTCGTCAACAATACGAGGAGGAACTAGTTCGTTTACGCGCCGAGGTCCATGCGCTACGTCAAGGACTCCCCCCAGGTCCACACACCAATGTTGTTGGTCCTGCTTCGGGCGGTCCTCAATCCGCTATGTCTGGCACTGGAGGTGTTCCGCCTTTTAATGACCCATATTTCCGAGATCGGGACAGGGAGCGAGAGCAGCGCGACCGTGAAAGAGAGAGAGACCGTGGACGAGAGCGAGAACGGGAGAGGGAGAGGGATCTTGAGCCTATAAGAGATCGTGACCGGGACCGAGCGGTGGATGGGCGGGACCCCAAGAGGCTCAAGCAAGATCGTATCAAGCCTGACCGTGCGTCTCTTCTCATGATCTTTCTGACTTTCCACTTATTCTCATATAGACAACATGTTCAGTCCAACAACCGTACCCAAGTTGCCTCCGCCCTCCTCTGGAGGTCCTCCTCCCATGGGGCCTGGCGGCCCGCCTTCGACGTCTGGCCCTGGTCTTCCTCCTCCACCATCGGCTCATGCACCATATCCGACTGCCGGTCCCAGTTCAGCCGTAACATCACCTATGATGGACCCGCACGCCAACCCTTCTGGGGCCCTTATTCCTATCAACACACCCACAGGCGGTTTCCCTGAGGATTTAGACCTAAACTCAATGCCTCCAGAATTCAAAAAAGAAGGGTCAGACTGGTTTGCCATGTTTAATCCCAAAGTGAAGCGGTCGTTGGATGTCAGTCTTGTTCATACCTTGATGCACGAGAGGTGAGTATTAGTCGTCGTGACTTTTCCTTGGTACTGATGAGCATTAGTGTTGTTTGTTGCGTGCGGTTCTCTTCGGACGGCAAGTATCTGGCAACAGGCTGCAACCGGACGGCTCAGATCTATGATACTAAAACTGGTCAAAAGACATGGTATGTGTGCCTGACTCTTGATAGCCTGTTACTTGCTGACAACTACTATGATACAGTGTATTACTGGACGAGTCAGCGCCGAAAGCCGGTGACTTATACATACGCAGCGTCTGCTTCAGCCCAGACGGTAAATTCCTCGCTACTGGTGCTGAAGACAAGCAAATCCGGGTGCGTGATTATATGTTGTCAACGTTGAGCATTTCTAATTTTGCAATTCCTATTTGTAGATCTGGGACATACAAAAGAAGCGCATTCGCAACATCTTTGATGGCCACCAGCAAGAAATCTATTCGCTCGATTTTTCGCAAGACGGCCGCCTGATCGTCTCGGGCTCTGGCGACAAGACCGCTAGGATTTGGGATATGCACGATGGGACATCCAAGGTTTTGACTATCAACGACCCCGACTCGCTCAATAACGACGCTGGTGTCACCAGTGTCGCCATCAGTCCCAACGGTAACTTTGTCGCAGCTGGCAGTCTCGATACTGTGGTTCGCATTTGGGACGTAGCGTCCGGTGTCCTCGTAGAACGTCTCCGTGGCCATAGAGACAGCGTCTACTCTGTCGCGTTCACACCGGACGGGAAGGGTCTCGTCAGCGGAAGTTTGGACAAAACCCTCAAGTACTGGGACGTGAGCGCTCTCATGGCTGTCGCTCCTGGTATGATTAAGGGAAGGAAGGAAGGAGCTAACGGGAGTGTCAATGGACCTGGAGTTGCCGGAGGTGTGGTGAGGAAGGATGGAGAGAAGGCTAGCCAATGCACCATGAACTTTACCGGCCATAAAGACTATGTCCTCTCCGTTGCCGTTTCGCATGATGGTCAGTGGGTGGTATCGGGATCGAAAGACCGCGGCGTGCAATTCTGGGATTCGAGAACGGCGATTGTGCAGTGCATGCTACAAGGTCATAAAAACTCGGTCATTTCGATAGACCTGAGTCCTTCGGGGAGTATCTTGGCGACGGGTAGTGGTGACTGGCAGGCGCGGATATGTACGTGTTCCTGTTCTCTTTGTCTTCTTTATCTTGCGGCGAGCTGATGGTTCTCATGTTTCTACAGGGAGTTATAACACGGTGTAACAAGTTACGATCTATGTTGATGTTTTAAAAGTAGAGCTCTGATTGTTTTCTTGTCGTTCTCCCTCTTCTGCTCTTTCATCTTATGTCCTTTTTGACGTCCTGCTTACGCCCTTGTTGTACTATCGAATAAATATTGTTTATTTACTCACTCGTAGCTACTACTTTTGATTGCTTTCACCACACCCCTTCTTTGTGGCCTTGCCTTGCTTTGTGACGAAAATCTAAATGTATCTCGTCTATAATAGAATACCAGACTCTCTTCTCGCAGCTCATTGTTCCTTTTCGGCAGCCAGTCCCGGTTTCCTGCTGACAAACATCTTGGTCTAATTATGCAGGCTCACCACCTAATGTTGAGAGCACCTTGAGATCAGGACATTGTTGTACTCTGAGTACGTAGGTAGTAAAATTGGTCTAAGTTCATCAGCGTCAAAGAACCTCTTCTGCAGGTGGACTGTTGCATGGCATTTCCTTTTGCACATTGGAACGTAGAAAAACATTTTGATGTGATACAGAGCTGTGATACAAGATGAGGTATTCTCTGGGTGGTATAAGGAGTCTATGGGATTCCGTGGACATTGTTACAGTGGAAACTTCAGTACTCTCCAAATTGTGTATGTCCCGTCTTTGAGGCATGTTCTCGGGCTTCTTTTTCGCCAATGATACCTTGTCCGCATACCTGAAAAAAAGACAAGGAGAATGAGAATGAGATGCAAAGTGAAGAAGAACAACGCGCGCCTGGCATTTCAATGTAAACGTCGCAGTATTTGTATACGCCCTCTTCGCCCTCAATGCATCAGTCAGTTTCCTTCCTGCTCTCAATATCTCGTCAGCGTCGTCATCAGTTGAGGTCTGCATGAGTAAAGCCAAAGATTGTTAGTAAACCAATGAATGACGAGTCGGTTAGTGGCATGCAAGAACAAAACAGTAAAATTTACATACCACGGGAAATAACGTTTGGTGCCATTCTCCCGGTGCGTCTGCGGTCGGTGCCAAAGTTGCAGCGTCATAGTGTATTCCGGAATAAATCAATAGACAACGATTTCCACCAACGGCGCCGTCTGGAGGGGAAAAGTGATCAATGCGGCCGGTTTCAACATCGATGGAGCAAATTTCTGTTCCGTAGTGAGCAGCAAGGACGCTCAGCTCGATAGCGCCGCCCCAAGTTGAAGGTTTGAGGATAGTGGAAACGTACTTGTCGGGAGCCATGCTGTAAAGATGGAGGGGATCGATGAAAAGGAAAGGCCAGATTAACGGTAAGCAAGAGGGCTTAGAGGCAGACTGAAGGACGCACCCAAGTATTGCTTCATTGTAGTTCTCTTCATCTTTCTTGATCCCCTTGGCTACAACTGTTGTAGATGCGAACTGATGAGGAAGAAAGCAGGAAGATGACGGCGGATATAACGTACTTTCTCTAATTTTCGATGCTTTCTTCATGTCTTGCTCAAAAACCAGTGCAATAGACGAGAAAAGACAGGAGTTGTCATCGGGAACGACCTAAAAGTTGCTGTGAGCTGTGCAGAGAAAAGACGAAAGGCGCGTACATACCCTATGGACTAGAGCTCCACTGGATGTTGGGACATGTTCTGGACCCCTTGTAGATTTGGATTGAACGGCCGGCTGAGTAGAAGACAGAGGCGCCGATGAGAAAACGTCCGTGGTGGAGGCTGAGGTCTTTGCAGACGTAGAGGAGGTATTACGTGCGTTATCCAGAAGTCGGTTACTGTCGCTGGGTTCAACCTCTCCGCTGACGATGAGTTGATCACCTGCTTTGAGCCCAAGGCTAGATAGTGGTAGTTCCGGTACGATGGTGAGGCTGCGAGGTGGATAACCCGTTTTCACTGCGCAGATTTATGCGCAAAGTTAGGCACGAGTGGGACGGAGAAAAGATGACTGACAAGTTTGGCGGGATGGAAGGATCTCAGAGACGGCGTAAATTTCTTGTTGGAGATCCTGGACGGTGTAATCATGCTGTTCAAAGGGAATTTGGATCGTCGAGACGCCCTTCGGGTGACGAAGGCGAACAGGCGCCATGATAATTTGTAGTCTTATAAAACTCCCACCGCCCTTACCGTGGTGGTGGGCAAACGCGGCAAGGCCAGTGGACAGCTGACTAAGCCGGTAACTAAACTTTACCGGCCAAAACATCGTTTCTGTCGACTCACTCTTTCTTAGCCTCGTTCTCTCTCGTTCTGCCTCTAAACTACTCGCAAATTGAACTATTCGACTATAGTAATACTATAATATGTAAGGTATGAAAATATATGGACTTTATGCAAGAATTAGTATGCCCCCTATTCCATCTCCTCATCCTCGTCTTCATAGAACAGTTGTGGTGGGTACAGCAGGTCCAGACTGGTTTCCCTTCTCCTGTATTAGCTTCGGGTGATCCTGGAAAGCCTTCCTCAATGCGTCTTTCTTGTCCTGGACTTTGGGAATGCGGGACTTCTTGGGAATATCAGATATTATCAATGAGTGGTCCCCAAATGTGGCGAAGTTTCTCCAATTGAATGTCAAGCTTCGGTTTTGTCAGGCCATTGATCTGGTCCACGGACACAATCAATAGCGTCAAATCCAAAGTGCGTTGCTTCTCTTTCTCCTTCTCTAGCTTCGCCGCCGCCTTTGCCCTCTTGACTGCCACCATCTTCTTCTCAAACTCAGTCTGTTCCTTCTTTCTTTTTGCCTCCAGGCCTGAAGCATCATGTTTCTGAGCAGCTGTCATGACCCACTGATGATCCTCTTCAGTGAAATACGTGTTGACAAATGCTTGGGTGCCATTGCGAGTAAACATGGCCTGTGCATTATGAGCATGGACTGTTGATGTTGGGTTTTCACGCACCCATACACAGTAGGAGCCTAGGGCCCCTTCGTTCCGGTCATTGGTTGCATTCAAGAACACCCGCTGTCTCTCCTCCTCTGACAGTTCATCAATTAGACTACCAAGTGCGTATTCTGATGAGAACTGAATCCACATCACCAGTGCTCCCTTCAGAAAACTGACAAACAGCTCCTTCTGGGTTCCTTTATCAAGAGTTTGCAATGCTCTCAAAGTTCAACATGTAGGGGGCCAAGATCCACGGTCTTGAGAGCTTTTCTTCAGGTGCGCATACAAGTTTCATATATGGATGGGTGATAACTTGCTGATACAACATCAGCAAAATGGTTCATCTGGCTTAGAGCACTTTCTAAGGAAAAATTTGCTTAGAAAGCCCAATAAGCCAGTTTTTCCTCAGAAAGCATGTTTTACTTTCTAGGACTTCTCAATTTGCTTAGGACTTCTCAATCTGCTTAGAATACTACTTAGACACTATATCTTTCTTTGGCTTAGATGTGTAGCTTTGCTTACTTGTAAAATCAAACAGTAATATAAAAGCAGAAACAATTCCATTCACACATGGCTTCTAGATATGTATGTACATGACGCTCTTCTATAGAATATTCAAGAACGGTATCCTATTGTGATCCTGCCCACTTGTATCGTCTGGACATCGCCTCATCCCTCTGATAGTCGTTCTTTCCTGCATTCAGAATATCCAGCATACAAAGGCAGACAAGGTTTTGTACTGAAAAGACTAGTCAAAAACAGTGATAATATAGTATACTTACCACATACATGAGTACACCACTCCAGATATTCTTTGACGGTCACCATGGTTCTTGTCCATTTGCACCCATTACTGAGTACATATGTGAAGCTCAAAATGTTGTGTGTGTTGCAGTGATCCATGGGACTTGAAGAGGTTGAAGAAGAGCCAACAGTCTAATGTTGCGTGTGTTGCTGTGATCCAGGGTCTTGAAGAGGTTGAGGAAAAGCTGAGTCAAGGATGTTGAGGCCAGACAACGAAGAAGAAGATGATGACTTGATGACAATGGATGCAGCAAAATCAACAGAGCTGATGTAAGTTGTGGCTTGGTACTGTATAGCAGTGGAGTTTGAAAGGAACTTCCAGAATTTTGGGGAAACGTGAGATACGCTTGCAGCGCTGAGTACTCACCAGATTTACCAGATAAGTATGTACTTACATACTTACCACTGCTCTCTCTTACAAGGCATGCAGGTCTAGATGAGTGAGTACATACCTTCATCAAAGTGTACCCAACTGGTATTTTTGACATAATTATATTGTGCTAAGCAGTATCTGTAGTAGAAGTTTTCAAGCACACTCTAAGCCAACAAAGTTTATCCAAGCCAAATCATTTAGATGTAAGCCAAAGCAAAGCAAAGTGCCTGGATTTAAGCCAAAGCACCCAGATCTAAGCCAAAGCAACCGGATCTAGGTCCAAGCAACCGATTCTAAGTGTAAGCATGTCTAAGCTGGATGAACCATTTTGCTGATGAAGGCAAGGACAGTGAGCTTGGTAAGTGTGGGATCATCATGGAGTGCATTGTATACATTTAACTTGATATTAGTGAAGGATTTGGTTGCTTTTTTGTCCTTGATGTGCTCCAGGAATTTGATGTAGGTCTCCAGATGAACCAATAGTTCACCAGCTGCTTTCCCATGGCTCCCAAACCAAGTGTTATTGACCTGAGGGAATTGTTTGACTATGGTTTCCAACTTGTTGGCTAGATAAATCATGTGTGTATCTCCTGTCATAGTGGTTATTGATGATAGCACCTGCCAGTGCAACACATTTTGCTCCACCACATGCAGAAGCTTCAAGAGCCTGAGCTTCTGCTTCTGTGAGCTCCTTGGTATGCAACTCAGGCGAGACAATATTCCTAACGTGTGCCGCATTGTACTTATTAGCAAGTGGAATGGGATCAGTGGCCTTCATCATGGCTGAATTGCCTCCCTTGAAACTGTTCTGGTCTTTGTGTATACAACAACCAGTCTAGACAAACAAGATAAGCTTTTGTTTATTGTCCTCTGGTAGCTTTTCAAACTCCTAGAAAGCTTGATCAGCTTCTTGTCGGTTCGTTTGGACAGTGGACAGTTGTTATAAACTGTATTGACATCATTCAGAGTCCAGACCCAAGACTCCATTTACTTCTCAGCTGAATGGTCAACAGTAGACCAAATACCAAAGAATAGGGTGGATGGTGTGCTGGAGAGAGCTGTTGTACTATCAGCTTTCTTCTCTGATGGGCCTGGTAGTTTTGGTGTTGACGTGAGGTGCTGTCACCAGAAAAGGTAATGTCTTACTCTTATATTAGAAATATTTTCAACGGTGAATAATAACTGACATTTACCTTGTGTTAGCTGCATAGTATGACCAGCCTGAACCTTTGCCATGACCAATCCCTCCAGTTGGGCCTGTTAGACAGTCCTCTGGCTCAATGTCTTTTGGATGCCCACACCAAACAATGCTGACACCTCCTTCACGGCCTTCCCAACACTGCCCTTGTTACACCCACAAGAGACAAGCAGATGTGCCAATGCATGTACTTCTGGTTGGTATGCATTTTTCACCTTCATTTTTGTGAGAAGGCATGCATCATGATTGTGTTTGTTGACTAGTTGATGCAGAAGGCAGGCTCAAGCCATACACTTGCCAAGGTTCATGATGTCATGCCCTCCTTCCTTTACTTTGTCATTAAACCTGGAATTCCTTCATCATTTGTCTATTGCTTTTCCTCGTTAATTTATACTCAGATTCATACTCAGGAACTCTATAATTTCTGTCAAACCCTATAATAACTGTCAATCACCATCTATGATTTGGTACCTATATCTATCCACATTTGATCTATTACTCTCATCTTTGATGTATCATATGGCCATTGTTCCATTTCTGTTATCTCTTTCTCATCCCTCAGACTTTCTCACATATACTCGTAATCTTTTGTAACTGATTCCCCAGTTCATTCACTTCATCTCCACTCTGTACATTAGTCTACACAGTGTTGAGCCTAGTCAGCTAGCTCATTTTCCTTTATCTCTATCTCAATCTATTCTCTTGTTTTTGTCTTATGTGTGAGTGTACCAATGACCTTGACACATGACAGTACTTTGTAAAGGTTGCAGCTGCATCTGTTGCTTGATGTTTTTCTCGTGCTGATGTGATATGGTATGTATAGCACCTCTGAGTTTTGCATTTGCCTTTTGGAGAGACTTCTCAAAGTCTGAGAAGTTCTTCTGGCCTTCTTTGATATGTTTGTGCACTTGGAGGTCAGCTTGGTGTTGGAGATTTTTGATTTCAAGCTGAAGCTGTTTTCTAGTTGTCTTCCATGCTGCTTTAGCCCTCTTGTGACCCTTTTCCCTCTGTAAGGCATTTTTTATCTTTCTCTCTTTCTCTTCTAATTCTTTCTGTGCCCTGACAGCTCGTTTCTCCATCTCCTTAGCCCACATCTTAGCAGCCTTCACATCTTCTAGTGACACCTTGAGAGCTGCATCCTTTGGATTGTCATTTTTCTTGTCAATGGTTTTTTTTCTGAGTCTAGCTGTATTCATGGCTTCAGTGCATTGTTTGCCTACTTGTGCTGTCCCTTTTTTGTAACGAGACATCCTAACTTCACTTTTAGACCTATTAATTCATGCTGCAGAGCCCTGACCTACCAGGCATGTTGTTAAACACATTTTTCACATTGGAATAGGTGTCGCATCTGGCAGCTTAGTCATTATTTTAGCAGTGTGCTGCAACTTGCTCAATAGCTCTTTGTGTAAAGCTCCTATTCACTCCTGATTTTAGGGCATTACTGTACTATGTATGTTCTTTCATTTAGAGAGAGATTTTGTAGATTAGTCCTCTCATTGTTTTCTTCTACTCGTGTCTTGTGCAATCCAGCTCTTGAGCACCTTGATCTTGCCTCAAAAAGGAGTTCTGTACTGGGCCAATGACCAGATATAGAGAGTGTCTGATCACATTGACTGACTGATTGCTCAGAGCTAAGCCTTAGATTTAAACAAGGACAAACATACTGCATCAGAACTGGGCTTTGCCCACCACCACTTACCATAGTTTGGATTTAAGTCAAGTGCAATTCAGGTTTTTCAGAGGTAATGAAAATTTTTCAATAAACACAATAAACACATCTTCTCAGAGTGTATCCATGAGCATTTCTATTGATGCTGACAATCTGTCGTGACAGTATTATTTTCAGGGTATTTTCGTTCATTTTCTGTTTCTTTTCTTCATCAGTCACTGCCTTTTGATCATTGTTTTGATCATCCTTTGCCCTATCTTTTGTTCATCTTTCCTTGATCACTTATGCACAGCTATCATCCCCTGTTTCATCATTTGTTCATTTTTTTATGATACATCTCTTACAGGGACACTACACACAGCTTGTTCATCCTTTGTTCATCTTTTCATGATACATCTCTTACAGGGACAACAGGCTGTACTTTGATTGTTCTGAACAGTTCTCTGATTCCTTTCTTTGCTTTGCTCAGTTTTTATCTTTCTTTCTGTTCTGTGTATATAAGCTTAGAGTAGTAGCTCCCTAGTCCCTTGGGACTAGGTGAGCATCTCATGTATTCCTTGTCTTCATTCAATATTAACTTTGTCTTGGGACTAGTCTCTTATCGTTATCTGTCTACTGCTGTTCTGTTTATGCCTACTGCTTTGAGCCAAGTGTGTGCTCTTTACCACACAATCCTTTTTCCTTTAACTCAACTGTGGGATGGTCTACTTGTCATGAAATTGGTCAGAAGCATCTCCCATATGACCCTCATGATGTTAGCATAAAAGCTGCTGCAAGCATTCTAGATAAGCAGGATGTTTTTGTATGGACAGTGTGTGGATCTTGAAAAACTGGAATAATAGCACTTCTAGCTGTTCTTCTATGACAGATTGGTCTTAACCAAGCTCTAGCACCTGATTTTGAGTGCTGGTTTGACAGTGATCCAGCAATATTAGTTGTTTGTCCAACCAACACTCTTGAGCTTGATATAATGAAGCTATGCACACTGAGGGTCAATCTAGGAACATAAACTCATGAAGCTTCACATTTGCGCCACTACCCTCAATTATGAAATCATCAAAGAAGCTCAAGAGGCTTGGGCTGAGCCAGCACAGTCATTCTCTCCCCAGAACTGCTCACATCAGACACACTACACATCAAGCTTGATTTGGAAGGATCATAATTGCTTGTCCCTACACTGACTTCTCCAAAAGTATGTGTAATCTTCCTTCTTTTTGGGATATTTTCTTTTTCTTCTGAGGCAGGAGATGGTAGGTATGTGAGTACTGTGAGAAAGAACTACTCTATATAGAAGGCACTTCCCGATTTGGATGGTTTTGAAGACTTAACACTGAGGTCCTACTGATGTGGCATGTTTTTTCACAGACTCTTAATAAGTGAGGGTACCGAGCCAAGAGTCTGCCTAGGGGAGACTAGATAATTTGTGTAACAGTTCATTGGACTTCTAATTCTCTTTTCTTTTCTTGCAGGCAAGAGCTGTGCATTTGTTGATCCTGGAAACAGACACATGGCTCTTGCCTGCAAGAAAAGAAAGGTATATGACCTAGTTCCACCCCAGTGAAAAGTCACTGGGTTCTGAATGAACCTGAGTGAGTGCACATCCTGATCAAACTAAGCAAGGTGAGCACCAGATAATGAAATCAGGTTTTGATTGAAATAGCTAGCCTAGCAAGTAATAGTAGATACAAAGTGGACCCTAGATAGTTAGCTTATAGATAGCCTGCATATAGCTATGTATGTAGGCTACTTTGAGTGGCCTTTGATCTAGTTGACATAGTCTCCTAGTCTATGCTGCTGCACTTAGTCTACTAAATTGCATAGCCTAAGCACAAGGGGCCCCCACTTTCTTATTGGCCTACATCACCTTCATTTTCAGTCATAAGGCCTGACCCCCTCCCCTCTCTAGGCCAATTTTTCTAATGTGAGATTGGTTTGGCCATCTGGCACAAAGTAACTGTGACAATAGACTTCTGGAAAAGGTATTGACACATGTGAGAGTTGACCAAAAATGACAGGTTATATGCAACATCAATTTAGTGAACTAAAGACTACTCTTGTACTCTACTAGGTATTTATATGAGTAAGTAGTAATCAAATATCAGTAAGGACAGGTAGATAGGAAGGATAATAGGAACAATGGATTTAACAGGAGTTGAAATACTTAAGGATAGGAATAATAAGGAGCGAAGTACTTATTAGTGAATGAATGATATTGAGCCTATTGGTACAAGGCTAGGAACAACAGAGAAATGGTAAAGAATGTGGGTGGTGGGTGAGAGCCTGAGTAAGTAAGTAAGTAAGAGAACAAGAGAAAATAGGGGTATACAGCAAATGGATACAGGAGTGGCAGTGCCAGTTTGTTTGACCCATCGAACACTCTACTTGGACTTGGACTTGTTCTCCTTGGTCAAGGTGTCAACAGTGATATGACTGGAGGCATAGTCATTAATTTTGGTGTCAGTAGTAACAGATCCAGAACCTGATCCAGAACCTTTGGCCATCATGGCATCTCCCCCAGCATCCTTCTTCTCTTTCCTTTCATTCTTCTTCAGCTTCTTGAACTTCCTCAGAGCTTCCACACCCCTCCTCAAATCATCATCCTTCTCGGCCTGGGCCTTCCTCTTTTCATATCCCTTCTTCCTTTCCATAACACCATGCTCTATCAATAGGGGCTGAACCCAGTGGATATCTTCATGTGTAAGTCCCAAGGAGGTGAGGCTCAGGGTGCTAGAGTCAGTGTTACTGGGAAGTGGAGGCATGATGTTGTTGATGGTGATGCGTCTGCCAGGAGGAACAATGGCATTACCAATGTTGTCATTCACAAAGAATCTCATGGTCACATTGTCTTGCATGTTCCAGATCTTTGTGAAGAGGGAATAGGCAACAGGTTTAGTGGGCTTGACTTCACTGTCCCTGAGATTCTCACCACAATTAATGCTATCAAAGTGAATGTACAGCTCAATGAGGACACGTGAAAACTTGAAAATTTGTCTGTTGTCTGAAGGAAGAGCATGTGTAGACGATGCAGGGAAGGTTGTCTGACATGGTGTGGGTATGGGAAACATGTGATTGGTTATAGAGCATACAGTGAGTGTTGTGAGCAGGATTAGGTACGTGTGTGGGGTCATGGTGTGAGCAACAGGTGGATGTATGTGTGGAGCAGTGGCATGAGCAACAGGTGGATGGATGCACAATACTAGGACAGGAGGTGCAATTGGTGGGCTGAACTGTATGAGCATGCTTCAGGAAACCTTTGGAGAAGGTTATAGGACATAGGGTGGATGTATTGTTGTGGGGAATTTTTCTGCTTTTCCTTTCCCTCCTCTTTCTCCTTTTATTTGTATCCCTCAGAAGGCACTCTGATCTGCTGATGCCAATCATTGAGCCAGACCAGAGCCACCTCAGGCACCCCCTGGGACCTACCTCCTTAGGCTGTAATGTCTCTGTACAAACTTCAGCCTTGAGGTGGGTAAATACCTGGGAGCTTCCTACACTCCCTGGAAGTCTCCTAATATTGTGTGTCTGGACTCCCATGATCTCTAGATTGGGTGTTCTGGGAGCTCACATTACCTTGATGGGAGGTACCACTCCTGTCACTCTGTCACAGGGTGTCTGGGGTCTTTTTTCCTCCAAAATGCAGTTTTTCTGCTTGTCAGATTGTACCTTAGAATTAATGAAACCACATTTAACAAACATTAAAAGGTGTCATAACATAGACCATTATATATATATCTTTGCCATATACCTCAAGTAATTGTGATTCAGACTTTAAATACTTGAAATACCAAAAACTATTATTAGAGCTGATACTATTCTACTGGTGAAAAAGTATGTTGAGTCTGGGTGTGTATACCATGCCAGATTAGAATCAGAGCCTGCTGCTGATCAGATAACAATAGATAGATAGATGGCTAAGTCAAGTCAAGTCAAGTTTATTATACACCACTCTGCAAAAGCTAGCTAGGTATGACGAAAAGCAGCTCTATGTGGACCCATTTCTTGAGTCTAGCAGGGCAAGCAACAACAATGTAGAGCTGATCGTCCTGACACAGTGCTGAAGCACTATAAAGTGGCACAGAGACAGGGAACATGTGCCTCAATGCACAGGGTAATGTTTGGTAAGTAAGTAAGTAGAGCTAGAAGAATGAGTAAGTAAGAGATAAAAGTAAATACTAAGATACTGAGAGCAATTGAGAAATATGGGAGATGAATGCCAAGTACAACTAAGTACAATAATATAGGAGGATCTTAGAGAGTAAAAGAAGAAGAGAAAGAGAACAGGCTACAGATAGATAGAGAGCCAGCAAGCTAACCACTGCACTATTCTGGCTTGTGAGAGTAAACAACATCCCAATTATTGACCACTTTTCTTGACAATCATGCCGGTTTATTGATACAAACTACTTATGTAACAGTAGCTATACAACTAGAGTAACTCCCATACTCTTCCTCATAGCCTCTGGTAGCTACCAGTCCCTGTTTGGTAGCTCCCATGCTCTTTCTTGTGGCCTCTGATAGCTCCCATACTTTTTCTCGCAGCCTCTGGTAGCTACTGGTCCCTGTCTGGTAGCTCCCATACTCTTTCTTGCAGCCTCTGGTGGTAGCTCCCATACTCCTCTTTGTAGCCTCTGGTGGCCCTCAGACAGACAACCAAAGAATAGTCAAACAATCACTGTGTCCCTCCATGTACTCCATCCCAAATTCATCATCACTCTCACCAACGAATTAAATTTACGCCAAGTGCAACACTTCATACATTAAAAGATGAGAAAAACTTTTAATAAACAACTTTTCATAAGACACAAGACAGACTAAATGGACAGACTGAACTCTAAACTATTACACAGTTTATAAGGTTACAAGATACTCCAGTCTTCTTGAAATAAAGTCCATAAGCACACATCATGCTGAGCACCTCCTATTTTTGGTTCTGCTTCCCCTTTCCTGTCCCTGGGTGGAACTGTGTGAAGTTTTTGGTGCAGATTTTTTGCAGCTTGGGCGATGGTTCTTCAGGGTCCCCATTTTCCTCTCTTTGACATTTGCCCTTCTCCAGTTTATATGTTGATGGGCTTTCGTGGGGCAATGTAGTCTGGGAAGCCCTTGGACATAAGCTGTTGGATTGGCTTCAAGATCAGCAACACGAATGGGTACCATGACATACTCTGAGGTGTCACCAACCCCAGAAAAACCATCCTCATCAACCATAGGGGAGATCAGATGGGAATGACCTTGCAGGTGAGTGGGTTTCCTGATGAGAAGGCTACAGGGCATAGGGATATCACTGCTCATATTGAGCAACTGTGTCAAGTTGCTTGGACCTGCAGCATGCTGAGGAGAGCTTTGTTCCTCATACAACTTGTTTGTGTCAGCTTCCTCCTCCTCCTCCAGTTGTTGGTCTTCTCCATCACTTGATTGCATGTATTGGTCTTGGCAGCCGACACCAATGAACTGTCCATGAACTTTCATTGTAGAGGATAGAGGGCTGGGTTTAGCATGCCAGTGCAGTTGGCTGTCTGCAGGTGGGCTAAAATGCATGAGGGAAAGTCCAGGAGTGGTTCATCTGCATTGTCTTCAACTTCCTTCTCTTCCTCTTCCTCTTCCTCTTCCTCTTCCTCTTCCTCTTCCTCTTCTTCCTCCTCCTCATTGACAGCTGAGGCTGGGACAGTTTTCGTCGTCTTAGTGTGAGCCTTGGGCTTTGGTCCATTCACAACACCTTGAGCTTCATCCTCTCCATTCTCTTTATCATTGCTAGCTACAGTTTGAGTGGTTTTCCTTGTATTGAGCTTGCTGGACTTCTTGGGTTTGCTGTGACTGCTGTTGCTGTCTGAGGTTTCAAGAGTCCACTTTCCTGACTGGTGGACGGTGACTTTCTTGGCCCCAGTGGTCAACATCACTAGCACAATGTCTCCTTGTTCTGCCTTTGGAAGTCTCTTCTCATCTAATAATGATACTGTAAGTCCTTGTTACAGTCTAAAAAAATTATGGAGACATACTGTCGGTTCAAGACACCACTTGCAAGGCCTTCTTGGAGATCTCCTCAGGAGGAGTAGTGTCATCTTTCTTACTCTTCCAAGCCTCTTTCAGCCAGAGGAGTTCCTCGATTCTCACTTTGGTGAGAGATGTTGGAGTTTGGGTTTTCTTGATGGCATCATTGACCTCACCTGCTCCAGGTACCTTCACACCATCATCCCAGTTGACAATACAGAGCTGGTGCTTGTAGGCGAAGTTGGCCCAGTTTCTCCAGAGATTCCAAGCTTGTCTAAGAGGTAAAAACAGCATTAGGTTCTGTAAAGACATCAAACTGCATGACAACTCACTGATGTCTCCCTTGAGCATAACAGATAAAAAGGCATGCTCACTGTCACAATTGGTGACCTTTGAGGCCACTTGAACCATTTGTTGAAGGGTCTCGCTGATGTTGGATGCAAAAGTGGCTCTGATGTGCTCACAACCCATGAGGACCTCCAAATCATGGAGTTGAGCCCTAATCTGAGTGGCATTATTCTCCCTCAAACCCTTGTATTCATTGCTGTGGCTAAACATGACACTGTGTTTCCCTTTTGGGTCAACAATGTAGCTGACGACCCAGAGTCCACAGTTAAAATAGGCTTGCTGTGCCTACCAGACGTGATCAGGATGAAACACTGGGTAGAGGAAGAATTGTGAACATACCATGTTTGCCATTGTCTGGGCAATTGACTTGATAGCCCCTTTTGTCAATCCTTGTCTCATCTGCCCTTGGGAGTTATATTTGTTTTGATACCAGGTCCTAAGCCAGCTGAAAGTGTCACTGTATTTCTTGGGGTCACTCCAGTCATCTCTGAGTTTTTATCTGCTCCTCTGCCTGTCACAAACTGCTTCAGTTCTTTGTCCTCCTCCTTCTTCTACTTCATTATTGAACCCATTTTCTGATCATTCATCTATTGCATTTCCTAGATAAACCTTTTAAACTTTATATCATTGACTTTGAACCTTATAGAACCTGTCAAACTCTATAATAACTGTCAATCAATCTTCCATCCTATCGATCCTATCTTTCCCCTACATTCCCCACTTTCTCCTATGTTTCTCCTCCTATCACCTATTCATTACTCTTCTATATAAATCACTAGACATTCTAGCTAGTTCTTTAGTTCGTTCACTTCGTCTCTGCTCTGTACTAGTACTATGCAGTGTAGAGCATAGTCAGCTTACTCTTGCTCTTTATCTATCTCTCTATTCTCAATTGATCTCGTCTTTGTGTGACTTGGGTGGTTTGTTATTAAGTGTACCAATGACCTTGACACTTGAATGAACTCCCATACACCCACCTCACTATTTGAGTCTTTTTCTCCTCTATCTTGTTTATCTCTGTTCTCAACTCTTTTTATCTTTTATCACCATTTCATCTATATTGCAAGTGTCATTCTCCCTCCCTGCAATTCAAATATGTTTCAATTGCTAAGCAGATACTACTTTGAGTAGACTGCAGATCCACTGTGTACTTCAAGTAACAGTGTAGCAACAATTGTCCTCCCTTTTGTATATTCCTTTCACCCTGTCTACCCCATTCTCTCAGATTCACTTTGAACTGCCTGAGAGCCCGCCTGACTATGAACAACCTCCTCTCCCCCTTCCACTCTATCTACCACACACTGAGTACTGGTGCAGCCACACAGTAGGCATCTGGGCAGATCCTTGGAGTTATGATCAAAACTTCATCTGTACACATTGTTGGGTTTGGAAATTGGGACCAGGTGACATGATCCTTTCCATCTATTTGACCTCGATACTGAGGAAACTGTTGTTAGGATTATGGGACCTCTATTCCTCAGAGAGTATAATACACCTACACCGTTCCTTACAGACTATGGTACACCTTCTTCCTTCATCTTTGGATCCTTGTGGTGATTTAAAGGGCAGAAAAGAAGGCCCTAAGAGATTGTAGAAAGAGTATATGACAAGTTGATGGTCTGCATCTGCAGATCCAAATCTTCCCTGTGCAGATCATCCACACGTCTTCTTCAAACCGAGGACTCTCGACTGCAATTACAACTCGGAGAGTTTTAAACCTTATATATTCTGCAAGAACCAGCCCTGTATTAACAGGTACAACACTCAAACACTCCCTGCACCTTTCCCTATCAAGTGTGAAGCTGTAACACACAACCAAGAACTCACTATTCGAAAAGCTCATCCTGTTATCAACTCCAAAACTGAACCAGATCAGGGAACATCTACCCCTATGAACAGAACCCTCTTCTTCTGTACCTCCTAATCTGTCCTCCATATCAGATCTGTTACCAGATCCATCAACTCCTCCTTGAGATCCTTCCCCCGATCCATCAGAACCAAACAACCCTTCCTCTCCTGGAATTCTGACTACTGAAGGACCATCTGTAGCCCCTCATCATCCAAACCCTTCTCTCTCTCCAGACCCATCAGATCCAGATGATCCAGCCATGTCCGACATAGCACCTAATGATTCTAACAGTACTTCCAAATGAGGAAGGAAACCTGATGCCTTTAATAGAGGTGGCTAGCTTTGTTCAACAATTACCTACATCAGAATAAGGTGAGATACTCAACCAAGGACTCCAAGGTATCCTTATTCCTCTCGTTGTTCACAGGAGAAAAGGGAGGAGATTGGGCAATCCAATGAATCACAGAACGAGAAGATGATGAGGAAGATATGAAACTCAAACCAGAAGAAAGGCAATGGACAATGTTAAAGGAGATAAAGGTCAGGTTCAAAGGGATCTCAAAGCTCTTGCTGCTGATGAGGTTGCGAAAAATAAAATCAAGAATGCTAGGATGAAGGGAACGGACATTAGTAGCTATAATAGTATCTTCAATACATACAGAGAAGAGTCAGACTATGGAGAAACAGCCCTTCTGGATTTCTATAAAGCAGGTCTTGCAAGGGATCTTCAAAAGTCAGTGGTGCAAATGTGGCCAAAGTGGAAGGACTTCAACGAGTATAGGGAGAGGACAATGGATCTCCATTTGGAATGGATAAATGAGAGAGAGAAAGAAGGACAATTGAGACCATTCTCTATGCCAAGGACGAACAAATAGTAGCAAGTGTAAATGCAGGTGCTAACTCATCCTTTACTCCTTTGCCTAAACTGATGCCCGAAGAAAGGGACCAACTCTGAAAACTAGGAGCATGCTTTGCATGTAGGCAACCCAGACACATGAGTAACGAATGTCCAATGTTCCTGAACAATACTCTGAGGTCATCCACATCTCAAAATACTTCCTGTAACTTTCCTCCTCATGCTGTTAGGACAGCCAAAACTTCAACTCCATTGTTGTCATCTAGTTCGCCACCTGTAACAGTGTGTAAAGCCTATGCCTTTCCATAACTCCTTCCGATCACTTCCAACTCCTTTCCGACTCTTCCCTTTCATCCCATTTCATTTCTGATTCAATTTCATTTCCAATTCATTTCTGAGTTGCTACAAATCCGTTTAGTTTACATTTCCCATCAGATCCTATCCAACTCATATTGGATACTAACTGGACAGCTCGTATTCATACTTCTCTCATTTCTGCTTCATGTCTCGTAGCACCTTGTGCTCCCCTTCCTTTTCTTTCCAAAGGGTTTCCATGTGATGATAGCAAATTGAGTGTTTCCCTTTGTCTTTACCTTTTCCAGTAGTTTCCATATTCATTTCCAATAATTCCCTATCTCATTCCATATACTTCCGATATAGTACTTAAGCTAGCAACTTTGTAGTAGATAGCTTAAGTCTAAATTTGATTTAGCTGGTCTTCTATCTTTTCCAATTGATTCCGATTAGACAACTAGTGAGGTGGTACCAATAGTGCCATTAACCTTCCATCTTGACTTCCTGGTTGTTCCGACCAGATCCTCTCTCTTCCAGTCTATCCTCTTCCTGTCCGGTTCTGTCTGGATCTATTATTGTTCCATTCTTCCCCATAGACCTCTGCCCAGGTCCATAGTGTTTCCTAGCACTAGGATCTGCCCAGACTTAACACAGTGGCTCAAACGTCATTGTCATCTCCCTCTCGTAATGTAATCAAAGATATTTTGGAGGTTTGGAAGGAGAAGAAAAGGAACAATCTAGTGCATATTTGAAAGATGTTGTGGTGAAGATGATGGATTTTTGAAATACTCCCCTGTTACATCGTCAGGAGGAGTTGTACAGTGCACCGGGCAGTATATGAACAATCAATATCATGTGTTAAATCCCTCTCATGAGCATACCTTTCAGCAGTCACTCATAACTGACAGGTACCCTCAATAACACTTAAAACTGAACTTATTGGCAAAGTGACTGGCAGAAAAATCAACGCAGAAGCTTTAATAGACAGTGGTGTGGAAGGCATTATCATCAATAGCTGTTTCGTACAAAAAAATCATTTAACTCTCCTTCCTATCAAAAACCCTTTTCCTGTATACCATGTTGACAGTTCTGAAAACACCATGGGATGGGTATGCCACTACACCATTCAAAAACTCTGTATCTATTCTCAGGACAGAGGATCATTATCACGAAGAAACAGCTGAATTCTATGTTATGGATATTGGAGATCATGATATAATTCTTGGTACCAATTGGTTAGAAGAGCATAATCCAGAGGTAGACTGGTTGTTTTCTAGGGTGGATATGGTACTTTGAAACAACCTCCTGTCCTTAACCTACACACTAAACCCAAATCTCCTAAATCGACTGTCATCGACCCATGAACCAACCACAAGGATTACGAAGTAAAATGGTCAGAACCAATCAGACAGTTCAAACCAATTGCACAGCCAAAGGTTGCAGGTCGGCATTGTCAGGTTCCTATTCAATCATTCATCGTCCTTCAGAATCTACGGCTATTTATACTGACGAAGACTTTGGTTGGGAGGATGTCCTGAACCAATGGGAACAGGAGGTGTTAGAGAGCCTGGTTAGGAAAGAAGAGGAGTACCTG